>QTSX02005012.1:0-489762 GCA_014839935.2 Entomophthora muscae | reverse complement strand
TCCAAACCCATCAGAACCACTGCTGAAAGGCACCCAGGGCACGCTTGGGGGTAGACTTCTGCTCTTTTGTCACCAGTACAACTGGGGCCTCAGAGGAGAGGGGAGGGGGGGGAGCAGATCACTGAGGAGATAGATCAGGTCAGCTCAGCGCCATCACAGGCTTTACAACATTCTCACTAGGTGCGGTATTATAAGATCACTGTAACATGTGGGGAACGGATCAGGGCACCCACTTGAATGAATGTATGCCCCAGGGGCCGGGGTGCACCATATCAGTGCTGGTGCCAGGGTGAATAAACTTGGCAAGGCACCAACATTTTTCTTGAATAAACGTGGAGACAGCAAGAAGGAATTATCTCTAGACTCCCCTTCTTGTCAGTCAAATAAAAGTAAATCAAACAGGACAAGCAAGATCTCAAACCAGACAGCTGCGAGGAGGGACTCCTTTTTGAAGGTGGATTTTTACAATTTTAAAGCATACACAAAGTAAAAAATTAATTGAAAGCAAAGGGAAACAAAACCAAAACTTTCAAATAGGTAATTATAGGAGATGAATCACGATCTTTTGTTTGAGTAGCTGATTTTCAGCAAAAGCAAAAAGCTTTAACGTAGACTCCCGACAACACATATTCTTAGAAGATGCAGAGGGCCTCAAGGAAAGGTAAGGAAAAGTTAAATTTTTATTAAGATCTTAGAGAATTGAAAAAAAGAGTATAGGCCCAGAAAAACTAAAATTTGTTATGAAGTCTAAATTTTGTAAAATGAAGAGCAGGGGACCAAAGTCCCCTTGTCTTGTTTCTGAAGAAATATCACTCTTGAAGTCATACTGACTAAAAACAGATTCGATTGGCTCCAAGTGGAAGAGCCATGTGTTGGGAGGATTGTGTTTCTTGACTTCAAACTGATTGGCAGGCACAAAAGGAGTACAGGGCAAGATCCAATCCGGGTTGACAGATTAGTGATTCAACAATAAGGCCTGATTTGATTAAGCTAATTGTGGGACGGTTCCCAGCCAAAAAATCATCCAAATTAATCAGAGATTCTCCCACGTGGGAACAGAGGTCTGAAGCACTGTGAGCCTACCACTTTGGGAAGGGCATAATCACACTGTGTGGGCTGTCCTCAAGAGAATTGCCTGGCCACGGAGCAGATGCGGCGCAGTGAAGACAGTCCTATCCAGGCTGTGTACTACAGATACCCTAAACATGAATACCTTCAGGATACCGTGATCCAACTTGTACCTCAAAAGATATTTACTGCTTCTTACACCAAAGAGTTTTCTGCGATCGCAGACTCAAATCCAAATTCTCCACAATGCGGCTTTCGATAATAGTACTCTCGTGCCTTTTTCATTAAACTAAGGAAACCCTAAAGCTCAGATTGGGGCAATCTTCCATTCAAAGATTTCGCGGCAGATAATACTTTTTTTCTGACAATGTTAGTTCCTAGAGTTTACTCTGCTATGACATTTTAATATTTTTAAAGCATGAATTTCATTCTAAAATTTAGATAGTTACAACATCAAAAATTAGCCCTAAGAACAAGTGTTGATAATAAGCAAAAATATTACAAGAGGCAATTGTGTGATATACATAAATTGAGAGTGCCTACAAGAAAGTTCTTAGCTAAAATTTTTGTCTTTCATTATTCCTTTCTTTGTAACTTTCCAGTAACATAGTCAACATTTTGCATTAGTTGGGCCAAATTTTCACTCCCACGAAAATTCTCTATTCTCTGCTTCTTTCGCCTCACTTCTCTCTGTCAGCTCCCTTTCTCACTCACTAAAGGCCGTAACTGAACCAATGAGGATTCAGTACTTGAATTTGGGGAAAGACAGCAGTCCAATAGAAAAATGACAGGAATACAAGAATATGTATTGTTTATTAAATATTGTGATTAATATTTGAGTATGGGAAAAGCCCATATGGATGAGGGTGAAAAAGATGGGTGTATAGTTTTATGTAAGGATTGAAACAGCGAAATATCCTTGCGGGGACGGTGCTCTAATTAGGAGAAGTTGCTAAATTTGATTAGTTGCCATCAGAATTATTCATGTTGTTGTATATTTCAAAAGAACGCTTGACCCCCTGTGTATTGTAAGATGCTGTAGGCAGTTTGTAAACTTGGTTGCAACACCCCCAGCTACTGTCAGACAGGCCTGAGCATCTGGAAGGCCCACCAAACAACCTTGTGGGATACTTGGGCAGCCTTTGGCTGATAGGTGTGATTGTCGACTGTGGCTAGCCCCGAAGTTGCTCAAATTGAGGGTGGATGGGGCTCATCTATATACCTGGCTTTCAAGGTACTTTCAATTTGTTTGTTTGATTTGCTTTGGCAACATTGGTGTAGGAGGCTGTCAGAGCGGCCATGGCCTCCTGCTCATCCCTGTCAGACTGTCAAGGTTCCAGGCACAGTGCTGGGACTGAACCTGGTGCCTGGATGCCCTGCAATGGGCAAGGTAGTATTGGGGGCGCTTCCTGTAGGAGCTTGGCAATCAAAAGCACAGTGAGTCGTTTGACTACTTGCCATCTCATTACTTGTGGATGATAGGGTAATAACTACCTGTTGTAGGTATTTCAGCACAGTACTTTCATGACCTGTCCGTCCATCAGGTGATGAGATGCTTGAGCCGCCAAACGGGCCACACTCTGTTTAACATGAGCTTGTGTGAAATTAAGTTGTTTTCCAAAGTGAGAGTTGATGGTAGTTATGCTTTCCATTCTGGGTCTTCAAGCAGTGGGCCCTTGATATGGTTGGGCCCCTCCCTGAAGACAGACTGGGAAAGAAATACATCATAACTTCCATCAACTACTTCACTTGCTGGCCAGTGTCCTGGGAAACAACTAACCACACCATCACCACCTTCTTCATTGGTAAGGAAATTATGGCCTGCTCTGGGCGGCCCAAATGTCTCATTACAGATGGTGGACCTGAACTTGTTGGACAGGTCATGAAGGCGTACTGTGCCAAGGATGCCCTACAACAGATAGTTATTACCCCCTATCATCCACAAGCCAATGGGCGCATAGAGCAATTAAACAGCTCACTGATCCAACTGATTGCCAAGCTCTCACAGGAGCACCCCAATACCCTGTGGACTGAACACTTGCCCACAGCTCTACTTATTTTACAAGCAAGAATCAACCAAGACACCAGGTTCAGTCCCAGCGCTTTGGCCTTTGGAACGCCTGACGGTCTGACAGGAGTTGAACAGGGGAAGCTATGGTCTACAGTTCTTAGAAAGCCCCCTGTTGACAATTCCATCCCTGAACCAATGACGTGCCAAGGCCCAAGAAATCAAACAAAAACAAATTGAAGGAGGGACAGGGCACCTTGAATTCAGATAAGCTGTAGGTGACCCTGTCTACACCCTCAATCCCAATTCTGCCAAGTTAGAACACAAACACCTAGGGCCCTTCAAGATAGCTGCAGTCTATGAAAATCACACCTATCAACTTGAAGATTCCCAAGAACATACCAAGAAGCTCCACCACAATTACTTGCGCCCCTGCCACACCATCCCCACACAAAAGTTGTTTGTGCAGACCTTCCCAGATCTTCTGCAGACTCCAATCTTGGTGTCTGACAAAAAGCAGGGAGGAAAGGGGTATTGTAATCAAGTTTTCAGAATTGCCTGCCAACATATCTTACAATACACAGGGGGTGCTCAATGAGTCACCCCTTGAAATATCTAACAATATGAACCAATCTGATGGTAATATTGAATTGTGGGCACTTTCTCCTAATTAGGAGCGCTACCAATTTGACCTGCTGATCCCCACACAAGTTATTACTTGTATCCAATCCTTACATGGAACATGCCACCATGCCACCCCCTGTGTGTCTGTGTGGCTTTCATATAGTATATCAATCAAAATATTCTACAATAAACAATACCTTATTCTTATTATTCCTGTCATTTCTATTGAACTGTTGTCTTCCCCAATTCAAGTACTGAATCCTCATTGGTTCAGTTGCAACAATCAATGAAGTGAGAAGGAGCTGACAGAAACTGAGAAAAATTTATATGAGGCAGAAAGAAGCAGAGAATAAGAAATTTTCATTAAGGAGTGAAAATTTGGCCCAAATGGCAATAAAATTGACTATGAACACTAAAAAGGTTAACTGAAAAAGAAATAATGAGAAAGCTCAAAAGATGCAGCTAAAGCAGAGCCCTAACAATGTGTGCAGCATATCTCAGTCTGACATGCTTTTCTGCATAGGTTGCCTCTGTAATGATACCCACTTTTTTACCAACACTTGTTCCTAGGAGCTTATTTTTGATATTGTGACATTATCCTGGGAATTTTAGAATGAAATTCATGCTGTAAAATGTTAAAAAGGGTATCATAATGTCAGAAATAGGCTCCTAGGAATAAAAGTGTTGGAAAAAAGATGAATATCTCTGCCATGAGTGCTGGCATGGAAGATTTCCCCCAATCCAGATGAGAGCAGCAATTTAGGGTTTCCTGGGGTTGATGAAGGAAGCACAGGTGTGCCTATTATCAGCT
This sequence comes from Entomophthora muscae, assembly GCA_014839935.2. Lineage (NCBI taxonomy): Eukaryota > Fungi > Entomophthoromycota > Entomophthoromycetes > Entomophthorales > Entomophthoraceae > Entomophthora > Entomophthora muscae. The sequence continues at coordinate 485,251 of QTSX02005012.1, read as the reverse complement.
TGTGCTGAATCTTGGATTCAGTGCCTGATCTCAGAAAACTCTTTGGTGTAAGAAGCAGTAAGTCTTTTGAGGGAGGTCACCAAGTTGGATCACAGTATCCTGAAGGGATTCAGGGATTAAGAAGTTGTTGGCAACATCTGTAAAGTCACTTCCCCCTTTAGCCCTGGATAGGACAATCTTCCCGCGCCGCACAAAAAAATATGCTCAGAAGCCAGCCAAACCCCTTAATTCTCTTGAGTATTTAGCCCACACAATTGATGAGAGATTTGTGTTAGCATACCCTTCCCAAGTGGTAAATACGGGTGCTTCAGACTCTGTTCCCACGTGGGAGGAATCTCTGATTAATTTGGATTATTTTTTGGCTTGGGCCCGTCCACAATCAAAATTAATCAAATTCAAACAATCAGGTTGCGCTATTGTTGAATCCTCAAATTCCAATCCAACTGGATTGAATGCTGCCCTGAAACACTCCTTTGATGCCTGCCAATCAGATTTGAAGTCAGAAATTGTTGGAAATCCTCTCAACCCATTGGATTCTCCCTGCAAAATCTCTCTTGGAACCAATCAGATCTGACCCTTGGGTCAGGTGACTTTAAAATTCAGAATGGCTTTCCTTAAAGCAAGACAGGGGACTTTTGGTCCTCTGCTTGCTCATTTTACAAAATAAAGTTTTAGACTTTCTCTTTTGAATTTTTGGTTTTTCTGGGGCCTCTCTCTGGCCCCTCAGTTCTCTAAGATTCTTAGTAAAAGTCTAACTTTCTTTGACTTTTCCCTTTGCTCCTGGGCCCCTCTGCATCTTCTTGGAGCCTCCTATACGTTGTCAGGGTCTACGTTAAAGCTTTTTGCTTTTGCTTTAAAATTAGCTACTCAAACTTAAAAATTAGTGATTCATTCTATATAATTACCTATTTGAAGTTTGATTTTGTTTCCCTTTTGCTTTCAATTCATTTTTCACTTTGTATATGCTTTAAAAGCCTTGAACTCCGCCTTCAAAGTCCCTTTCCTCATGGCTGCTGTTCTTTTAGTGCAGCTTATTTCTTGAGATCTTCTTGCTTTCTTGCTTGTCCTTGATGCTTTTCTGGTTGCTTTTCTTTGACTTTGACAAAGAAAAAATTCTAGAAGAGCAATTCCTTCTTGCTGGTCTCTGCATTTGATTCAAGCAAAATGTTGGTGCCTTTTGCCAAGTTTGTTGTATTCACCCTGGAACCAGCCTTGGTGATGATATGGTGCACCACCCCCAACCTTTGGGGACCCATCTCACATTCATTCCATCATGTGAGTGCTAACCCTGATCAATTCCTACACGTATTTAGTGACCTCACTGGGAGAGCTCAAGATATCCTCACCACTAGTGAGAATTTTGTAAGAAGCCTCACTTGTGACAACCTTGAGCTTGTGACCCCTGATCTATCTCCCTCAGTGTCACCAGGCCTGCCTCCCCCATTGTCCCTTCTCCTCTGAGGCCCCAGTTGTACTGGTCCCAGGAGGAGACAAGGCTGTCTTGCAGAGTCTACCCCCAAGCGTGCCCCCTGGTTGCTCAGCGGGATGGTTCTGATGGGTTTGGACTCCCTACTTTCCCTGTCTATCTGCTGCATCGCTCCTTGTGGACAACACTTTTAAGGGCCACCCCAGTTCTGCACCTCAGATGGTGTCCTGGTAGATTCTTCTCCCTGGATGGGAGCCAAACTTATTGGTTTAGCCTCTCTCACAACATCTGCTATGAAGTTGTCCCATATATCAAGCTGGGCATTGACATGAGAGTTCAACCAAGAGATAAACAATTGGCAGCAACTTCAAGGAGACATATTCTAGCTTCCTGGATCCAACATCTATGGGGAGGCAGCTAGCACAAAATCTGGATGCTTTATGGACAAGCCAGATGAGAACATTTTCTTTGATTTCATCAAATAACTTGGCTATGGCAGTGTATTTGGCAGAAGCATGTTCACCTGTTTGAGGTGCCACAGTAGGATTCAGGGTACATGTGTTTCAGATGCTCTTGACACATTTCTTGAGCAGGATATATCTTTTGAACACAGCTGTCCTGTGATGATGTCCTCATCAATTTATAGGGATGGGAGGTGCCCTTCCAGGTGTCTGCATATGTGGCTTGGTTAAGGGCCTGGGTGATGGTGAGCAGTTCAGTTGGGGTTTGCATTTTTATTCAGATATGGTTGAAAACGAGGTACTACCATTTACAACAAGGCAACCTATAGAGGGGAGGCAAGAAATAAAAGAGAGAATGCTACTTTTATCGAATAATAGATTTGGATTTGAAGCTAAAGATGGTGTGGCTTGATTCCACCAATGTTCAGGGATCAAGTACGAGCGGGAACGACGGTGTGGCGGATTTTCGTATGACTTTTATCTTATTGGCAAATGGGAGAATGAGGATCTTCAAATTGGAAGGTCGGAGGGCTCAAATCCGGTCCCCTGACACCAGAACAACCTAACCGGGTTGACTCAAAATGATGAGATCGAGATGGGATATATTTGAGATATCATGCCATGAACCAACACTAGAAAATGGACATTTGATTTATTAATGCTTGGATACAATAGCACAGAAAGCTGGCTCAAAATAAATTAGGAGGATGTGAACTGAGTTACTTATTTTGAGATGACCCAGGCTACCAACTCAACACGGGAGCAGAAGCGTGGGGTCCAATTTTTGCTAGTGTTGACGAAGTTGGGCAGCTTGTTACATCATCCAGAGGATATAGCTGTCGTCACTTTGGCTTGGTTCACATGCCGGAGTGCACGTTAACTATCGTCGATTGTAACATTATCTCATGTTCTATTCTCTCCACAGAGGCTTATGCAAGCTGGAATAAATGGTAAGCTCTGGCAGATAAAAGTGTGCGGGGAAACTGATGGATTAAATTAATTGGTTATCGAACTGCGGTGGAATACATGGGAAGTGTTCGTGAAGAGTGGCCATGGTTGGAGCCTCGCTAGGCGAACCTGAAGTCTGGCGTCAGCGCAAAGGGAGGTTGGCTCAGTATATAAATTTTTATTATAATATAACTTTTTAAACAAAAATATATTGAGCTTTAAAATCTTATTCTGGGTTCAGGATGTCCAATTCAGGCTGGGCTCTTGGTGGAAATAGGTGATGATTGTTCTTGCAGTTCATTTATTGGCGAAATGACCAAACATATCTATTTTAAAGCTCTTGGACCAGCGATTAGAGAAGGTATCCACCGATGCTACTAAAGGCTGAAGCATTGAAAACATGGTGTGAAAACTAAGGCTATTAATATCAATGAATGTTTGGTTTTATCAAATCAGCATTGCTTAGAGAATTGGATTTGCCAAGTGGAGCAGTTGGCCTTGTGATTTCGTTGGTTAGTGGATGTGAAGGTTGGAATTAAGATAGTGGATGCATTTGAAGCATCTTTGTTTTGATGGTTGGAAAGATGGTGTATTTAAACATGAAGAATGTAAGGAGGCAAAGTAAAATGGTAAACTATCTTTACAATTACAACATCATTCCTGGAGACCAAGGCTTTGAGGTGAAGCAGCATCCCGTGAAACCATTCCATTACAAGAAGGAGGGCCCCAAGCAGACAAACCGATGGTGGCAGAACCTGGTGTTGGGTTCTGGTAACTTCACTGTAGCATTGTACCCCTACCTCATGCAGAACCTGGATTCCGGCGTGCGTATCGGCTACCCCACAATTACTTCCTCTGCCACTAATGTGATCAGTCACTTTGTGCCCAACTGGGAGGTTGACTTTGGAAAGGGCACCCTCGCAAAGTCAGTGGTTGCTGAAGACGATCTATCCTGCACCTTGCAGTTTGGAAATGTAGTGTCAATGCCTCTTGTCCGCGGATCCCCTTATGTAACAATGGAAGTTGAGAATGTTCGCCCAACCTTCAAGACAATCCATGCTATCCTCAACAAAACACAGAACAGCGACCGACAAACTGTTGTAGAACTCAACAACGGCCAAGTCTGGACTTTCTTTACCTCAGCTCCTGCCAAATGGACACATTCCCTAGGAGAGATGCACTTGGACTCATTATACAATGGCACCATCCGTGTAGCTCTTGTCCAAGAACCCGTTGTACACAACTTAATTATCCTAGAGACACACAGTACTGCTTACCCTATTTCAGGAAATGTTACTTACAACTTCCCTTCTAAAAATAAGGCATTGATTAACTTTAACTTCAATAAGAAGGGAAAAGGTGACCTTCTCATGTTTACCTTGCCTCACCAACAAGACGTTCTAGTTGAACCCCATCGTGTTGATTTGAAAGGATACAGCAACATCAAAGGCCCCCTTAGCGCAATCAAAGGCTCACACTGGACAATCAAAGAAGAGCTTACTGACATCAAATGGTCCAGTCCCAACAAGATCAATCGCGACTTCATCCTAAAGATCAAGGAAGCAGTCCGCCAAGAACATGGCTCTTACATTGACGCTGCCATCACAGGAGTTTATTCTTTTGGCAAGGTAGTCGCGAGATTTGCCAGGATGGCACTGATTGCGGACGAAGTAGGGGAAACTTCCTCCAGAGACAAGCACATCTCCTCCATCAAAGCAGCCATTGAGCCTTGGCTAACCGGCAATAATACTGATGCACTGGTCTACGACAAAACCTGGGGCGGTTTAATCACAACTGACAGCCTCAAAGATTACAAGGCTGACTTTGGCAATGCCATGTACAACGACCACCACTTCCACTACGGCTACTTTCTTTATGCTGCTGCGGTTGTTGGCAAATACGACCCCGCTTGGTTAGAAAAGTGGAAGAAGCCACTTATTCTTTTGGTACGTGACTTTGCCAGCCCCGACCAAAACGACAAATACTTCCCGCGATTCCGCCAAAAGGATTTCTACGACGGCCACTCCTGGGCATCTGGAATCTATGAGTTTTACGACAACCGCAACCAGGAAAGCACCAGCGAGTCTGTAAATGGATACTACGGCATGTATCTCCTGGGAGTCGCCCTCAAAAATTGTCGTATGACCAAATTAGCCAACCTGCTTCTTATGACAGAAATCCGAAGTGCCAAAACTTATTGGCACATGTATTCCGGACATTCCGTCTACCCCAAAGACTTCTCAAAGCAGAAGACAGTTGGCATTGTCTGGGGAACAAAGGTTGACTATGCAACTTGGTTTGGATCTAATGCTGAGTACATCCACGGAATCCAACTCCTGCCCTTCACCCCCATCTCTCACCTGCTCCTTGACAAGCCATGGATGGAGGAAGCGTACCCTGTGATGGCAAACTCTTTGACGCGTCCTCAGCCTCCTATCCTTGGAGGATGGCGGACGTACATACACATGGCACGTGCCATTATCCATCCCAAAGCGGCGTATGCTGACTTTGAGAGCTCTCCCCGCAAAATGGACGATGGAAACACTCTCACCAACACTCTCTACTGGTTTGCCACCCAAAAATCCGAATGAAGCCTAAACATCCAGAAACCCACGTTTAATTGGTCGAACATCTAAAACCCCTGCCACAAACCAAATAATTTAATATTTAAAACACCACCAATGCTTAAATAAACCGAATCCTGCCAATAAACCCCTGCAACTTATATTTAAAGCCTACCCTAAACCAATAAATTTTATACCGCCTCAGATTCTCCCAGGCCTGAGTTGAGATTAGGATTTAGCTCTTGGATGCTTTGGCTACAGCCAGCTTCCAGCTCTGGGCCACCAAATTCAAAGGTTCATCACGTTTAAATATAAAAACCATCCTTTAGTCTGCGGTGGTTGAAGCAGCCCTATTTCTAATAAACCTTTACACCATAAAGGTTGGTAGAACCCTAGCTGGGAGGTATGTTTCTATCAAACGTTACAGCCATGCCTTGAGACCCAACAACAATCCCATCTTAAAATGCCCAAGTTCTGAAACCACTTACCTTTAAAGAGATATGAAGGTATTACTGTAGTTTTCTCAGCTGTACAGGTAACAATAACAAGCCAGCCCAAAAACGAACCCTTCTTGGCTCAGGATGGGATCAACTGATCTCAAAGCGAAATTGAAGCTCGATGGATTTACACTGGTTGACGATAGAGTTGGATCCACCTCCATCTCTTTCTTTGCTGGGTTGTCTTTCATCTCAAATATTTGATTATTGCTGTATAAATTTAAAAGGTGGTTAAAGCTTAAGCTTTATTGGGGTAAAGGGCATCCTAAAAGCCCACATGAACCCGCTCCTTTCAGCAGTTATATTAATTTTTTGGTACAGTAGCCTCAAACCTGTTGAGATAGCCAAAACCTGTTCAGTTCAGAACAAATGGGTCCAGTCACAACAAATTTCAACTTTTTTGATAGAGATAGAAGATAATTCCACGGAAGATGTGCGCTATTTTGCAAAAAAAAGTCCACTCACACAACGACCTATATAAACTGGGAACAGATATATGATGATTCAACAACAAATGTACCAAGCACCAGAAAAAATGAGCTTCAGTAATAAAACAAAGCTACTAAAATACAATGATTTTTAAGAATGAAATGGACTCAGTCACAAAAGTTAAAAACTTGATCCAGCAACAAACCCCAATAGCAATGAAACAGACAGCATAAGTATCAAATATCAAAACAAATCAATGGATCTATAATAATGTTACCAGTTCATCCAAATTAAGGTATACAATCTAGAGCATGGGATGTAAATAAATGTTCTGAGTATCTGTTCTGTGTCAAGACTGCAGGGTCAACCCCCAGCAAGATTCTGCACAAGAAGATATGTGACCCTCAAACCAACTTCCCCACAACTCAAAGCACAAATGCAGAAGTCAACCCAAGCTTCCAAACAAGGCAACAAGACCCAGTCACAATCTCTTGTTGCAACTGAACCAATGAGAGTTCAGTACTTGGAATTGGGGAAGTCAACAGTCCAATAGGAAAAGACAGAATAATAAGAATAAGGTATCATTTATTGTAGAGTATTGTGATTAATATACTATATGGGGAAGCCACAAGGCCACAAGGGGGTGGCATAGTGGGGAGTTCCATGTAGGGTTTGGAGCTGAGGAATAACTTGTGCGGGGATCAGCAGGTCAAATTGGCAACGCTCCTAATTAGGATGAAGTACCCGACATTTGATACTGCCATCAGATTAATCCATAACGTTAGATACGTCAAGGGGCAGCTCATCAAGCGCCCCCTGTGTACCGTAAGATACGTTAGCAGGCAAGTCTAGAAACTTGGTTGCAACACCCCCCCTTGCCCCCTGCTTGTTGTCAGACACCAGGACTGGAGTCTGCGGAAGGTCTGGGAAGGTCCGCACAAACAACCTTTGTGTGGGGATGGCACAGCAGGGGCGCAAGCAATTGTGGTGAAGCTTCTTGGTGTTCCCCTGGGCATCCTCAAGTTGGTAGGTGTGGTTGTCATAGACTGCAGCTACCTTGAAGGGCCCTAGGTGGTTGGGTTCTAATTTGGCAGAATTGAGATTGGGGGTGTAGACGGGGGCACCTATGGTGTATCTAGCTTTGAGGTGTTTCATACCTCCTGCAATCCGCTTGTGCTCAATCTCCTGAGCTTTGACACGCCATTGGTCTAGGGAGGGAGTTGTCACTAGGGGGATTGTCAGGAACCTTGGACTGTAGTTTCCCCTGTTCAACCCCTGTCAGACTGTCAGGTGTTCCAAAGGCCAGGGTGCTAGGGCTGATCCCAGTGCCCCTGTTGATTCTTGCTTGCAGGATCAGTAGGGCGGTGGGAAGATGTTTAGTCCACGCAGTATTAGAGTGCTCTTGTGAGAGCTTGGCAATCAGTTGAACCAGGGAGCCATTTAACCGTTCCACACGTCCATTGGCTTGTGGATGGTAGGGTGTTGTGACTATATGCTGGAGCGCGTTCTTGACGCAGTATGCCTTCACAATGTGTCCAACAAGTTTGGGCCCGCCATTTGTGATGAGACGCTTGGGTTGCCCAAAGTGAGCCACAATCTCTTTGCCAATAAAGTGGGTAACGGTGGTGGCAGTGTGGTTGGTTGTTGCCCAGGCCACTGGCCAACGAGTGAAGTAGTTGATAGCGGTGATAATATACTTCTTACCCAGTCTGTCTTTGGGAAGCAGTCCCACAATGTTGAGAGCCCACTGTTTTAAGGAAACCATAGCCTTGATGGGTAGGACAGACTTGGGAGGTGCAGGTTTGGACATATTCTATTCACACAACACACATGTCTTGAGGAGGTCCAAGATGTCTTGATGCATGCGCGGCCACCAAACCTTTTGTTTCATAATCTTAAATAGGTTACACCCTCTGATGTGACCCAAGGTTTGGTGGTAATGCAAGATGGTGTCCCCTTGTTGTGTGATGGGAATGTAAGGCGTCTTCTCACCTGTCTCTTCCCAGCGGCAGACGTTACCAGCATTGGTGGTGAACTGACTTTTGTTGTCCTTCAGCTTGGAGATGGTGACTGAGTTAAGGTCCTTGTAGCGGGTTGCCTCAGGGAGCAGGTAGAGCATGGGTCAATCTGGGTCCAAACTGTCATCCCCAGTGATGGACGCTACATAGAGTCATGAAAGAGCGTCGGCTGTGACAAGTTCCTTCCCAGGCTTATATTCAATACGTAACTGATAGGGGGATAGACGCTCAACCCATCCTGCTTGGTGGCGTGTCAAATGAAACTGTGTGTTGAAGTATTGGAGTGACTAGTGGTCCGTCAGAACGCGGGGTGGGAAAGTCACACCTTCCAAGTAGCAGCGCCACTTCTCAACGCAGTGTACAATGGCTACCAGATCTTTGTCATGGATGGGATAACATTGTTCCAAGTCAGTGAGCTTCCTGGACTCATATGCTACGGGGAGGAAGATGTCATTGTCAGTTTCTACCCTTAGCACGCCCCCTATGGCCCTGTCAGAGGCGTCAGTCTTGAGTTCATACTGTCAGTTTTGGTTGGGAAACTGTAGTACTGGTGCTGTTGTGAGCCTTTGCCTCTACGTCTCAAAGGATTGATCTCTGGCGGGGGTCCAATGGAAGTGCTGTTTGGTATTGAGGAGCTCAGTGAGAGGTGCAATTAGTTCCCTGCAATTGGGGATGAACTTGCATACATAGGCAACCATGCCTAAGAATGTCCGCACCTGGCCCACATCAGTGGGGGGCGGTATGCTAGTGATTGCCTTGATTTTGGCAGGGTTGGGCTTTATCCCTTAGGCAGAGATGGTGTGCCCAAGGAATAATAACTCCAACTTGAGAAACTCACATTTGGAGGGTTTAGCTTTTAACTGATTCTTCTGAAGAGTGTCAAGGACAGCACAGAGGTGTTGGAGGTGCGTGGTTTGATCTTGACTGAAGACAATAATGTCGTCAAGGTACACCACCACACACTTTCCAATCAATTTGTGACTGTACTACAGTCACTGCTGAGCGTTTAGCCGGATAAATGCTCCAAAATATAAAGATGTTCTGTTTTTGTTGTTTATTACATGTAGATAGGTTTGTTTGGAATTATTGAGGGAAAGGTTCCTAGAAACTGGATATCTATGTTTAATAAAAGAACAGAATATGGATGTTTAGTTAGGTTAGGCTAACTAAATGAATTGAGGCAAGATTGGCTGAATCAATCTTGGAGACTAGGCGTCTCAAAATGGGTTAGTTAATCAGGAAGATTAATTTATAAATACAGGATATGATTAATGAGGATTTAATTATATTAAAATGGCCTTGACTTTGTCAAGAAGTTTGGTTAAGGTTAACCATGGGAAAAACCCCCAGAATTAGGGTTAAAAGCGCTGCGTTGGCAAATTTATTGGGTTAGAGGCGCCACCGCGCGCCTAATGAATTTGAGATGTGCCGAGGCGCCGCTATCAAATTTTCTCAGGTGCTAGGCGCTGGGGCGCCACCTGGGGAAATTGCTGGGCGCCGCAGTGGTGCCTGGTTTGAGTTTCAAAGCAGTTTAATGGGTTTTAAGGCAAAAAACCATTAAATGCAAAAATAACTAAATATAGGCAAGGATGCCTAGGAATTCAGGTTTGATCAGCTGGTTCCCAGTTGGAACACTGATAGCTGAGTTTAGGATGTGCAATCCACAGGGTTTTGGCGCTGGGAGCTGGGGAAGCTCCATGCTGAATTGGTACATTGGGTTGAATGGAGTCAGGTGACTTCTGCCCATTGTAGGTCAATTCTCATAGGTTGAGAATTGTTGGTGATCTTTCAGGTAAAGATCTATGTTGGATGACTCAAATGTCATAGACCACATGACGCAAATCATTGGTTGATTCAGGAACCAGAGGGTTTTTAGCTGTGTATGCCCCAAATGGTATATAAGCAAAAACAGTTAAACATTAATAAAATATATTCATTGTTGGTTTTGACGCTTTCCCCTCACCTATTTTTCAATTGTCATGCCTTCTTTGTTAAAATTTGAGAGAGCCAAGTTTGGGGTCCTTTGTGTGGAAACCTCTGCAGCAAGAAAGGAGGTTCCTACAAGTACATTGGAAGAAGCTTGGACCAGCCTGGAGGTCACTAAGACTGTTCCTGCTGAATCTTTAGTAGAAGTAAAGGCTGCGTTCAAAGAGCTGTATTCTGATTACTTTGCAAAGGAAGGGACTCCCGCCCAAGGGAACCGAATTTTTGCTTGGGATGCTTGGAACTTGTTGGTAGGATGGGATGAAATCTTGCAACAAGTAAAAGAGATGGCAAATTGTGAAATTGAGGCGTTGAGAGCACGAGAGGAAAAAAGCGTTGAAATCATGGCTTGTTGGCGGGATGACAACAAAGTGTTATCCAATAAAATTGCCTCCCTGGAGGCAAAGCTCCTCAAAGCTTTGTCCCAGGAAGGTAACAGCAATAAGAGTCAAGGGCAGGATAATGGCAGGATGGACTGGTTAGGCCTGGATCTGTCACAGAGCCCAACATGGGGGCAGAAAAAACCCATGGTGAAAGGAGTCCAGTCTATGCTTGCCAAGATGTCACCGTTCTCTGGAAATCCCAAGGAAGGAAACACTTTCCTGGAGGGTTTCCTTATACAAGCCTCTGGTCTAGGAGATGATGAGAAACGTCATTGGTTGGAAGTTCTTGCAGGACCTGCCTGTTTCAAGTGGTTTGAAAGACGTAAAGGCAACAATTGGACCACCTTGTTAGAGGAATTTTGAGCCAGTTACACTGTAACCCTTAGACCTGGTGATGCTCTTCAAAAAGCTCAAGATGTTACTCAAGCTGGCCATGAGACAGTGTCAATGTACCTTTCCAGAATGGAGGAGTTCTTAGCCTTTGTTGACGTGGAACATAATCAGGATCTAGTGGAGGATGCTTTCTTCACTGGAATGTGGCCCAGGTTGCAAACTCAGGCCTCTATGTTACGCCGTGAGAAGTTGTCATGGTCAAAACTTGTTCAGAAGGTTATCCAGATGGAGTGGGATCTTGGAGGCCCTCCACACAGTGCTCCTTGTTCCAGAGCAGGAGCTCATGTTGCGGCAGGGGAAGAATCTTCCAAGAGAACCAGACGTCCAAGAAGTCCCTCTGATAAGGACCGCATGTCTAGATTTAAGCGGGCATGTAAGTTCCCCATGGCCAAGGGATGCTGGATCTGTGGGAAAGATGGCCATTTTGCTGGAAAGTGTCCCAACCGTGCGGAATTTGACAAGGAGCATCCTGACCTTATGTTTAAGGATTTGGGAAAAGAAAGGCGGGCTTAGGTGTCTCTCAACCTGAGTCCGGTAATTTGGAGAATAATGGGAGAATGAGACTTCAATCTGGGAAGGCTTTGAAGGAATACGGGAAAAGCGCCAGTCAACCAGTGGAACCACCCATACAGGAAATCAATGTCTCTTGTCCAACTCTGCCTGAGGGAAGTCCAGACGCCTCTCCAGATGAGTGGATATTGGATGTGCGCTTAGGGATGAAGGAAGACAGGGAGATTACATGGCAGCCTGTGCAAGTTCAGTTGAGCGTGGATTGGCTCAAGGAAGTTGAATGGCGTAAAAAGGTGGCCCAGAGTATGCCTGCACTTTTGATTGCAAAACCTTTTGTGTGGGCATTACAAGGGGTTATCCTTTTGGATATTTTGCTTGATGGTATCTCTGCAAAGGCAGTCTACAATCCAGGGTGTGCTGGAGTGGCGGTATCAAAGAACTTTGTTTGTAGACATGGCATGGACCCATCAAGATTGGTCACTTTGACCTTATCTTCTGCAGATGGGGTTACCACTATTGAACAAGACGTGTTTGATGAGGTGGTAATAAAATGGAAAAATACCAAGGTCAAGACTTCTGCTGTAGTTTTACCTGGGGCAGGATTTGATGTTCTGCTTGGTATGACTTGGATTGTTGAGGCCAAGGTGAGCCTGGACGCTGTCAAGAATGTCTTGGTTCATGAAGGAGTTGAATACGCTTATCAACAACTGACAATTCCGCCAGCACCAGAAGATGTCCAGTCAGTTGTCATCTATGCCAAGGAATATTGCTCAATTCCACCAAAGGGAACCGCTTGGTTAAAACCAGTAGCTTTCAATTGCAGAACGCAAGGAGGACAGGTTATCCCAGAATTGCCCCAGTCATATATCCTCAAATGTGGCAATATTTGAGGATGGTTCAAATGGTGAATCCCTCAAGTCCTGGAAGTTGTTCAACACTTGCGCGGTTCCTGTAGACATTCAGCAAGGTCAGCGTATTGGAGTTTGGATGCCCGTAGTTGGAGAAGTCACAACAAATAAACCTACTGTCTCTTATGTTTGTGTGCCCTTCAACAATTTAACCTGTATACTATGTCCAAGTGAAGCACCAGGTACCCTGTTGTATACTCTGGTGTGGAAATGGAGTAGTTGTTTCTTGTTGGACAAATATGATGTAGGGAGAACTGGTCCACCTTATATCATAAAAACGCTTACTGGGAAGCCATACAAAGGGTATGTACCCCGTTGTAGTCCTGCTGCAGTTGCTGCAATCAGAGAAGAGGTGGAGAAGATGCAAAGAGCCAACCTGATTGAGGAGAGCATCAGTCCTTATTCTGCTCCAATGGTTTGTGTTCCAAAGCCAGATGGGAACATTTGTGTTTGTATTGATTTCCAAATGGTAAACAAGGATATTGTAAATGATGCCTACCCAATGCACCAAATTGAGGATCAGCTGGATGCCATGGCTGGATCTTCTTGGTTCACCACTTTGGATCTGACTAAGGGATATCACCAACTGTTGATTGATGAGAAGTTTAAGGAGGTTACAGCATTCTCTACACCTGATGGTCTTTATCAATGGAAAGTCTTGCCATTAGGAATGAAAACAGCTGGTGCTGTGTTTCAGCAAGTGATGGACCAGATTATGGTGGGATTGCAGCCTAGGTGTGTCTTGGTGTATATAGATGACATTACTGTATATAGCCCTTCCTGGGAACAACACCTGAAGGATCTTGATGAAGTATTCCGCCAAATTGAGAAAGCAAAGTTAAAGATTAGTGTATCTAAGACTAAGCTTGCCTGTTGAGAGGTCAAGGTGTTAGGACATATTGTGAATTCTCAGGGGATTAAGCCAAGTCCTGAGAGAGTTACTCCGTTGTTGGGCATGAGATCACTACAGTCAGGTTGAGAGGTGCAGGGATTTATGGGATTGGTGAATTTCTATCGGAGATTCATTCCTAATTGTTCTGCACTTGGAGAGCTGTTGTTTGCTTTAACAAGGAAGAATGCCAGATTTGTTTGGGGACAGGAAAAAGAGTCAAGTTTCTTAGAGCTGAAAAAGAGACTCTCTGAGGCCCCCATCCTAAGATTCCCCAATTGGTCAAAGTTGTTTTACATTGAAACAGATGCAAGCTCAACTGGTCTGGGTGCCGTTCTTACTCAGGAAGGAGAGTCAAAGTTGTCCCAGCATCCGGTGGTGTATGGTTCCAAAACATTGGGGACCACTCAAAGGAAATACTCTGCTACTGAACGTGAGGGATTGGCAATAGTATGGGCGGTGGAGCATTTTAGGACGTATATCCTAGGAATGCCATTCATTATAGTCACTGATCACGCAGCATTGAGAGCGCTTTGGACTAAGGAAGACTTACAAGGTTGTATGCAATTGTATGCTGAAAAATTCTCTGGATATGACTATGATATCATTTACTAACCTGGTTTGGAAAATCAGATTCCCAACTTACTATCCTGAGCGCTGTTGGCCAGTGAAGTTGAGATGCAGGAAGCCCAGGAAGCTTTATTGAGGAATAGGATTTACGTAGAGAAATCCAAACGTCTTCAAGTGGTGAGAGATCTTCATGTTCAATGGGGAGGTCACCTCAGATACAAAAAGCTCTGGCAAGCAGTAAAAGCCTGGTACTGGTGGTCAGAGATGAGAGCTACGGTCCTCCAGATTTTACAAGAATGTGAAGTTTGCTCTAAGTTCTCAGCGGCAAAATCTAAGGTACAGCTCAAGTCAGTGATGTCACATTATCCTTTTGAGTTGGTCTCAATGGATACGGGTCATATCACATTACCAAGTGGTTGGAAAGAATACTTTGTGGTTGCTGTTGATTCTTTCACAAAATGGGTAGAGGTTTGAGCAATGGCCAAAGAAACAAGTGTTGCACTTGCTAAGTTTCTCTGAGAAGAAATCATAGCACAACATGGTTGTCCTGAGAAGGTTCTCACCAACAATGGACCACCCTACGTAGGGCCAGCCTTGACTAAGGAATGCTTAAAATGGGGCATTTCTAAGTTAACCGCAGCTCCCTACCATCCTGAGACCAATGGGTTAGCCAAAAGAACCATTGGAACCTTAAAGTGCATTATGGAAAAATTGGCTGATGGAGCTACAACCCGTTGGAAGGATCACCTAGCAATGAGTGTCATGGCATACCGGACAATGCCCCATGATTCTACTGGGTTTTCACCATTTTGGATGTTGTATGGCCGGGAAACTACAACCAGCACTGAAGTGGGCCAATGGGAGTTCATGGAAAAGAATTCCTATGAAGCCGCTGTAGAGGAACATGCAGCCGAGATGCAGAAGTTATTTGCCAAGGCAAGGAGTAAAGGAGAGCAGGTTCAAGAAAAGCGTGCCGCCAAGTGGAACTCAAAGCCTGGAGTACTTCCTTGTGATCATTTCCAGGTGGGAGATCTGGTGTGGTTTGATCAAAGGCGCCAAGAAAAGCACCCAAGAAGAGGTCTTCAGCAATGGGTAGGGCCTATGAAGATTATTTTGGTTAGTCCAGGGCCAAACTACCTAATTTGGGGAGTTGGAGCTGCCTTGGGAGAAGAATGGTCCCGTGTTCATCCTCAATTCCTTAAGCTATTCCATGGGGAATTGGAGCTTATAAAGATCTGAGAAGATGAGGCCAATTCCCCCAAAGGGAAGGAAGGGGCCTTGTGACTGTACTACAGTCACTGCTGAGCGTTTAGCCAAATAAATGCTCCAAAATATAAAGATGTTCTGTTTTTGCTGTTTATTACATATAGATAGGTTTGTTTGGAATTCTTGAGGGAAAGGTTCCTAGAAACTGGATATCTATGTTTAATAAAAGAACAGAATATGGATGTTTAGTTAGGTTAGGCTAACTAAAAGAATTGAGGCAAGATTGGCTGAATCAATCTTGGAGACTAGGCGTCTCAAAATGGGTTAGTTAATCAGGAAGATTAATTAATAAATACAGGATATAATTAATGAGGATTTAATTATATTAAAATGGCCTTGACTTTTTCAAGAAGTTTGGTTAAGGTTAACCATGGGAAAAACCCCCAGAATTAGGGTTAAAAGCGCTGCGTTGGCAAATTTATTGGGTTAGAGGCGCCGCTGCGCGCCTAATGAATTTGAGATGTGCCGAGGCGCCGCTATCAAATTTTCTCAGGTGCTAGCGGGGCGCCACCTGGGGAAATTTCTGGGCGCCGCAGTGGCGCCTGGTTTGAGTTTCAAAGCAGTTTAATGGGTTTTAAGGCAAAAAACCATTAAATGGAAAAATAACTAAATATAGGCAAGGATGCCTAGGAATTCAGGTTTGATCAGCTGGTTCCCAGTTGGAACACTGATAGCTGAGTTTAGGATGTGCAATCCACAGGGTTTTGGCGCTGGGAGCTGGGGAAGCTCCATGCTGAATTGGTACATTGGGTTGAATGGAGTCAGGTGACTTCTGCCCATTGTAGGTCAATTCTCATAGGTTGAGAATTGTTGGTGATCTTTCAGGTAAAGATCTATGTTGGATGACTCAAATGTCATAGGCCACATGACGCAAATCATTGGTTGATTCAGGAACCAGAGGGGTTTTCAGCCGTGTATGCCCCAAATGATATATAAGCAAAAACAGTTAAACATTAATAAAATATATTCATTGTTGGTTTTGACGCTTTCCCCTCACCTATTTTTTCAATTGTCATGCCTTCTTTGTTAAAATTTGAGAGAGCCAAGTTTGGGGTCCTTTGTGTGGAAACTGCTGCAGCAAGAAAGGAGGTTCCTACAAGTACATTGGAAGAAGCTTGGACCAGCCTGGAGGTCACTAAGACTGTTCCTGCTGAATCTTTAGTAGAAGTAAAGGCTGTGTTCAAAGAGCTGTATTCCAATTACTTTGCAAAGGAAGGGAGTCCCGCCTAAGGGAACTAAATTTTCTGCTTGGGATGCTTGGAACTTGTTGGTAGGATGGGATGAAATCTTGCAACAAGTAAAAGAGATGGCAAATTGTGAAATTGAGGCGTTGAGAGCACAAGAGGAAAAAAGCGTTGAAATCATGGCTTGTTGGCGGGATGACAACAAAGTGTTATCCAATAAAATTGCCTCTCTGGAGGCAAAGCTCCTCAAAGCTTTGTCCCAGGAAGGTAACAGCAATAATAGTCAAGGGCAGGATAATGGCAGGATGGACTGGTTAGGCCTGGATCCGTCACACAATTCCTCAAAGGCTTTGTTCATAATGGCAGTGGAGGGAGCGTTGGTCATTCCAAAGTTCATGACACAACACTCAAACAACCTGTAGCGTGTGCAGAAGGCAGTTTTTGCCTCATCCCCTGGTGCAATGCAGACCTGGTTATACCCTGCAGTGAGATCTGTCTTGCTAAAGACCTTTGCTCCTGCGAGTGTATCAAACAGGTTGTCAATCAGCAGCAGGGGGGATTTATTTTTAACTGTCACCTTGTTTAAGGTGTGGTAATCCGTGACCAGGCAAAGAGACCCATCCTTCTTGGCTAAAAAGAAGACAGCCGCCCCGTATGGAGACAGTGAGGGGCAAATAAACCCCTTATTGAGCGCGTCCACAAGGTGCTGGAGGAGGGTTTCATCTTCCTTTGGTGTGATGTTGAAACCGCAGGCTCAACCTGCCAGCAAGGTTCCAACCAAGTGGGTTTGAGACCCGCAATCCAATTACCTGGTCACTCAAAGCCAGACTAGGAAGTCAACTTGGATTACCAAATCAATCAACATGAACAAATGATGATCCCTCACAGTGGATACCTTGATTTGGCACTTGACTCATTAGCAAGATCAAGCCACCCCCTCTTCCATCCAACCGTGTGATCACCAATCATGTTCCTGTTATCCATTGATTCACAATAGTTATATAATCACTATCTCACAATAAAGATTATTATCTATCTTCTAAATATTTCCCCCTTGTAACTCTGCTAAAACAGCACAGTTACAACATTGGTAGCACAGGTAGGTTCTCAATCCTACCTTATCTTGAAAAATTCCGCCTGTTGCCTGCACACGCTGCAGCCAACAAATCCTTGACAGAATTATGTCTGGCTCCCACCCAACTGGACGCTGTATACTCCTGGTACCAAGATACCTGATGGTTTTGTTCTCTACCAAAACACAGTGATCCTGCTACCCGCCTCCAACGCCCTATCCACCCTAGGGTTCTTTCAGGCACCCTCATCAATGCCACAACCAGCTGACAAGACCACCATGCTTGTCTATGTTGCACAAAGACTTTGCAGCGCCGCCTTGGAACCCTTTGCGGGGGCCAACAACAACAATGCTGCCGCATGGATCCAGTCCGCCCAAAGCAAGTTGGCTCAGATGGAGTGCCCACAGCGGTTTTGGATCGCGGAGATTTCCATTTGTCTGACCCATGACGCTGGCACATGGTGTGACAAGTGGCACAAAGAGCACACTGACAAAAACTAGGGACCCTTCAAACAGGACTTCTTGGCAAGGTTTGTGCTCAAGGATACAGCGCTCATGATCATACACCAAGTAAAGAACCTGACTCAGACAGGCACCATGAAGGAACTCACCCACGCCTACGAGGAACTCTGTCTCTGCGCCCCATCTGACATGGCCTTTGACACCCCAGCAACACACTTCATGTACTACAACGCTCTCAAGTTGCAAGTGATGAGACATGTGAACCTGTACCAAGTTACCAACCTGAAAAGTCTGTACCGTGAAGCAGAAAAAGCGGGGCAAACCTCCAACGCTCTGCACAAGGCACAGACTGGGAAACAAGAGAGACCCAAGGACTCACATTCAAGTGGGCACTCCTTGCAACCACATCTGGAGGTAATGGCAACAACAACAACCACAAACCCATGGGTTCAAATGGGAATGTTAATGGGAATAACAGCCAATCAAATCATACCTATTTCTGTGTCATCACCACCCAAGGCAACCAAGATGAGGGAAAAGCCTGGGGAGAGCACTAAGCAAGCCAAGCTCTCCCCACGCAACTCCTGACTTGCACAACAATGAATACTGACCCAAGGACGTGGACCAATGTCCAATGATCCAAGTTCCCTCAGAAGACCCGGTACTGTACACCATTACCAGACATCCCAATAAATTGATGTCTTATCCTTTCCGCTTTTGAAGTTACCAGGCTCAGCACTATTGGACTTGGGCGCAGATCAAACTTTAGTCAACAGCAGCTTTGTGAATAAATTCAAGCTGGCCACTAATCCTTTGCGGATTAAAAATTGTGGTCCTGGCTGATGAACATCACATTGCCGTGACAAAAGAAACTGCCCCCTTCTCTGTCATGCTCAAGAACCTCCACTCCACCATCCAAGGTCCCGTCATTGACTTCCCTAAGTTTGACATTGTACTGGGACTAGACTGGTTATGGAGAAACAACCCTCACGTAGACTGGGCAACCTCAGTGCTGACCATCAAGCACAAAGGTGTCAACCACCAAATCTACCCAGACTCTGTAGACCAACTCCTACAAGACCACGTCTTTGTAAGCATCATAGAGACAATGGATGAGAAGGAAAACCTGAAAGCTATTGACTGGGACTCCTGTCAGTATGAAATCATACACTTCAAGGACCGCCAGGACACTTCCACGCCATAAGACCGCAACATTGTGGCCCGTCACCCAGAAATCTTTAAGGAGGTGTTACCTGGGCTAACCCCTGAGAAAAACATCCAACACTCTATCCAACTCAAGGGGGCTGTACCCAAGGCATGTCCCATCTATTTACTGACCCCAAACAAGGACAACACCCTGCACACCTATCACAAGGAAGCACTGGAAAAGGGACTTATCCGCCCCTCACAGTCTCCCTTTGGAGCCGCCGTATTCTTTGTGGCTAAAAAGGACGGTACCCTACGCCTGGTCACAGACCACTGCACCTTGAACAAAGTCACCATCAAGAATTGTTACCCCTTACCACTAATTGACAATCTCTTTGACACCTTGGGAGGAGCCTCCGTCTTCTCCAAGATTGATTTAACTGCAGGATACAACCAGATCCAAATCAAGGAGGAAGACATCCCCAAGACAGCCTTTCACACTAAGTACAGCTCTTACAAATGCGTGGTACTCAACTTTGGCATGACCAATGCTCTGTCCACCTTTGTAAACTTCATGAACAAAAAGTTTTGCATCACACATAGGCAAACACGCCCTTGTGTACCTGGACAATATCACTGTCTACAGCCCTCAGTGGAACAGCATCACAAGGACCTGGAGGAAGTCTTTGCGACCCTGGTTTGACACAAACTGCTGGCCAAGCCCTCCAAATGCCAGTTCTTCCAAGAGCAACTACCCTTCTTGGGACACATAGTCTCAAAGGACAAATCAAACCCAACAGTCAGAAGATACAAGCCATCTGCAAAATGCCACCTCCCAAGGACAAGTCAGAAATATGCACTTTCTTGGGAATAGTGGCCTATGTACGACGCTTCATACCTGACTGCGGCGTCTTGACCGCCCTCTTGTCTGCCATAACAGGTGCCAAGTCCAAGTTTGTATGGACTCCCCAACGCAACCTCTGTTTCAGACGTCTCAAGGAAAAGCTCACAACAGCGCCCATCTTACAATACCCCAAACAAGACAGGGAATATCAGGTGGAAACTGACGCTTCAGATGCATCCAGTGGGGGAGTACTGCAAATTAAGAATAGTGATGGTGATTTCCTGCCCGTAGCCTACAAGTTGCGCAAGCTGACAGATGGCAAGTGTCAATACCCTATCCACAACAAAGAACTACTGGCCATTGTACACTGCCTAGTCAAATGGCGCTGTTACCTGGAACAGCAGGAAGAATTCACAGCACTAACCAATCATAAGTCACTCATCTATTTCAACACACAAGCAAACCTGTCATGCCGCCAAGCGCGGTGGATGGAAATCTTAGAAAGGTTTAACATGCTCATCCAATATAAGCCCAGGGCCAAACTTGCCATGGCGGACGCCCTGTCCTGCCTGTATGTCTGCGCTTCTAGGGGTGAAAATGGGCTTGACCCAGACTGGCCTCTCCTAGTGCTCCGTACAAAAGACAAAGGGTTCCCCGCAGGCACAACCAATATCACCAAAGAAACGGTCATCAAGAATGAACACCTCTTTGCTGATGTATACAGGAATCTTCACAGAAAGATGTTGGATGGCACAACCATTCCCTACATCCCCACACATCAACAAGTTGATACCATTCTTTGCTACCATAGAGATCTTGGACATACAAAGAGCCAAAATCTATATGAATTCCTAAATCATAAATCCTGGTGACCAACCTTATACCACAATGTCCAGTAAGTGCTAGAACAGTGCAAGGTCTGCAAAAAGTTTGCCAATAGCAAAACTCCGCCTAAATCTGTACTCCCCATTCAAACCCAACTACTGTTTAAGGTATGGGCTCTAGACATTGTGGGCCCCATGACAGGGAAACACAACAACAAAAAATACATCATCACAGCCATTGATTTCGCAACAAGGTGGCCAGTAGCCCAAGCAGTGAAAACACACACCGGTAACAACGTCCAACAATTCATTGGCAAAGAAATAATAAGCAGGTTTGGAAAGCCAGAACTCCTGATAACCAATGAAGGCAAAGAATTGACCTCTGAAAATACCAACATGTACCTTGCCAAAAATGGGGTCAAACACACTGTCACAACACCATACCATCCACAGGCCAATGGACGCGTAGAGTGGCTGAATGGTAGCCTTGTGCAAGCCCTAGCCAAACTCACTTCCGGGAGACCTGAAGACTGGTATAAGCAGCTACCAACTGCATTACTTGTGTGCCAAACCAAAGTGAACAGATCCACCGGGAAAAGCCCGTTTGAACTGGTATACAGCACACAGCCTAATATCATTCAAGCATTGACAGGACCCAAGCTAAAAATTCCAAGTCAAGTCCACCTTTGCTCTGATCCTCAAGTAATAGAGGCCAACAGCAAACAAGCAGCCAAAGATAAGGAACGCTTACAAAAAACCTTTGTACCCATCCTCTAGAGACACAAAGTTGGGGACAAATTCTGGGTCATGAATGTGGACAAAAGCAAACTACAACCCAAAAAAGTAGGGCCAGCAATTATCCTAAAGGTAAACAACAATAACACTTACCTTGTGCAAGGGCTTGGGAAACGCAAGCAAGACAAGACATTATACCACAACTGCCTACGACCTTGCAAAACAAGACAGAAACAACGAGAAACTGCCCTGCCTGCCACCAAACAACAACTGGTTCAATATGGCGCCCGGGCTCCTGACAACCTCCCTGACAACCTGCCCCCTGAGGAGGCCAATTTTCAGCCGGGTGTGTGTGTCAAAACCGCAGGCTCAACCTGCCAGCAAGGTTCCAACCAAGCGGGTTTGTGACCCGCAATCCGATTACCCGGTCACTCGAAGCCAGACTAGGAAGTCAACTCAGATTACCAAAGCAATCAACATGAACAAATGATTTTCCCTCGCGGTGGAGACCTCAATTTGGCGCTTGACTCATTAGCAGGATCAAGCCGCCCCCTCTTTCATCCAATTGTGTGATCACCAATCATGTTCCTGTTATCCATTGATTCACAATAGCTATATAATCACTATCTCACAATAAAGATTATTATCTATCTTCTAAATATTTTTCCCCTTGTAACTCTGCTAAAACAGCACAGGTACAACAGTGAGACGTTATAATGGTCGTGATTTAGGTAACGGCCCTTGAAGTTGTACAGCGTGCTGGATCTCCCAGGGCAGAGGTAGTTGTTTGAGTGCTTCACTGAATACGTCCTTGTACTCCTTGAGGAGTGCAGCTAGCGCTGGTGGTGGTGATGATGACAAGGGAGGGACTGCAGGTGGTTCTGCATGGATAACTTTGACTGAGCATTGGTTAAAGTTAGTTTTCCCCCTTGAAATTGTATGAGCCTGTTTCTGTCATTCTGATAAACACAGTGTCATGTAGTAGCTTGTTCACTTCCACAGGGTAGATCTAGAACCCCACCCTGTTTCTGTTGAGGGTGATGACAGAGGTATCCCAGTCAATGTAGGGACAGTTATGCCGGAGCCAATTGAGGCCAGCAATTATGTTGTGGCTGAGGCCTGCCATGATTGGCCCAGAGAGCTTAACCTGGATGTTATCCATACTTACAGAGAAAGGTACTGTCTTGTGGGTGATGGCAACTCTGCAGGAGTCAGCTACACGTACTGCTTTGAATCTGCTGGGTACTCAATTTAATTGCTAGGAGTCAGCAAACACTTGATCTACCATGGTGTGATTGGCCCCAGTATCTACCAGTAACTTGTGGGTGTTCCCACGGAAACAGAAGGGATAGGACAAGTGTGTTACTTTATTTGAGGAGTAGGCGGCTTTCAACACGGGGTCATCACTATGGACCTGAAAGACGTCCAGAGTTTCAACCTCATGGAGATTATAGTTGCGGGAGTTCTTTGCAGGAAAGGGCTGAGAGGACGGGTCAGTGGGAGTTGTAAGGCCTCTTGTTGCTACAACCCCCAGGCTTTTCACTGGTTCTCAATTAACGCTAGCTGGAGCTCCCCCTTGCGGGGGCGTTTAGTTGCACTTTCTTGTTGACAAGGTTGGTGACAGCCCACTTGACCTTGGCCATTGTTAGGTGCAGAACGTGGTTGAGGTGGAGCATTGTTTGTGCGGCAGAAGCCCATCAAAGCCTGGTTATTGGCCTCTACAATGGCTTTATAGCAGCCGTTGATAGAGGTGCAGCAACCGATGTGAACCCATTTGCAAATATGGAGTTTTAACCCATTAACAATGAGGATGAGCATATGGCGTTCCCATTGGTCACTGCTTTGGGGGCGGCAGCAAGGGCTTGTTGCCACGCAGTGAGATACTTGGGGACGGAACCAGTCTGCTTGATGGCTAAGAGGGGAGTCCCCAAGACAATGAGAGAGAGTGTGTTGCTATATTGGGACTTGGCGGCATCTCAAAATGTTGCCCAGGTGATGTCAAACTCCTGGCTGGCCCAGTTGGTAAACCACACAGCAGCGGGCCTTGTAAAGCAGCCAGATGCAGTGGCAACCAACATGGACTCCAGGACCTGGAGCCAACTGACAATGTCAGCTCCTTTGATACCGCCAGTGAAGGATTCCAGCTGGAGGTTGAGCATACATTGAGACAGGTCCAACTGTGGCGGGGTGACACTAGCGTCACACTGCCTGAGGCGGAGCCAATTCTATACACTGGTGAGAACTAGCTGATTGTGATAGATGACATAACCTTTGGGAATATCCCCCTTGGGGATTGGAAGGAATGTCTCTTGCTGTGGAGTAGCCATGCAGCCCGTACTCTGTCCTTTCTTGGGGGGAATTTGTTTTTAAAATAGGTCATGAACCTACTTCTGCTACCACTGTTGCAACTGAACCAATGAGAGTCGTTACTTGGAATTGGGGAAGACAACAGTCCAATAGGAAAAGAAAGAATAATAAGAATAAGGTATTGTTTATTGTAGAATATTGTGATAAATATATTATATGGGGAAAGCCACAAGGCCACAAGGGGGTGGCATAGTGGGGAGCTCCATGTAGGGTTTGGAGACAAGTAATAACTTGTGTGGGGATCAGCAGGTCAAATTGGTAGCGCTCCTAATTAGGAGAAAGTGCCCACAATTCAATATTGCCATCAGATTAATCCATAACGTTAGATACGTCAAGGGGCAACTAATCAAGCGCCCCCTGTGTATTGTAAGATACGTTAGCGGGCAAGTCTAGAAACTTGGTTGCAACACTCTACCCGGTTGACAGCTCAATTTTGTCAGGGTGAAGTAGAGTGAGAGCTTGTTATAATCAATCAAGTGAGGAATGTAACACAAATGAGGATGACATTACCAATGAGGTGAGACAATGCATACTTAATTGGAAACGGTAACCCTTTGTTGAACTGTGCTGCTTTAGCAGAGTTACATGTGGAAAAATATTTAGAAACTAGATAATAATCTTTATTGAGAGACAGTGATTATATAGTTCATGTGAATCAAGGATAGTTGGAACAAGATTGGTGATCACACAGCTGGATGAAAGAAGGGGGTGGCTTGATCCTGATAATGAGTCAAGCGCCAAATTGAGGTATCCACCATGAAGGATCATCATCTGTTCATGTTGTTGGATTTGATAATCTGAGTTGACTTCTTAGTCTGGCTTTGGGTGACTGGAAATTGGATTGCGGGTCACAAACCCGCTTGGTTGGAACCTTGCTGGCGGGTTGAGCCTGCGGTTTCAACACCTTGAAGAGTGAATAAGGAAAGATGCAGCAGAATATTATTCACATGTACATCAGGAAGACCTTAATTTGGCTCAATATCAAGGAATCAGCAGCATAGATGTGCTCACATTCAATTTCACATGCTTCAGGTATCATTTCAGCAGGAGGAGGAAGATTATCAGGAAATCACTGAGGTGAGAAGGCAGGATCTAGCAGCCTGGTTATTAAAAATCTGATTGGGAAATATTAAAATAAGTGAATCATTGAGGCAAGATATTTATTGAGAGTAAAATATCAAACTACTAAGATAGTTTGGTGGAGAAAATTGTTACTTAAGGCCTTTGAGTACATCTTGATGAGGTGGCCTCCTTTAATACAATATTTGGACAGCTTACAGATACCACCAAGGGTGGTTCTATAAGCTGTTACTGGACCTCCTTTGAGGTCAGGATTTGTTGACCAGCAGGTCAAGAAAGGGAAAATTGGGTGTGGGGCATCCACGCCCCACTCAGACCTGATTTCCTGTGCCACCACCCACTTACAATCAATCTTTAGATTTAAATCTAAGATTGCCAGAAGCAGGCGGGGCTTTGGGATGGGTTTCCCCGGGTGGCGGGGCTTTGGCCAAGCCACACCCGGGAAAACTATGGCCATGACAAATTTTTTGCTTGACTCATTATAAGGATCCAGCCACCCCCTGTCCAATCCAATTGATTGTCCCAATCTTGCTCCCCATAAAAATCATTAATATGTGGTGGTCTCCATCCTTTTTCTTAAAAATTAGTAAGGAAGAGGCACAAGGGCTTTGCAAGGGGGCAAGAAATCCAGCATCCATCAGTTGTTTGAGCTCTTTAAACACCTAAGAATTCTCTTCTCTGCTACATCTGTAGGGGTAAAACCCAAGTATTGGGGGTAAAACTTCAGTAACATATGAGGACAGTTTAGGCGGCTGAAACCCATTCAAGGTGTAGACAATTAGATAGAGGTTCATTGTCTGAAAGAAGGATTTGGTAAGGGTGTTTCATTGTTCAAGGCTGCTGGCAAGGTACAGTAGTGTAACCAAGGGGATCACATAATCAGCCAAGTTGGGGACTGGGCAAGATGATACCAGAGGTGTACATGGGTTTCAATCCATTGAGTTGAGTTATGTTGGCTCATGGAGAAGTATTTCTTTGGGTCCCTGTGGTTTGGGTTAGAACTGTGAATAGGTTGGCTAGTTGTCCCCTTTCCCAAGGTAAGCTGTCAAGACAGCTGTGAAGATGATGTAGTTCATCTTCTGACTTGGGGAGGGGTAATGGGTTTAGTAAGGTTACTTGCTTAGCCTGGGTAAAGGATTGATTAATGTGATAATATTGAGGATTATATTCACTCAATGATAGTACAAACTATCATTGAGGGTTTTGGCTTTATTTATACTAGGGGACCTGCAAGGCATGATTATTGGAAGGTATGGCGTCAGGAACCAAGAGTCTGAGTTGCATATGTTATTTTCTTTTCTGGAATGGCTTGGGTGGCTGAAAATTGAGAAGGGTTGGCTGGATCCCAGTTTGCACTGGCATAGTGCAAGTTGGGTCTTCTTCATGCATCCAAATTCATTTACTAAATTTGGTGCATG
The DNA here is from genome assembly GCA_014839935.2 of Entomophthora muscae. NCBI lineage: Eukaryota > Fungi > Entomophthoromycota > Entomophthoromycetes > Entomophthorales > Entomophthoraceae > Entomophthora > Entomophthora muscae. The sequence goes on along the minus strand of QTSX02005012.1, from coordinate 458,874 downwards.
ATTTTCATTGTTGAAGAGCCTGTTAGTCTATTCCCCATTTGGTAGGTTCTCAACTTGGGTAGCAGTTCCCCCCAAATTTGGTTCTAAGAAAATTGCCTTTTATAGTTTTTCAATTTGGAAATTTTCTCATGAAGTGGATGAGGACTGGCTGGTGTGGGAGGGCAAGAACTGGCTGACTGGCAGGAGTGGATGAGCAGGTAGCTGCTGGCTGGGTGGGAACGCAGGAGTGCGTGGGTGGGCTTCTGTGTGGTGGTGGCTGTTGTAAAGTGCACCATTAATGCTATTTCAATATGGCCTTCAAATAGTGATATGTGCAAAGATTTGTTTGGGTATGATTTTGACTTCAGAAATTCCTTGCCTTCTGTAAATGGGTCTACTCCAATATCCACCCATTCTGGGATACCATACCTGCCCTTCTCAGATCCTAGTATGACTTCACCCCAACATGACCCCCTTTACCAATCTGTCTATCTAATGAGTGATCACCAACCCTTTTCTATTATTTAAGTAGAATTATCTCTCCTAATAAAGTCAAGTTTAATCACATTTGTGTTGGCTTTAATATTCTTCAAGCTTTTTCCTTTCCTTTTTGCCAAAAGGAATTCCTCTTCTTGTATTCCAGGAAATTAAGGTATGTGCTCTTGATTTTGCCCTGAAGGCTAACCCAAGGATAGCTTTGAACCTCAAATCTTTTGTTATAAAGATTTCCTGTTGTGTCCTCCTGGATGTTGACCCCAGGAGCCAAACACGACAAAATAGTGCTCACTACAGGGGCTGCAAGCCCCTTGGTTACTCCATCCCCCTGCTCCTTCTCTGGTCCTTCTCCCTTTATCTCTGAAGTACCCAAACCACCTAAAGTCTCTAGTCCTCTGCTCAAGGAGGATATATCTGATTTCCCTACTACACCAATGGTAATAGTGTTATCTCCTGGGCCTGTGTGGGACCACCTTACTGCTTTATCTCTCAATTATGAGCAAGCCTGCAATGCCACATGTTGCCTCCTTCACACAGACACCGTGGCAATGCACAATATTCCTGGCCTCTACCCTGGTTACGCTTCTGAGTATCTGTATTCCTTCCTACTGGATTTTGGTCTCCCCCATCTCTAATTATTCCATGGAAACTATTGCTGTGCTGGCCAATCAATTCATTCAGCCTGCTTTAGTTCACCACCAGTTGGCGCTAGGATCACATAACCAACTACTGACTTCTGTGGCTACTGCTGTCTCTAATAAACATGCACAGAACATGGCCTATCAGGAGTGGACTCATAGCCTCTTTGCCTGTATTTTCAACAACCAACATGACTTGTTAGCATATCAGAAATACTTAACCTCATTGTTGAACTCACTTTGTTCCTTGCTCCCTGAGCACATCAAAGACCAACTATGCAGGTTAGATGAATACCAAGCTACGTGGCAAGGACAAATAGAAATGACTCTCTTGAAATGTTGTCAGGATTTTGAGACCTTGGTTAAAAAGCTCAATCAATTTGAGAGCATATCAATTCTAAACTAAAGTTGTTTAGAGCCCACATTGATAATTGGGGTCAACATCTGCACCAGCAATATGGTTTAGATAAGGCCGCGCTAGGTAACACTTTGAGTCAGGTTCAAAACTATGTTGATGACCAAGTAGCCTCAATCAAAGTGAATACTCCTACTCCTTCTGTGGAGATCTCATCTTCCTTTGAGGCTAAGGTCTGGGAAGCCATAGCTGAGCTCAAAGCCACAACTTGACATCAGGCATCTGTTCCAAATCCTCCAACAGTAGAACCTATGCCTGACCCCTGCATTGCTTCTTTGACAGACCAACTAGCTACACTACACTGTGTGGCAAGGTCAAGTATTTACGACAACGCTTCTTCAACCCAGACAAGTCATCCTATGAATCTGAGGGCAAAGGGGAAACAGAAGTCACTGATGTCCCTGCCCAAGCAGACCAAAGATGCTGTACTGGTTTGGAAGGGTAACCCTGTGTCAATTGCGCCCTTGCTTTGGACCACTTGGAAGCAGTTGCCAAAAAATTTGCAGACAGACAGGATGCTCTGAAAAGGGAAGTGTAGAACCTTGCTTGCTTGACTAAAGCAATGGACAAGTGTGTCACTCCTTTGGCATTGCAGGCTACAACTTTGACCTCCTGCATCAATGGAGTGGCAGGCACCTTGGCAGTACAACAGATACAGAATGATGAATTTGGAACTGTTGCCACTACCTCCAGGGATGCCAGTGGGAAAAACATCTCTACTCTCAACACCTTGGAAGAGAGCCTCTAACTATTATGGGCTAGACAGCCTGTTGCAGAATCTGAGTTTGAAGGCAACCCTCACATTAATGTTCCCAATAAGGGTGACAACAGTCAATCCACCCTGTTGTCCATTGATCCCAACTACAATCCCTCCTTCAAAAAGATCTTTGATCCTAAGACCTATACCATTGCTGCCTTCTTAACTATCTATGAGACTGCAAATTTTAGGTCTACCAACAAGCTTAAGAAGGAACATATCCTTACCTTTCTACACCTCACATGCTAAGAATTTGTAGTTCCTGAAATCCTGTCTATTGTCACTTGGGAGGATATGAAGCGCCTTTTATTGAGGAGTTTGGAGGAGATTTCAGTTTGGAAGACAAGAAGGATGCCTTCATACATATTGATTTCAAAGGCAACATCCAGAATTCACTTATACAGCATGGAACATCCTCCATGTTGACAATTCTCAAAAATAGTTTTCTTATTTTAATATTAAAGATGATTTTTTTATGGATTAAATAATTGACACTGATAATAGAAGCAATGTTTGTTTTTTATTTTGAGCTTTTGATTGAAATTATAAAAGATAAAGCAAAACAATTTTTGAAATTTTTGACATGGAGGATGTTCCATTCTGTATGAGTTAATTCTGGAGGTTGCCCTTTCAAACCCAAGGAAACTCTGGCTAAGTTTGCTGACTGCTTCTACATCAAAGGGCAACAACTCATCACCAGCCACCAGTTGACTCCTTGGGAAGTGTATACAGCTTGCTCTAATTCTTTGAAAGGGAATTAACTTCTGTGCTTACACTTTAAGGCACATAAGGTATCCCTTACTTCCACAAAGAGCATTAAGACCCTCCTGCAGGACATACATTTGACTCATGGAGAAACCGTGGTTTGTAAAAATAAAGCCAGCAACACTGGAATCGCCTCCTGTACTCCACACATTATGACTCTAGGCTCAAGTGGGCAGTCTAAAAGACAAGGGTGTCATAACTGTGGTCAAATAAGACACCACTCACGTACCTGCAACAACTCTTGGGTAGAGGGTTGCAACCCAAAGGAGCAGGCGGGAAAAGAGAGGTCAGCTTAGAGGCAGAGACACTCTCTGCTGACTAATCTCCCCTGTCTCCTCATAATCCTCCTTCTGAAAAGGAATCTCCCCCTTTGGCTGGCTCAACTATCCTTCATCTGTTCCAAAATCTCTCCAGTGATTCTGAACCTGAAGATTATGACTGTGATGAGTCTAATGATTATGGCTACTCTGTGTTGGCAGTCCCGGAAACAGTGTCCATCCCTTACAAGCTGTGTTCTGGGAAAACTACTACTACAACACGCCCAACTTTGAATGACGCTAAGGCCATAGTGACTCATTCTTACTTAGCACAGGCCCACTTCCCCCTGTCTTGGTAGATTCCTCTTCAGAGGCTGCTGAATTAGCAGAGGCTCTCTTTCAGAATATGACTGTATCTCTCCCCTTGCAGACTGTGTATAAGGAAATTCCTGCCTTAAATTGCATGTTTTCTAAATGGAAAAAAGAGCTAGCAGCTGCACAGGACGTTCTGGCTGTCTTGCCCCCCTTTGGGAAAGATACTACTCATGTGGAAGTATCAATCCAAAAGGTTTAAATCAAAGCCATTCTGTTCACAGGTTCTCCAGTTAATGTGGTATCATGCAAGCTAATTAAGAAGCTTAAGCTGGCTCCTGACCTCAACTACACTCAATCATATGATACAGCTAGCATGGCTCAAACCTGAGCCATTGGTGCCTACCCCGCTCTGCCAATGAGGTTTGGGAAACTCCTCATTGCATCCCCTGCTGTTGTAATAGAAAAAAAAAGCTATAATCTCCTGGTTAGCACACAATTCTTCTGCAAATATAATGGAATTGTCAATCTTTGAGATGGGTAACTATTTTTCTTGGGGTACAAGGTCCCTTTGATTTTGAAAAACCTCTGCGCCTACCTGGAAAATGCCTTAAAACTTGTGTGCTCAAGTATCCCACAGGTATCTTCTTGTTCAAGTACAGAACTCACTCCTCCAATATGCGCTCCCCACCCCCTTCTTGTCCTGCAGAAGAAGGTGTCCCTCTACTTGCTCCTGCAGTTGTAACAATCCTTCCTGGCTCCCAAGTAATCATTGACTCTCAGATATCTTATGAACTGCATGAGAAGGCGTTCTAAGAGTTGTACTCTCCTGAATTTCTAAGTTGCAAAGAACCTAGGTTATGTCCCAGGATTCTAGATCAAACTCATAAAGAGCCTGTACAGCTGCTGTTAGCCAACCTGACCTCTTTGCTATGCAGGTTTCTAAAGGCCAAGTTGTGAGACATGGACTCATATTAGGAGCAGATTAAGTGGCTTCTCTCTACCCTTTTGGAACATTCAGAGTTGTGTTCTGAGGCACAGCACAGGCACACAACAGAGAATTCTAACCTTAGGATTGGATTTTTAATAAGTCTTGGTTAGATGGCAGGGGAGGCTATGTGATTACCTTGCGGCCCTGATTAAATGATATCTTCTAGACGTGGCTAGAGAGACGCCAAAGTACGTGAAGACACAAAGACAAAAATGTAAATAGAACTTAATTTTTATTGGTGAAAGTGAAATAGAATATATACTGTGTAGCTTTACCACAAAACAGTACATGGACGGTAGTATTAATTGCCACCAGTATTAGTGGGGCAAGCAAGCTGCAAGGAATCAGGAAACCAAACAATTGTATTTCCCAGTTTGGATATAACCTCATTTCAAGAGGCAAAAGCAAAAGACAGAGAAGTATCCTAAAAATAACCCATCAAAGGCAAAATCAAAACATGGTGAATGTCAGTGTTACAGTAGAAAATCAAATGGAAGGGATAGTGTGCCCTTGTAAAACCCAAAATCAGCAAAGAATCACAGCCAAACCCCTGAAAGAAATTGACAACTTAAATGCCATCATAGACAAAAAAATGGGTCAAAGCTGGGGTCGCCCAAATAGCCCTCAAAAACTCTTGACTTGCCTTATTTTCCCTCAAATAATTATGACAAGAAAATTACGCGTTATACACTATTTGGGGATGGCAGCGCTTGACCTGCTGCTTGCTGAAATTTCCAAATTATGATGCCATTGACTTGGATTCCAATGCAGGCCCCCCCACTGCTGAAAATATTCTTTCCAACCAATCAGATGTCAACAAACCCTGCCACTCACATCCTAAAGCACCTTAAGACTTCCCCCATTTCACTCTAGAAACTTGTTTCTAGATAGCTTATTATCTCTGATAAAGTAAAATCATCCAATTTTCCAAAACCACATTATGCTTGACCACTTGGGCCTTCTGGTACCAGTTGTTGATAGTCTAATAACCTCATTTCTGACATTGGCTACAGAGTCCCTCACCGTGCAGTGGCCCGCCCTGTATCTGGCTTTGCAGCATTTCTGATTTACCTCTCAAAATGCTGTTCCTCATTTCTGTGCTCATGTTGGTGTTCCACTATACTGATTTTGGCGCAAAATAATTAGCCCCTTCTACCAATTTGGCTTGGTACTTTTAAAGCAGCTGACAATTTATTTGATTTATCCTCATCATCTATCTTTAAACAGTTCTTCTTGCCACTTTATTCTTACAGTCAGCATTCACAACATTTCCTCCCTCTAAATTGGCCTTAGGGGGCAGTACTTGCAGAGGAACTTGGCATGCACTCAGGCAAACAGACAACCACTAGAGAGGAGTTTCACAGTGTACTCTGAATCTCGTTTGAAGGTCACTTCTAGAGGCCCTACCCACAATGTATCTAACTTGTGAGCACGTCCTCCTACTCTATGCTGATAGTAGAGAATATAATCCCTGATGTTGAACACCAGCAAAGGGGTACATCCGGCATTGTCAGGAGAGAGCTTGAGCATCTTTGTCATATATGCAGAAGTATACATTGTAGCCTGTATGTCAATTATGTGGTTGACTAGATCTTTTATATGGTCATCAGGGTTCATAGCCTTATCAGAGGAGAGTAAGGGGCCCCAGGAGCAATGGAGTGGTGGCCTCACGCCCATCCAGAATAGCAAAGGGGGATCACCTGGTGACACAATGTTTGCTAAGGCAATAATAAAAGATAGCAGAAGGTAAGTATAGATCCCAGTTTGCAGCGTCAGAGTAAGTGAGTTTCCTCATGATAGAAACCAGAGTCAAATTTGCACGCTCAATTGCCCCATTGATAGAAGGGTTATAGGAGGCAGAGAAAGACTGGTGAGATCCCAAGGCCTTGACAACAGAGGGTAACAACTTAGCATGGAAGTTAGTCCTATTGTCAGACAACAACACCTGATGGCAGCCATGGCAGTAGAATGCGTCTTGCAACAGAAAAGCGGCAGTTGTCTTGGCAGTGATGTCCTTAATAGGGCGAGATTCTACCCACTTGCTGAAATAATCAACAGCAATTAGGATGAAGTGGCAACCATAACAGAAACAAGGGAGAGGCCCTACAGCGTCAATGCTGACAGTTTGAAATGCGTGCTGAGGGGGGACCAGCTTGAACTCATTCAAGGCAGTTCAAGGTTGCTGGAGCTGGCAGTTGTAGCAACTAGTAATGACGTCTGGAATCAGAAGGCAAAGGTTTTCCCAGAAATAGTTTTTCTGGAGCCAGTCATAAGTCTTGGCAATGCCTCCATGTCTAATCTCCTTATGAGATTGGAGCACCAACAAAAGGAAAAGACTAGGTTGTACATAAGGCAGGTATTGGTCACTCCCCTTTTTGAAGAGCTGATTGTTGCAAACAAGTGTGTACTCAGATAGTTTGGCTAGGGAAATTCAAACTTCTTCCTTCTTGCTCTCCAATTAGGAAGGATATTCAATCAGTTCATACAGTTTATAAGCCTCAGCAAGGCGTAGAGAAAGGATGGACATTCTGGATAATCCATCAGTGTTCTGATGTTGAATCCCAGGACGGTGTAGTACTGTGAAGTTGTAACCTTGCAGGCAGAGAGTCCATATAGCTAGCCGTCCTTCTGGTTCTTTAAGCTGTTGTAACAACTTAAGCAAAGCGTGGTCAGTGACCACAGTGAAATGGGTGCCATACACATAATAGTGGAACTGCTTGACTGCATGCAACACAGCAAGGCATTATTTCTCTGTGACGCTATAATTCTTCTCTTGGTTGTTGAGAACACAAGAAGTGTAAGCTACAAGGTGATCCACACCCTCATCATCAAGTTGAGCCAAGATGGCTCCAATGACTAGGTCACTAGCATCAGTGTAAAGGATGAATTCCTTATTTTAGTCAGGATACACTCTAGGATGGGGGCCTCTTTGAGTTTTTTTAGGGGTCTCAAAGGCTTGTTGTTGACTAGCAGTCCATTCAAAAGGGACATTACGTAATAGTTGGACCAATGGTTTGTTAGGGTTGGAAAAGTTGGGGATGAACATTCTGTAGTAACCTATCATGCCTAGGAAGACTTGTACTTCTTGTAGGTTGGTGGGTGGAAGCATTTTGTCAATGGCCTCAACTTTCTTGGTCATTGGGCAAATCCCCGTCTGGGTTACCTCATGGCCCAAGAATTCAAGGTGTTCCTTGAAGAAAGCACACTTTGGATGGCTTTAGCTTAAGGCAAGCCTCCTGAATCTTTATGAACACTTTCTTGAGGTGAGCCAGGTGATCTTTAAAGGTAGCGCTGAAGACCGTTGTCAAGGGTCTGGATGTACAAGCATTATGGCTACCGCCAACCTACTTAACATCCATCCATCGCCTGATTTGGTACCCTTCCAATATACAGTTCAACATACCAAGAATGGTAACCAAGCAATATCACATGACTGTCCAAGTATCCAGTGGCTTGAACCCATCTAGCACATGACCAATCCCTAGGTTTGACCCAACTAAATCCCCACCACAGTCAAGTCTATATAAGTCTAAAGTATTATCTAATAAAATATACTTCTCTTCTTTCTTAATTCCATATTTGAAGCTTCCCCAAAAAGCGCTCCTTATCACTGGTAGCAGCTATGGTTTTTTACCACACCCATGCAAGAGAAAATGACTGACCAAAACCCGCCTACCTTTGCTCACGTACTCAACCAGGCCACATCCCAGGAGACCTGGAAAACGTACTTCCGCACCCACAACATTGACAAAGATATACCTAGTGGATGCACCGTATTTGAAGGTCTGGTCATGCCCAAAGCATGCACCAAGATAATTCAATATAGTAGCTCTCTTCAACCACAAACAAACGCATAACCACCTATCACAGGTGAAGTTACCAACACCAAATACATTGGTATCAACAAGTTCTTTGGTAAAAACAAAGAAAACATCATCAACTGGCTAGACCACACAGCCGCCAAACTCCGCGCCAGCCGCATCCCCCATGAGAAATGGGTCCAGGAGCAAGCAAAGCCTGTATAAGGCTGCAGCAAACTGGTTTGCCACCTGGGTTGGCTCACAAACTATGACCAGCTTGACAACTGGGAAGAGTTCAAAGCAGACATCACCCACAATTTCTGTGTCACCAAATCCCTCCAAGACATTGCAATACAGCTCAGCGATCTTCCTCAGAAGACCACTATTGCAGCTTACACCAACAAATTTGAGGAAATACATCACAAATAAACCCAGCACAAGCTGATAACGTACATACCAGAGCATCATTCATTAACAGAATAAAACCCTCTGGCTCTGCCCTCATCTGTCCAGAGGCTAATACCTCCATGCCTGCACTCATTGCAGAAGCCAAGCATGCAGAAAAACGCGCAAACATGGAATATGCTGCACTCAACAGCAATTGCTCCTCAAATGGCAATGGCAGAGAAAACTCCAATGGAAACAAACGCCAAAACACTAATCATAGCAACAGCAACTCCAATTGCAACAATGACAATTGCAGCCAAAGCGCAAACTGCTCCTGTCCCAAGAAGGAGGACACCACCAAAGTTAACAATGCTGAAACAGCAACCCACTATGAATATGACCCCACATTCTCTGACCTCAAAGGTCTCAAAACAGAGAAACAGGGAAAAGAGGAGGGGGAACAGGCTTAAGTGCCCCTTTCTCCCCCCAACTTGACAAGAAACTGTACCAAGGCACAAACTTTGCTGCTTGCATCCCACATGTCCTGCAATCCTCCATTTTTATGAACATAAAAATTAAAGATTGCTCACAACTTCTTGTCTACCCATGCACTTACAAATCTCATACACATAAAATTTTATTTGACTCTGGTGCACAACACACTATGGTTAGCAAACCATTTGTAACCAAGTACAAAATACCAGTTGTCAAATCCAACTTCAAGTACGCCAGAATGGCAGATAAATCAAAGGTTCTACTCAAAGGCAAAACAACTCCCTTCAGAATTGACCTCCAAGGCATAAAAACGTCCATCAAAGGACTTGTCATGAACAACATAAACTATTAAATTGTAGCAGGCAATGGACTGGTTCACCTGAGTGAACCCCAGCGTATGTTGGAAAACAAAAACCATGACCATCAAACGCAACAGAGTCAATTTTAACATCCTCAAAGAACCCAATGACCTCATTCTAAGAGACACAGTATTTGTCCAGGTCATAAACAAAGATGACTCAGAGCATCTAACCAAAGATAGTACCCTCCACATAATGAGGTACACTGAATTCAATAACATGCAAACAACCAAGATCCAATGCCCAGAACTTGTGGCACTCCTAAATGAATACGCCCATGTATTCAAGGAAGAACTCACTGAGTTACCCCCCAGAACAGGAGGTCAAACATGGCATCAACCTATGTAAAGCCATGCCCAAACCTGCATCCCTCTACAGACTCTCTCCCATGGAGACCCAAACCCTCAAAACCCATATTGAGGACAACTTAGCTAAAGGCTTCATCCGCCCGTCTGAATCCCTGTGGGGGGCAGCAGTGTTCTTTGTAAAGAAAAAGGAAGGCACTCTGCGTCTAGTAACTGACTACAGAGCACTAAATGCAAGCACAGTAAAGAATAAATATCCTCTTCCACTTATAGAGGATCTGTTTGCAAGACTCTCAGGAGCCAAATTTTTCTCCAAAAATTGACCTCACCTCAGGTTACAACCAAGTTGAAGTAAAGGAAAAGGACATACCAAAAACTGTGTTCCGTACACAATTTGGATCCTTTGAATGTAGAGTAATGAACTTTGGGATGACACCTTTCTTTCACAGCTTAGCTCCACTTATTGGAATCTAAGCATTAATAAAGCAATCAAAGTGCATAAGATTCTAAGTTTACTATAGGCTTTTATTATAGGTAAGAAAGGTATGGTAACCAACAACTCCAGATCCTGGGCCAAGGTGGTCCAGGGCCAGAAACGCCCTGACAAGGGCCAACTGGTGAGCCCTACAAGAACCACCAAGAAGGGACCATTTGTTCCATCAGAAGGATGGATGAAGTTTGTGACCTCTGAACGCTGGTTCCAAGACATTACCAGAGCCCTCCCCAAGTCCCCTGTGCCCCATGGGATCAGAGTCAACTTTGGAGGCGACCCTACTCAGTTCCAGGAGGCAGCAAAAGCAGTTGCCACAGCATATCCCAAAGCTGTGGCACTTCACCAAAGCCCAATGAAGGACTTCTTTGACCTTGGCTTCCTCTGTAAAGAGGATGCTGATCAGGCAGCTGAGGAAATCTTCACTCTTGAGAGCACTGACCCCAAGGGTAAGAAAACCCAGAAAGTCCTACCAACCACCTGCACCCAGTTCAATCAAGACACCACCCTCTTTATGTCCTTTGAGGCCTTGCCATTAGACATGCCCAGAGGGGAGGTTGAATCCCAGCTCAAGAAAGGGCTGGCCAAGTATGGAGAAATAGTGCAGTTTGAACTGCTCAAAAATCCTTACATGGGCCACCTGACCACACCAAAAGCCATGGCCATGATCAAACCCTTTGCAGATGACCAGCTTGTCATCCATTCCCCGTTGTGCAACCATTCTCAAGAAGGATGGCACCCTTAGTAGCAAGTTCAAGGTATTCCCTGAGCAAACTCCGCCCATCTGTGTGCTGTGTTCAGCCCTTGGCCACAGAGAGGCCCTTTGCCCTACAACCATAGAAGGAGTCTGGGCCGCAGAACAAGACACCCCTAAGGAGCACCAGAACTGTGAGCCAACTGGGCCCCAATCCAATGCTCTTGTAGCCTTGGCCTGGGGCACTATGGCTGAGTATGCAGTTGTAAAACCAATCACATCCCACCAGAAAAAGGCTCATGCAAAGGCTCAAAATTTGTCTCAGCCTCAACCAATCAAGGAGACAGAATGTGCCCAAGAAGAGGCACCTAAACCCATGCAAACCCCTGCACATGAGACCCAGGCAGTTCATGACAATGTGGTTGATGAACCAATGGAAAATACTGAACTGGCAGTGCAGGAATCAATGGCCAACCCGGCCCAAGTTTTATTGGATAGTCACCACAATGCAGTGGCCCAAGAGAATTTGCAGCAGGCTCAAACCCAGGAATTAATGGCCAACCCGGCCCAAGTTTTATTGGATAGTCACCACAATGCGGTGGCCCAAGAGAATTTGCAGCAGGCCCAAACCCAGGATACACCCAATCAGGAGCAGGCACCTTCTGCACAGGATAATGGAAGACCAAGACGCAAGGTCCAGACCAAACTTGCAGCAGTAACCAAGCCTTCCCCTTACACAGTGGGGGATCCCAAACAGTCCAGGGCACCCAAAAAAGCCAAAGATGCAGCAGCCAATGACAGCAGTGGCCCTACTTCTGGTGGGGTCACTAATGTATAGTGGCTGATGGACCTCACTAATGGGACAAACTCTTCCGCAGGATTTCTGGCCCTGGTCCCAGGCATGAATAGGATTTCCTGCAACCTCAAAGCAGTACCAATTGGCCCAGACGTGCTAATAACTGCTTTGAGCAAGGCCAATTTATGGCCTTGACTCTCCCAGATAATAATGTACCATAAGAAGCTGCATCTGGATTAATAGAGTTCACCATAGCAGCAGTCAAGCATGGAAGTAATTGGGTAACAAAAAAACCCAGGCCAAAGGACCACAGTTTCTGGATAAACACGGCCCGCAAAAATGCACCTTATTTGCTCCCATTGAACAACACATTCCAACATCAGACCCCTTATATATTTTACCACATAACACCACACAATCCAAGGCGGGTCATCAATTTTAAAAATGTGGCCCAGAAATTAACACAAATGTGAAAGCCACAGTTACACAGATTGGTACTCATGTGTGATCTACCAGTTGCACTGAGGGCACAGCCTTGCAATTCCGCATTCTAATTCAGCCACAACATAATGGACCATCCTATTACAGGCTCAGACCCTCCAACAAAAAAATCTGGGCAGAAGGCCCAAGGGCTAATGGCCTGGATTAATTTGGATTGGTTATTTGCCCCTTGATCTACCACTCCACAACACACCAAACCCTAGAGATTCCATCCCACTGTTTTGGGGGCGCTAACCCTAGGCATTGTCCCTAAAATCATAGCCACACACAGATTTAGCCACAAAAATTTGTATCAGGCTGCTCAACAAAAAAACGCGGGCGGCCGGCCCACAGGAATTTCTGCCTGGATTGCTCTGGATCAGCACATTTCAACTGGACCTTCTGCCAAGTTTTAACTCACGGTTTTTATCATTAGGGCCCAAAAAGGGGTTCTAACCCAAAATCTTTCCCCTCCCAAACCACACGCACACCACTGGCCACACATACAAAATGGAATCAAGCAACAAAAAAATGCGGGCCAAAGGCCCAAATTTTTTCTGGCCCAGTTTTTTCTGGGCTCAATACAATTCAATCTGGACTGATGGCATCCACTATCCATTATTCACAAAAGTTATATTACCCCCAGCGTGGAATATATAGCTCAATCCACTCTTCCCCTTCACACCTTCCTCCTTCACCCAAGGGTTTTCTCCTGCCCTGCAGGTTTCCTTGCCCCTCTTCCTTTTTTTATTATTACAAGACTTTTGATCATTCCTCTTTTGGCCCTATGGGCTTGTTGTACCAGTCAGAAATGTCTGGGCAACTTGAATAAATGAACTTTGGGATGACCAACGCTCCTGCAACGTTTGTCACCATGATGAACCAAGCACTAAACAGTCTCTCAAATACATTATGCTACCTTGAAAATATCATCATATTCTCAAAAACAAAAGAGGAACACCTCACGCATGTCTGTAAGACACTCAATTGACTCAACAAAGCACAAAATTTATGCAAAACCAAGTAAGTGCCAATTTATGGAAAAGGAACTCCTGTTCTTGGGCCACATTGTCTCTGACAATGGCATCAAAGCAGATCCAGACAAAATAAAAGCCATAAAATACATGCAACACCCCACCTCTGTTAAACAAGTTAGATGCTTTCTTGGTATGGTAGCTTACCTAAGGAAATACATCAAAGACTGCGGAAAACTCACTGCACCAATCAATGACTTAACCAAGGGTAATGCCAAAAAGAAATTTATCTGGACACCAGAATGTGACAAGAATTTCCATTTATTAAAACAAGCTCTGATTGAAGCACCAATCTTGCAATACCCTAATAACAACAGGTGCTATAAGCTTGAGTCAGATGCCAGTGACACCGCCATTGGCGCAGTCCTGCACATCCACCAGCCAGGGTAACAAGACTTCCTGCCAGTATGTTATAAAAGCAGAAAACTAACTGATACTGAGCAGAGATACCCAATACACGATAAGGAATTGCTAGAAATATACCACACATGCAAGAAATGGAGATGTTACTTAGAAGGACATTTAAACGTCTGAGTACTAACTGACCATAAATCCTTAATATATTTCAAAACTCAGAACACACTTGCACGGAGACAAGCCAAATGGATGTCCCTGCTGGAACAGATTAATTTGGACATCCAATACAAAAAGGGGGCAGAGCTGGTCACGGCTGATGCTCTCTAGACTATGTCAGCTAGAGAGGATCACCCTGACCACCTGGACCCTGACTGGCCAAACCTGTACAACACTGAGTATAAAACCAAAGGGAAAGACCCCTCAACACATCAACTGACCCATGATACATTAATAAGGAACAAAAAGTATTTCCATTTATCAAATGGCACTGTATACCAAATTATTAACAACAAACATGTCCCGTACATCCCACTTGCACAAAGAGTTGATACCATACTAAGACATCACTGCCTACTAGGACATACAAAGGCTAACAATCTATACCCCACATTAAAAGAGATAGTATGGTGGCCCAATCTCAAACAGGATATAGTTGATGTTCTGAAAAAGTGCACAGTGTGCAAGAAATACACCAGTACAAAGGCTCCTCAGCCAACGGTCAACCCAGTACCAGACCCTGAACCATTCAAGGTTTGGGGGCTGGATGTAGTGGGCCCCTTCTCAGAAACAAAAACAAACCAACATTTCTTAATTGTAGCAATCAACTTTGCCACACGCTGGCTCATCTTCTGGGCAACAAAGGACCACAAAGAAGAAACCATAAACCAATTCATTAACAAAGCAATCATAGCCAACTACAGGACTCTAGACTACATCATAACTGATGGAGCAACAAAGTTATCAGTTCACATAGTAAACAACAACTTAAAATACAAAAACATTAAACACACAACCTCTCTGTACAGGCCACAGGCCAACGGCAGAGTGGAACGCCTCAACAGCAGCCTTATCAGGACCCTAGAGAAAATAATGGATGGCAAAGCCAAAGACACATGGCCACTATATGTGAAAGATGTATTACTAGTATCCTGAGTCTGCACCAATCACGGAACAGGCTATTCACTGTTTGAGCTAACCTACGGGTACAAACCAGAAATAATCACCCACAACAAACAGCCATACATAAAGATCCCCCCGGGGAATCCCCCCACAGTAGAACAAGAACCAAATCTACAACACATCCGCCTCAAAGCTAAAATAGCAGAAATAAAGAGGCTCAAAACACAAAAGGTAACCTTCACAGAGGAACCACTTCCCATCAACTCCCCCATCTGGATTCTAGCTGGCAACATAAAGAAACTAGACTCAGTACACCAGGGACCAGGAAGAGTCATCAAGTACAGACCAGATAACAACACCTACCTAGTAACATCCCAAGGTGCCAAAAACCCAATTATCAAGAAATACCAAAGAACCCGTCTCCGCCTCAGTAAAGGAGAACACTTGACCAGACTGCTTCCAACTAGTAAACAGCTCCAGAAGCATCAGGCAGCAGCCGTGAAAACAAAGCCCCCTCCTGATGAACCAGAGTAACCCCTTAAGGGGGTGTTTTGAGGGTCTGGATGTACAAGCATTCTGGCTTCTGTTGTAACTGTGCTGTTTTAGCAGAGTTACACGGGGAAAAATATTTAGAAGATATATAATAATCTTTATTGCAAGATAGTGATTATATAGCTATTGTGAATCAATGGATAGCAGTAAAATGAAGAGTGATCACACAGCTGGATGGAAGAGGAGGTGGCTTGATCCTGATGATGAGTCAAGCACCAAATCAAGGTATCCAGTGTGAAGGATCATCATCTGTTCATGTTGATGGATTTGGTAATTCAAGTTGACTTCCTAGTCTGGCTTCAGGTGACCAGGTAATTGGATTGCAGGTCACAAACCTGCTTGGTTGGAACCTTGCTGGCAGGTCAAGCCTGCGGTTTTGACACCCCCCAGCTGAAGGTCGGCCTCCTCTGGGGACAGGTTATCAGGGAGGTTGTCAGGAGCCCAGGTGCCATATTGAACCAGTTGTTGTTTGGTGGCAGGCAGGGCGGTTTCTTGTTGTTTCTGTCTTACTTTGCAGGGTTGTAGGCGGTTATGATGTAAGGTCTTGTCTTGCTTGCATTTCCCAAGTCCTTGCATGAAGTAAGTGTTATTGTTGTTTACCTTTAGAATGATTGCTGGCCCTACTTTTTTGGGTTCTAGTTTGCTTTTGTCAACATTCATGACCCAGACTTTGTCCCCAACTTCATGCCTCTGGCGGATGGGAACAAATGTATTTTGTAAGTGTTCCTTTTCTTTGGCTGCTTGTTTGCTGTTGGCCTCTATTAATTGAGGATCTGAGCAAGGGGGACTTGACTTGGAATTTCTAGTTTGGGTCCTGTCAATGCTTGAATGATATTTGGCTATGTGCCGTATACCAGTTCAAACAGGCTTTTTGCGGTGGATCTGTTCACTTTGGTTTGGAACACAAGTAATGCAGTTGGTAGCTGTTTATACCAGTCTTCATGTCTACTGGCGGTGAGTTTGGCTAGGGCTTGCATGAGGCTACCATTAAGCTGCTCTACACGTCCATTGGCCTGTGGATGGTATGGTGTTGTGACGGTGTGTTTGACCTCATTCTTGGTGAGGAACAGATTGGTGTCTTTGGAGGTCAATTCTTTGCCTCCATTGGTTATCAGGAGTTCTGGCTTTCCAAACCTGCTGATTATTTCCTTGCCAATGAATTGTCAGACGTCGTTACTGGTGTGTGCTTTCACCGCTTGGGCTACTGGCCACCTTGTCACAAAATCAATGGCTGTGATGATGTATTTTTTGTTGTTGTGTTTCTCTGTCATGGGGCCCACAATTTCTAGAGCCCATACTTTGAACGGTAGTTGGGTTTGAATGGGGAGTACAGACTTAGGCGGGGTTTTGCTTTTGGCAAACTTTTTGCAGACCTTGCACTGTTCTAGCACTTACTGGACATTGTGGTATAAGGTTGGTCACCAGGATTTATGTTTTAGGAATTCATATAGATTTTGGCTCTTTGTATGTCCAAGATCTCTATGGTAGCAAAAATGGTATTGACTCGTTGATGTGTGGGAATGTAGGGAATGGTTGTGCCATCCAACATCTTTCTGTGAAGATTCCCGTATACATCAGCAAAGAGGTGCTCATTCTTGATGACTGTTTCTTTGATGATATCGGTTATGCCTGCAGGGAACCCTTTGTCTTTTGTACGTAGCACTAGGAGAGGCCAGTCTGGGTTGAGCCCATTCTCTCCCCTAGAAGCGCGGACATACAGGCGGGACAGGGCGTCCACCATGGCAAGTTTGGCCCTGGGCTTATACTGGATGAGCATGTTAAACCTTTCTAAGATTTCCATCCACCGCGCTTGGTGGCGTGACAGGTTTGCTTGCATCTTGAAATAGATGAGCAACATGTGATTGGTTAGTTCTGTGAATTTTTCCTGCTGTTCCAGATAACAGCGCCATTTGACTAGGCAGTGTACAATGGCCAGTAGTTCTTTGTCATGGATAGGGTATTAACACTTGCCATCTGTCGCTTTGTGACTTGTAGGCTACGGGCAGGAAATCACCATCACTATTCTTAATTTTTAGTACTCCCCCAATGGATGCATCTGAAGCGTTGGTTTCCATCTGAAACTCTCTGTCTTGTTTGGGGTATTGTAAGATGGGAGCTGTCATGAGCTTTTCCTTGAGACGTCTAAAATAGAGGTCACGTTGGGGGGTCCATACAAACTTGGACTTGGCACCTGTTATGGCGGACAAGAGGGCAGTCAAGACGCCACAGTCAGGTATGAAGCGTTGTACATAGGCCACTATTCCCAAGAAAGTGCATATTTCTGACTTGTCCTTGGGAGGTGGCATCTTGCAGATGGCTTGTATCTTCTAACTGTTGGGTTTGATGCTGTCTTTTGAGACTATGTGTCCGAAGAAAGGTAGTTGCTCTTGGAAGAACTGGCATTTGGAGGGCTTGGCCAGCAGTTTGTGTCAAACCTGGGTCGCAAAGACTTCATCAGGTCCTTGTGATGCTGTTCCACTGAGGGGCTGTAGACAGTGATATTGTCCAGGTACACAAGGGCGTGTTTTCCTATGTGTGATGCAAAACTTTTTGTTCATGAAGTTTACAAAGGTGGACAGAGCATTGGTCATGCCAAAGTTGATTACCACACATTTGTAGGAACCATACTTGGTGCGGAAGGCTTCTTGGGGATGTCTTCCTCCTTGATACAAATCTGATTGTAGCCTGCAGTTAGGTCAATCTTGGAGATGACAGTGACTCCTCCCAAGGCATCAAAGAGGTCATCAATCAGTGGTAGTGGATAACAATTCTTGATGATACTTTGTTTAGGGCTCAGTAGTATGTGACCAGACACAAAGTACCATCCTTCTTGGTAACAAAGAATACAGCAGCCCCAAAGGAAGACTGTGAGGGGCGGATAAGTCCTTTTTTCCAGTGCCTCATTGAGATAGGCGCACAGGGTGTTGTCCTTGTTTGGGGTCAGTCAATAGATGGGACGTGCCTTGGGTACAGCCCCCTTGAGTTGGATAGAGTATTGAATGTGTTTCTCAGGGGGTAGCCCAGGTAACACTTCCTAGAAGATTTCTGGGTGACGGGCCACAATGTTGCGGTCTTGTGGCGTAGAGGTGTCCTGGTGGTCCTTGAAGTGTATGATTTTATACTGACAGGATTCCCAGTCAATAGCTTTCAGGTTTTCCTTCTCATCCAAAGTCTCTGTGATGTGTACAAAGCATGGTTATGTAGGAGTTGGTCTACAGAGTCCGGGTAGATCTGGTGGTTGACACCTTCACGCTTGATGGTCAACACTGAGTTTGCCCAGTCCACGTGAGGGTTGTTTTTCCGTAACCAGTCTACTCCCAGTATAATGTCAAACTTAGGGAAGTCAATGACGGGACCTTGGATGGTGGAGTGGAGGTTCTCAAGCATGACAGAGAAGGGGGAAGTTTCCTTTGTCATTTCAATCTGGTGTTCTTCAGCCAGGACCACATTTTTAATCCGCAAAGGATTAGTGGCCAGCCTGAATTTATCCACAAAGCTGCTGTTGACTAAAGTTTAATCTGCGCCCAAGTCCAGGAGTGCTGAGCTTGTGTAACTGCAAAAACGGAAAGGGTAAGACATCAATTTATTGGGATGTCTGGCAATGATGTATAGTACCGGGTCTTCTGAGGGTACTTGGATCATTGGCCATTGGTCCACGTCCTTGGGTTGGTATTCATTGTTGGGCAATTCAGGAGTTGTGTGGGTAGAGCTTGGCTCACTTAGTGCTCTCCCCGGGCTTCCCCCTCATCTTGGTTGCCTTGGGTGGCAGTGACACGGAAATGGGTACAATTTGACTGGCCGTTATTTCCATTCCCATTCCCATTCAAACCCATGGGTTTGTGGTTGTTGTTGTTGCCTCCATGAGGTGGTCAAGTAGAGCGCTTGCTTGGATGGGAGTCCTTGGGCCTTTCTTGTTTCCCAGTCTGTGCCTTGTGTAGAGCGTTGGATGTTTGTTCCGCTTTTTCTGCTTCACGGTACAGGCTTTGCAGGTTGGTTACCTGGTCCAGGTTCATATGTCACATCACATGCAACTTGAGGGCGTCATAGTACATGAGGTGTGTTGCTGGGGTGTCAAAGGCCATGTCAGATGGGGCACAGAGACAGAGTTCCTTGTAGGCATGGGTGAGTTCTTTAACGGTGCCTGTCTGGGTCAGGTTCTTTACTTGGCGTATGATCATGAGCGCTGTATCCTTAAGCATGAATCTTGCCAATAAGTCCTGTTTAAAGGTGTCCCAGTTCTTGTTAGTGTGCTGTTTGTGCCACTTTTCACACCAGGTACCAGCGTCATGGGTCAGGCAAAAGGAAATCTCCACAATCCAAAATTGATGTGGGCATTTCATCTGAGCCAGCTTGCTTTGGGCGGACTGGATCCATGTGACAGCATTGTTGTTGTTGGCCCCTGCAAAGGATTCCAAGGCAGCGCTGCAAAGTCTTTGTGCAACATAGGCGGGTATGGTGGTTTTGTCAGCTTTTTTTGGCATCAAGAAAGGTGCCTGAAAGAACCCTTGGGCGGACAGGGCGTTGAAGGCAGGTAGCAGGATCACCATGTTTTGGTAGAGGACAAAACCATCAGGTATCTCAGTACCAGGAGTATATGGAGTCCAGTTGGCCGGGAGGCCAGACATAATTCTGTCAAGGATTTGTTGGCCGCGGCGTGTGCGGGCAACAGACAGAATTTTTCAAGATAAGGTAGGATGGAGAGCCTACTGGTGTTACAAATGTTGTAACTGTGCTGTTTTAGCAGAGTTACACGGGGAAAAATATTTAGAAGATAGATAATAATCTTTATTGCAAGATAGTGATTATATAGCTATTGTGAATCAATGGATAGCAGGAACATGATTGGTGATCACACAGCTGGATGGAAGAGGGGTGGCTTGATCCTGATAATGAGTCAAGCACCAAATCAAGGTATCCAAAGTGAAGGATCATCAGCTGTTCATGTTGATGGATTTGGTAATTCAAGTTGACTTCCTAGTCTGGCTTTGGGTGACCAGGTAATTGGATTGCGGGTCACAAACTCTCTTGGTTGGAACCTTGTTGGCGGGTCAAGCCTGCGGTTTTGACACTACTGCCAACCTAATTAACATCCAGCCATCACCCAATTTGGTGCCCTTCCAATATAAAGTTCAACATACCAAGAATGGCAACCAAACAATATCACATGACTGTCCAAGTATCCAGTGGCTCAAACCCATCTTGCACATGACCAACCTCTAGGTTTGATCCAACTAAATCCCTGCCACGGTCAAGTCTATATAAGTCTAAATTATTATCCAATAAAATATACTTCTTATCTTTTTTAATTCCATATTTGAAGCTTCCCCAAAAGGTTCTCCTTATCACTATTATAATATCTAGTTACACCAGTATACATAAAAGCTTCAAGTCACAGAGGATGGAGTCCCTGGCTTGTTGGAAGGTACCAGAGCATTGCAGAGTCCTTTCAGCATATGTGTAGGCTCAAACAGTCTTTTAGAAGTGATGAGCGCGGTCATCTGTCTATATTTGCAATAGAGATCAACTTGCCAGTATCTGGAAGCTAACTTCATAGTGGAGAAGAACTTGGAGCTGCCAAGGCAGCAGAGAGCATCATCAATGTGTGGTAGGGGATAGGAATATTTTTTGAATAAGGAGTTCAAGTGTTGGTAGTCCATCACAATATAATGACCTTCATCCTTCTTCTTCAGTATAAGCAGGGGGAGGCCCATGGACTTTGGGAAAGAGCTAATAGCCCAGCGTCTAATAGTTACTTGAGCTCTTTAGACACTTGAACGTCTTTCACACAACTGCAGCAATAAGGTTTAGCACAGAAGGGGGGAGCAACACCAGTATCAATCTGGTAAATGACACCTTTGGCAAGACCATAATCAGTGCTATCTTTAGCATAGATATCTGATAATTGATCTAGCAATTCCAGCACCTCCTTCTGTTGGACCAGGGATAGTTGCAGGAAATCCTGCGCAGTAAACAAGGATAGGACTTGGGGCTTATCCTTAGGTAAGTTAAAGTCCTGGAACATATCAAAGGGATGTAGGGATTTCACACCATGAGCATTCAACAACTTTCAATAACCAACAACCTGGCCTCTGGACACATGTATGGGGAGAGCAGTCAAGTTGGCTACCAGAAATTGAACAGGGTCTTTATGAGAGACGTCCAAGATTCCTGGGAAGAGGTAGGGTTTGTTGCGGCCTAGCAAGGGAGGAGAGTACAGCTCTAGGAACATACACTCAGGTAACTCATATGATATTTGAGAGTCTAAGATAGCTTGGGATCCAGAGGGAATAGTTACAGCAAAAGTGGCCAAGAGAGGGATCCCTTCAGAAGCAGGGCAAACCATAAGAGGACACTTCATATTGGATGAATGTGTACAGTATTTTAGGATGAAAACACCAGTGGAATACTCTAAGGCACACGTCTTGAGGCACTTCCCAGGGACTTTGACAGGCTATTCAAAGATCAGAGGGACTTTGTACCCTAGAATGGAGAGGTAATCATCCTTCAAGTTGAAAATCCCATTGTATTCCCTAAGGAACTGAGTACCAACTAGGAGGTCATATATCTCATTCTCCAAGACAACGGCAGGTGCGGCCAAGAGTAGCTTGCCAAACCGTATGGAAAGAGCAGAATAAGCCCCTATAGTGCAAGTCATGGATAGCCCAGCTGTGCCATAAAAAAGGTGGTAATTAAGGTTGAGGGCAAGTTTGAGCTTCTTGACAAGCTTTGAGGAGACAACATTAACAGGAGACCCTGTATCCAAGACAGCCTTGATTTTCACCTTTGGATGGATATTTCCACACAAGTGGTAGTACAACCAAAGGGAGGGAGGACAGCCAGTATTTCTTTGGCTTCTGCTAGCTTGTTGTCCCATTTTTTTGATCATGCATCTCAATCCTGGAAACTCTTTATAGACAGTCTGGAGAGGAAGAAAGACTGAAACATTCTTGAATACAGCGTCAGCAACTTCAGCAGCTTACTACAATGACTCTACAAGCACAGGAGACCTCTTAGCTTGAGTGAGGTATGGACAAGAGACAACCTCTTTGGCTTCAGAAAAAGGCTAGGCAGTTGTTGTAGTTTTTCCAGAGCGTAACTTTTAAGGGATAGCAATGGTTTTGGGAACAGCAAGAGCTGAATACCCATAGGCGTCAGGATCATCAACATCTGAATCATCCATGTCAGTGTCACCTGTCAGAGTAGTATCATTTTTGCCTGGGATAAATTGCCCAAAGAAGAAGAATGGGAACAGAAAAGCGGCAAAACCCTTGAAAGTATTGGATGATTTAAATCTAGTCATTGACAAAAAACGGGTTAAAGCTGCACCTGTTGATAGTGGAGGAATTAATTTACATCTCCCCAAATTTTGCCTGAACAATTATGCTTTGAAGATTACAAGATATCACTACCCAATGGCGCTTGGCAGTTGACTGACCGGTCACCCAAATTTATCAAATTATGACATCATTGACACTTTGGCAAAATTCCCCAACCAAGAGGTGAAAATATTTCCAGCCGGCCAATCAGATTTGAGTTTGTCCCTCCCAGTTGGATTATAGTATCCCCCATCTCCCCTCTGAAAACTTGTTTTCAGATAGTTTTACCTACTCTCAATAAAGTCACTCTCAATCTATGAAAGCTACCCTTGGTTTGAAAATACCCCCTTCTCAGCCCATGGCTGCCGTTGTCTTGGCATGGTTGAGAAAAGTCTCTACCCAGGATCAGCAGGGTTTGTACCCTTTATTGTGAAATCATTTCTTCTTGGTGGACCATTTACATTTCCTGTTTTCTGTGTCTATAATTGTTTTCATTTTGCGCTTTGTTCCCCTCTTCCGCAGATTTGTAGGTTTAAAGCTTCAGTGTACATCTTTGTTCTCGGTTCTGATTTTAGTCTGGGTGACTTATCCCCACAACTTTTATCTTAGCTTGGATCTTATTTACACGACTCTAACATCACCAGAGATATTATGGAACAGCATCAGAATGGGAGGAACCTCAGTGTCAGCAGGCTCAAAGTTGGCTATGGAGGGGGGAATTGAAGGAGACTGGGAAAAATTGTCAACCAAGAGTGTCTCTGCCTCTAGGTTTACTGGTCTATTCCTGCCTGCTCCTTGGGATCTGCTCCTTTCACCTGAGGATTGGTGCAGACTCAAGAATGGTGGCCTATCTGGCCACAGTTATGGCAACCTTGGTGTGGTACTCTTACTAAGGCAATTGGGGGTAGTCTGTTGGTTATTTTACAAACTAGAACTAGAGGTGAGATTGGAAGATGATCTAAGGGCCGGTTGGTAGACTTGGTACTGTACTAGTTGGATACCAGACAAGTAGTTGATAGTACAAAAGTGTTTGGACCTGGAGAACAACAAATGGTTTGGAGTAGTAGCAATAGCAACTACTCTAAAGCAAATCCTCAACAAGTGACTTCTAGTCAAGCTAATTGGCAATGTAGTCAATAGGAGGAGACTAGCCTTTGCGGTTCTTAGATTATACACTCAAAGAAGTATTCAATGATGTAGCTAATATAAAGGGGGTGTAATGTATATGTTTATTGAGAAAAGGAGAGAGGTTTATATATTACAACTTACTTGATAACTCAAGGTGAGTTGGTCATTGCATGGGGGTTGAGGAAGGGGGAAATGAATGTTGAACTACTAGGGATCAACACAGCAATCAGGGGAAGATGAGAACAGCCCCAGCGGCACAAGGGAGTTGCAGAAGACTCAAAGATGGGAAGTTGGTCTTTAACCGCAGTCAGTGAACATCATCAGTTGGTTGATTTAACGTCCAATCAGTGGAACTTCTAATCTGGAACCCAGGAAGTGTAGATGAACAATCCAGAGGCTAGTTAGTCTCATAAGATGATCCAGTAGCTAGTCTAAACCATGAGCATCAGGAACAACTACTATATTGGAAAGGCTACCAGGATCTAATATAATCAGAAAGTACTCAGCGACAATCAAGATTAGAGCGGCAACTGGTGATGAGTTTCACCACACTTGGCGTCTAGGAGGATTCTAGGAGTTCATAGTGAGGATACAAGGCCCACAGGAAGACAAACCAGAATTAGAGGCATCTCAATTCTCTTGCACAACCGCTCCATAATGAGTAAGGTGCATATCCTGCAACAGTGTCTTTATGCTCTTCATGGAGGAAAGCATGGCCTTATGGGCTTTGAAGTGAAGGCACAGAAGCTGATTAACCTTGAGGGCTTGAGCGCAAGCCATGTAAGCTTCATGGGCTGTCAATTGTCTGCTTGTTATCAGCTGCTGTCCTTCCATGTAGAATCTATCTGCAAATTTGGCTAGAGTCTCCTTAGGTTTGAAAGCAATGTGCATGAAGGCGTCCTTCTTCACTTCCAAACTAAGGTCACCAACAAATTTGTCAATCAGAAGCTGCTTCATATCTTCCCAGGTCTCAATGGTGGGCAGCTCTGGCACTACTACCTCTTGGCAGGTTGGATGCAGACAGGTTAGAATGTGTTCTTTCTTAACCTCATCCAAGGCTCTTCTCATGGCAGTTTCATAGATAGTTAGGAAAGCTGAAATAGTAGAAGTCTTGGGGTCAAAGACTTGCTTAAAGATAGGCTTGAAATGTGTTTCTGGAGTTGGGCCACATTGTTGCTATCAAGTACATTTATGCGCGGGGAGAATTCTGCTTTGGATTTGGAGGGGGGCCGTCTGGCCACAGATGGCAAACTCTTTCATCAAGAGTAGTTGGGGTCTCAGCAGTGTGGGTACCCATATTATTAGCTAGGGTGGCATGCTGCGCAGTAAAATCTAGGTGTTGGCCTTGTGTTGTTACTACCAAGGAAAGTTCAGCCAACCAGGAGGTAAAGAAAAGCCCCACTGAAAGGCAAGGTACAAACCTGTTATTTACTGAGTTGATCAATTCACTCATTTCTTGCATGTCCCTATTGAGTTTGGTGTGGTCTTGTTTCAAATGGTCCACCTCATTAGCTAGAGCAATCAACTCTCTAGCACATTGAATTTGAGGGGCTCCTGGCATGCCAGGGCAACAACCATCTTCATCAATAACTCCAACTGGGCAGCCGCAATTGCCACCATTTCATTCAGGACAGCAAGCTCTTGCTGTAGCTCAGTAACTTGGGTCTTTAGAGCAAGCACCTGAGGATCAGGCTGAGCGCTTCAGTAAGGCAACCTTGACTACAGGTAGACACTCTTAGCTCTCAAATGGAATCCCATGGTCTCTTCTCTCTATCCACCAAATTGTCAGATGGGGGAGAGGGCAGAGAATCTGGCTTGGGTGTAGATAATTCATTCACTTGAGTCTGGAGCTTGGCAATAGCAGCGGCAGTGGCACCCCTTTCTTGATTGAATTCTTTACTGAGTTCACAAAGAACTTTAGCAGCAGAATCTGCTACTTGTTGCAATTTCTCAAAGGAGTAAGCACTGAACGCATTAAGCTGCTGCACAAGTTGTTTGAAATTGGTGAGATAGGCATTCAAGGTGGAATCTACGTGGGTTTGCCAGGGCTGTTCCAACTGGTGAAACTCATGTAGACGCTCCTTAACATATTTAGGGATGGACTGGCACATTTGCTGAATGGAATTGATCAAGCAGGTTTGAGAAGTGACAGAGTCACACTGATTGTATGACACTAAGAGAAAACAGGGAGTTGATCCATTGTTGATATGCAGCAAATTGATCTCCGTGGTTTGTGACAGCTACTTGTAGGGATGAAATCTCCTGAACGTGGATCCCTAACACCATTTGATGGTGGGCTAAGGTGGGTATTACAAATTATGACAATAGGTGTTCAACAGAACCAGTTGCTGAGAGGAGATGCTGTGGAAATTGTGGAGCCACAATCAATTTGTAGTATTCTGCTCAACTGAACTGAAGCTGGAGGCAAGGGATGTCCCCAACACGGGCTAACCCCAGGGCTACTGCCATGACTTGTTCCAAGTCAGGGTACCCAAAGGGGAGGCCACTAGGCGGGGACCATTCCTGAGGTTTGGTACAGTAGGGATAATAGGCTGGTTGGCAATATCTTCCTCAATAGGAGGACTGGTTATTTCAGGTGAAGCCGGCTCTTGTATAGGCAGAGGCAAAGGACCTGAAAAAATAGTTGCAAAGGGGGTAACCAAGGGGCTTACAGCCCCTGTAGTGAGCACCATTTTTGTTGTGACCTGAGGCGTGGCACAGATACACAACAGGGAATCCTAACCTTAGGATTGTAATTGTACTAAGTCATGGTTAGAATGGCAGGCAAGGCTATGCAATTACCTTGTGGCCC
This sequence comes from Entomophthora muscae, assembly GCA_014839935.2. NCBI lineage: Eukaryota > Fungi > Entomophthoromycota > Entomophthoromycetes > Entomophthorales > Entomophthoraceae > Entomophthora > Entomophthora muscae. Next base: position 432,141 of record QTSX02005012.1, on the reverse strand, counting down.
TGATTGAATAATATCTACTAGACGTGGCTAGAGAGGCGCCAAAGTACGTGAAGACACAAAGACAAAAATATGAATAGAACTTAAATTTTATTGGTGAATATGAAATAAAATATATAGCGGTTTGCAATACCACAAAACAGTACATGGATGGTAGGATCACTTGCCACAAGCATGAGTGGGGCAAGTGAGTTGTGCAGAGTCAGGAAACCAAACAATTGTATTTCCCAGTTTGGATAAAGACTCATTTTGAGGGGCAAAGGCAAAAGATAGAGATTTGCCCTTGAAATAACCCATTGAAGGCAAAATCAAAATATGGTGAATGGCATCATTCACAACATGCGTCATTGGAGCGGCGGAATCCCATTGAAGCCTGATTATTAGCCTCCATAATGGCTTTATAACGGTCATTAATGGAGGTGCAACAACCTACGGGAACCCACTTGCAGATATAGGGTTTGAGCCCATTAAAAATCAAGGTAAGGAGCATGGTGTTTCTGTCAGTCACGGCTTCTGAGGCAGCAGCAAGGTATTCAGGAATAGACCCAGTATGTTTGATAGCCATGAGAGTATTCCCCATCACAATAGGTGAAAAGATTTCACTGTAGCAGGTCCTTGCGGCATCCCTAAATAACGTTCAAGGGACATCAATCTCCTGGATGGCCCAGTTGGTGAACCACACTGCGGCAGGCCCCGTAAGGTGCCTCAAAGAAGTGGCAACTCACATGGATTTAGGCACCTGACCTACACAGAGGCGGGTTTTGGTGGAGTGGAGCCAACTGACAATGTCAGCCCTTTGACACCACCCGCAGAAGACTCAAGTTGGAGATTTAGCATGTGTTGTGACAGGTCTGACTGGGGCATGGTGACACTTGTGTTGCACTGCCCAAGATGGATTCAATTATACACGCTTGTGAGCACCAGCTGGTCTTGGTAGATAACATACCCCTCAGGGATGTCCCCCTTGTGAATTGGATGGAAAGTTTCTTGATGGGGAGTAGCCATACGGCCCATACTCTGTCCTTTCTTGGGGGATTTTTCTTTTAGGTAGGTTGTGAATCTACTTCTGCTACCACTGTTGCAACTAAACCAATTAGAATTCAGATTTTGATTGGGGAAGACAACAGTCCAATAGAAAGGACAGAAATGAATAGAATAAGGTTTTGTTTATTGGTTGTTATTGTGATTAATGTACCACACAGGAAAGCCACAAGGCTACCAGGGGGTGGCATGCTCCATGTAAGGCTCAAAGCCATTGATTAACTTGTGTGGGGATCAGCAGGTTGAATTGATAGCACTCCTAATTAGGAGAAACTTCCCACAGTTTGACATTGCCATCAGATTGGTTCATGTTGTTAGATACGTCAAGGGACAGCTCATTGAGCGCCCCCTGTGTATTGTAAGATATGTTAGCGGGTAAGGAGGGAGACTTGGTTGCAACATAATTTTTGTTTCTAGCCCTAGATAAATGGAAGCTTTATTGAGTAAATTAACATTCAACTGGTTCCATTTGAAATACATTTTGTGACTGAGTTCATGCGTTTTAAACTGAATAATATACATTTATCTCAACAGGTTTGAAAACTACTGTACAATTTTATAAAATTTTATTCCCATGGTGAGTTTCCAAATATTAATATCCCACTTGTAATAACCAGAAATTTTATAAACACTTTATCTTACCTAGTCATTTTAGAATTGTTACAAAATTTACACCACACTTTACAAATTAAAAGATATTAGCAGTTTCCCCAAAGATAATATTTCAAATTTTTTTATAAATTTCTTATATCTCTTAAATTTACCTCTGTAGCTATCTGTTATTTTATATATAAATTTCTCCCATATTGGGCAAGGCCTTACAATTACAGGAACTAGCCCCAGAAGCAGTGGCAGCTTGATTCTCACAAAAACAGAGCCAGAGTGTTTGAGATGCCTATCTTTAAGGAGGATTTTGATCCTCTTAATGGATCTAAGCATTGTCTTATGAGCTTTGAAGTGTAAGCACAGGAGCTGGGCAACATCAAGGGCCTGAGCACAAGCAAAATAGGCTTTATAGGTAGTCAACAGTTTGCTTATTATTAGCTGTTGGCCTTCTACATGGAGCCTATCATCATACTTAACAAGGGTCTCCTTAGGCTTAAAAGAGATGTGTATAAAAATGTCCTTCTTTACTTATAGGCTGAGATCCCCACCAAACTTGTTAATCAACAGCTGTTCCATCTCCTCTCGGGTGATAATGGAAGTGAGTTCTGCCACAACTAAGTATCTTGGTAGATAAGGTGAAGGCATGTCAAAAGTTCTCCTTCTTAATTTCATCTAAATCCCTATGCATACAGCCTTGTATATGGTAATAAAAGTGGAAATGTTGGAGGTTTTGAGATTAAACACATTTAATTTAGGCTTAAACCAAGCCTCAGGAGTAGTACCACCATTATTACTATAAACTATATTGATACAAGGGGGAAGTTGGCCTCTGGTTCTGAGGGGGCTATTTTTTCCACAGTAGAAAAATACTTTCTTTGAGGGTTTCTAATTGTCAGGGCCCAGAATGCCCTAGACAATCAACTAGCCTATCTGGGAACAGTACAGCCAACTGTGTGGAAACCCTACCAACTTCCTTCCAGAGGAGAAATCCCCCCTTTCAAATAACAAATGGCCTGGGATTTAAGAGGCCCACAAGCCTCAAATCCATGGCTTTGAATCTAATGACAAATTCAGGACCTTATTTTATTGGGAAATGGTACATTGTGAGAGCAATTTTTTATTGTGCAACCAGGCGCTCAATTGCTTGCAGGATCTATTAATAGCTGTGGTACCTTGACTTGCTGCAGAAAAGCAAGGCTCCTGTTACGCCAGCCAATGGCTATCCATCCCCAGGCTCAAGTATGCAATTTCCTGTCAAAATTTTAAGTTTAACTGAAATTGATGCCATCAGATCTCTGGTGGTACAAAAGGCCACACAAACACCAGTAAGTATAATTAGTGAGGAGGAAAAGCCCTCCTCACTGTTTACATCATAAAATAAACCGCTTTATGCCCAGAAATCATTATCTTCTTGCAGAAATTATCTATTTTTGAGCCAATATAATTATTATGTTTGCATCTATTTATGAGTCTACTACAAAATATAACTGTGTCTATCTGTACCCTCCTGGTTTTGCTCCTGTCACTTTGGTTAAGCGCCTCACAATATTGACTTGGAGCTCTTCCATCCCCACTATCTGGATCTCCCTCATGGCCACCCTAGAGTGATAATTCCACCTGCTATGAAGGAGATTCCTACTACTCCCCCTGCCCAACACGCCTCCTGATCAGGGTTTCAGCAAGTTGTGGTTTGTTTATATCACAGTAATGGGGCTGGACTAGATCATGCCTCATACTGGGAGTTGGCGTCCCCTAGCTACAGCAGTGAATTACCTGGTCATACTAGCGCTAATTGTGTACATGGCCTTCCAGGCCTGCCTGCCTCCCCTGTGAGAGTCCAGCCAGGCTCTGGTATGGGTCGTGATACTAATGCAGCACTATTAAAATTCCCAGTCTCAGCTGCATGACATGCTTGTTAATATTTGATATCTAGACAAAATCCTTGATTAGTCACAACTGTCAAAAACTCAGCCAGGAAAGAGGGAAAGGAGAGGTCCACAGAGAGACAGGGAGAGAGCTTCTCATTGACAGAGTCAATCAATTCATTCATTTATTGAAAACCCTTGTGTGATGCTTCACATTAGGAGATATTTTGCAGGTAAGGGCTTAGTATTGGTCAAAAAAATTGGATACCTAAGAAAGGTAAATTTTGGTTGTTTTATTGATATGTATAGCCTTGATGATTGAAAAGTGATAATCTAAGCCTTAGAGTATTAGCAATTTAGCTCCATGTTAGTGCTTTGGAAGGATAGAAGTGAAGCCCTGGGCAATGATACCAGGGGTTTGAGAATCCTTAGATTATCTGGAGTTATAATAAAGTTGATTTACTCTAACTGGGAAGAAAGTAAATATGCTCTTTTTGTGTCTTTAGGGTAGCCTTAAAAGGATCTTAAGGCTTCTGTGAAAGCCTAGATAGCCCAGAACCATCATTAGGGTGGATATCCAGAAATAAAGCTTTAGAATATAAAAATTTAAAGGTATTTGAAAAGTGAAGTTGGTTACTTTGTGTCTGAAATCTCAAGCTAATAACTTGGGTAAGTAAAATAATTAGCATTAAATGAGGTATGTTTGCTTCTGTTGACCTAGGTAGTGGCCATCAATTTATGTCTAGTCTAGTTGAAACTTGCTTGAGAGTCTTATTGCCTGATTCTGAGTGGTTTTACTTATGGGAAGTCACAAAGTATATTCTAGATAGAGGTCATCTATGAGAGATGTATAGTATGTTTGATATATATGTGAGATTCTAGGATATGAGAAGAACTTTTGGAAAGGTTTGAGTAAATGTTTCAAAAAATTTCCAAGGTGGATTGAGAGATAAGCAACAGAACAAAACTATTTGGGGAAATTTTGACATATGCTGCCCAAACTTTAACCCATGTGGGCTGTTTACAAAAAAGAAGTAGAAAAGTACAGAAAACAGTGAGAAAGGGTGAAAAAAGTTTCTCCAAGGATGGATTGCCAGAGGTAAAAAAAGCCAAGTGGTTTGGGGAAACAGTTAGATAAGGGTTTGAATCATAGGAAGATCAAGGGTGAAACATTGAAGAAAATGCGGCAAAACAAAGCAACTAGTAGTTTCCTATGAAGAACAGGAAATTTTATGATGGAAAAAGGTTGAAGGGAATGGAGAAATTGTCTGGAACACAAGGAGTAAAATATTTATAGTGTGCTTGGTGAAAAGTTTGCTGCCTATTTGTGTTTTAGAGAAACGGTGAAGCAAAGTGAAGCACTTCAGATGTTGAAGAATAAATAGCATTACTTCTATTATTGAGTTTGAGGCTTATTTAACTGATGATTTTTCAATGTAGAATAACTTAAAGCTTGATGAATTTACTTATAAAGAGTGGGAAAAGATACAGGATCAGTCATAGTAAGTTTGGAAGCTTATTTTATTATAGTAAAGTGAGGTTGCATGTTGTGCTTGGCTCCTGGGGACAACATCCAGGAGGACACAACAGGAAATCTAAATAAAAAAATATTTGAGGTTTGAAGCTAGCCTTGGGTTAGCCTTCAGGGCAAAATTAAGGGCATTTACCTTAATTTCTTGGAATACAAGATGTGAAATTCCTTTTTAAAAAAAGGAAAGGAAAAATCTTTAAGAATATTAAAGCCAACGCAAATATGGATAAACTTGTCTTTATTAGGAGAAATGATTCTACTTATATAGTAGACAAGGGTCAATGATCACTCATTAGGTAGACAGAGTGGTATAGGGGTCACGTTGGGGTGAGGACATACCAGGATCAGTCAAGGGCAGATATGGTAATCTGGAATGGGTGGATATTGAACCAGATCCATTTGCGGAAGGTGGGGAATTCCCAAAATTGAAAGCAAAACCAACCAAATCTTTGCACATATCATTATTCAAAGGCCATATTGAAATAGCATTAATGGCGCAATTTCCAACATCTCCCTCCTCAAGATTGAACACAGGGAGTTGATATTTGCGGAGGAATTTGGAGTGAAAACAGGCAAAAGGACAGCTGGAAGACAGCAGCTTCACAGTATACTTGACATCCTTCTTGTAGGTAACTTCACAAGGTCCAACCCAGAGGGAGTCTATCTTATGGGCTTGGCCTCCAGTACAATTTTAATAATAGAGGACTAGGTTGCCTACTTGATACTCAGGAAGGGGGGCTCTGGAAGCATTGGAGGGCAAGAGTTCTAAAGCTTTGAATTTGTAGGCAGTAGAATAGGCTGTAGCCTGGATGTCAATGATACAAGTAGTCAAGTCTTTGACATGAGCTTCAGGGTTGACAGATGCATCTACTTTGATCAAAGGGGGTCCTAATTTTGAGGGGGTAGTGGCTTCTTGTCCATACAGCATGACAAAGGGGGACTGGTCAGTCACTCAATGTCTGCTGAGTCTATACACAAAGAGAGCAACAGGGAGGAACATATCCCAATTAGCAGCATCAGAGACGGTAAGCTTTCTCATGATGGACACCAGGGTGGAATTTTCTTGTTCCACAGTCCTGTTGGTTGACACGTTATATGGAGCAGAGAAGGATTGGTGTGTGCCCATAGCTTCTACAATGGACGTTATGAGGCGGGCATTAAAGTTGGTCCCATTGTCAGAAAGCAGAGCCTGAGGGCAGCCATGGCAGTATAAGATATCTTGCAACAGGAAGTTAGCAGTGGTCTTGGCAGTTATATCCTTGGTTGCTCTGGATTTGACCCATTTACTAAAATGATCTACAGCCACCAATATGAATCAACACCCAGACCTAGAACAAGAAAGAGGGCTAACAGCATCAATACTCACAGTGTGGAAGGCATGTTTAGGGGGGATGAGTTTGAATTGATGTTGGGAAGGTTGGGGTTGTTGGAGCTGAAAAGAATGACATGAGGCAAGGACATCATAGATTAGCAAGCACATGTTTTCCCAATAGAAGTTCTTGCATAACCAGTCATGAGTCTTTGCAATACCCCCTTGTCCAGTATCAATGTGAGCTTGGAGGATGATGGCTATTCTCATACTGGGGCGGACATAGGGAAAATAGGCGCTGTTGACCTTTTGAAGAGTTGTCTATCCAAATCACAGTATCTTTTGATAGGGCTTGTAATGCCAAGTGGATGTCTTCTGGTTCAGCAGTCCATGAGTCAGGGTATTCTATCAACTTTTATAGGCAATTGGCGTCATCAGAATGGATAGCTAGTATAGGCATCCTTGAAAAACCATTGGCATTCTGATGTTGTGCACCAGGACAATGTACTACTGTGAAATTGCATCCTTGTAAGCATAGGGCCTAACGGGCTAGCAGACCTTCAGACTCCTTTAATTGTTGCAGTCACTTAAGAGAGGAGTGGTCTGTGACTACTGTAAAGTGAGTTCCGTAAATTTAGTGCCAGAACCGCTTTACTGCATGCAGAACAGCTAGGCATTCTTTTTCAGTGACACTATAGTTCTTGTGTTTTTTGAGGACTTGTGAAGAATAGGCCATGGGTCAGTCCACACCTTCATTGTCAAGCTGGGCTAGGATGGCACCCACAGCTACTCCACTAGTGTCGTTGTACAAGATGAACTCCTTATTGTAATCAGAGTAGACTAGGATGGGAGCCTATTTGAGCTTGGCCTTCAGCGCTTCAAAAGACTGTTGTTGGCTGTCTGTCCATTAAAAGGATATGTTGCAAAGGAGCTGGACAAGGGGTTTTCTTAATTCAGCAAAATCAGGGATGAATTTTCAATAGTACCCCATCATACAAAGAAACACTTGGACCTCTTGTAGGCTTGTGGGAGGCAGCATCTTGTCAATGGCTTCCACCTTATTATTCATGGGGTGTATCCCAGTTTGGGTGACCTCATGGCCCAAGAATTCAAGTTGTTCTTTGAAGAAGGAGCATTTTGAGGGTTTGAGTTTCAAGCCTACCTCTCAAATTTTGATGAAGACAGCTTTTAGGTGGTCCAAATTGTTGGTAAAGGTGGAGCTGAATACAGTAATATTGTTGAGATATACAAGGATGCAGGAGAGTTTCAGTTCTTGTATGATGGAGTCCATAGCCCTTTGAAATGTAGCTGGGGCATTTCAGAGTCCTTAGGGCATTTGATTGGGTTCATAAAGACCTTCTGAAGTGGTAAGTGCAGTCTTTTCTCTATCTTCAGGAGACAATTCCACTTGCCAGTATCCTGATGCTAGATCCATATCAGAGAAAAACTTTGATTCTCCCAATTTTCTGAGAGCATCATCAATTCTCAGCAAAGGGTAAAAGTCCTTTTTGGTGAGCGTGTTTAGTTGGCAATAATCCATCACAATGCAGTGGCCTCTGTCCTTCTTCTTTAGGATCAATAATGGAGAGGCCCAAGGGCTCTGAGAGGGAGCTAGGAGCCTAGCATCCAAGAGCTGTTTAAGCTCCTTAGAGACCTGGGCATCTTCTAATTGGCTGTGACAGTAAGGTTTGACACAAAAGGGTGGGGCATCACCTGTATCTATCTGGTGGATAACCCCCTTAGCTAGGCCATAGTCCGTAGGTCCAGAGGCAAAGATATCCTTAAACTGATTTAGCAGTTTCAGAACATTTTTTGTTGAATGGGTGACAGTTATGGGAAGTCTGCGGCAGTGAAAAGGGAGAGAACCTAAGGGTCTCCTTCAGGTAAGTTGAAATCACTGAACGTTCCAAAAGGGTAGAGGGATGTCACTTGCTCTGAGCCTAATATGTAACAATGCCCTACAACCTGGCCCTTGGTCATCTGCATAGGCAGGGCAGTTAGGTTAGCTAACAAAAGCTGAACAGGCTCCTTATGGGCTCAGTTCAAAATCCCCGGGCATAACTGAGTCTCTCTGTGGCTTAGGGAATCTGTGAGTATAACTCCAGGAATGATTTTTCAGGTAGTTTGTAGGATATCTGAGAGTCTATAATCAATTTTGAGCCTGGTGGAATGGTGATAGCCTCAGGGGCAAGAAGAGGCACACCTTCCTCTTCAGGACAGGAAGGGGGTGTGGAGCGCATATTGGAGGAGTGAGTTCTGTACTTGAACGAGAAGATACCTGTGGGATACTTGAGCACATAAGTTTTAAGGCATTTGCCAGGTAGGCGCGGAGGTTATTCAAAATCAAAGGGACCTTGTACCCCAAGAAAAATAGTTACCCATCTCAAAGATTGACAATTCCATTATATTTTCAGAGGAATTGTGTGCCAAACAGGAGATTATAGCTTTTGTTCTCTATTACAACAGCAGGGGATACAATGAGGAGTTTCCCAAACCTCATTGGCAGAGTGGGGTAGGCACCAATGGCTCAGGCTTGAGCCATGTCAGCAGTACTAAATGATTGAGTGTAGTTGAGATCAGGAGCCAGCTTAAGCTTCTTCATTAGCTTGCATGATACCACATTGACTGGAGAACCTGTGACCAGAATGGCTTTGATTTAAACCTTTTGGATTGATACTTCCACATGAGTAGTATCTTTCCCAAAGGGGGGGCAAGACAGCCAGAACGTCCTGTGCAGCTGCTAGCTCTTTTTCCCATTTAGCAAACATGCATTTTAAGGCAGGAATTTCCTTATACACAGTCTGCAAGGGGAGAGATACAGTCATATTCTGAAAGAGAGCCTCTGCTAATTCAGCAGCCTCTGAAGAGGAATCTACCAAGACAGGGGGACAATGGGCCTGTGCTAAGTAAGGATGAGCCACTATGGCCTTAGCGTCATTCAAATTTGGGCGTGTTGTAGCCGTATTTTTCCCAGAACACAGCTTTTAAGGGATGAACACTGTTTCTGGGACTGCCAACACAGAGTAGCCATAACCATCAGACTCATCACAGTCATAATCTTTAGGTTCAGAATCACTGGAGAGATTGTGGAACAGGTGAAGGATAGTTGGGCCAGCCAAAGGGGGAGATTCCTTGTCAGAAGGAGGATTGTGAGGAGACAGGGGAGATTAGTCAGCAGAGAGTGTCTCTGCCTCTAAGCTGACCTCTCTTTTCCCGCCTGCTCCTTTGGGTTGCAACCCTCTACCCAAGAGTTGTTGCAGGTATGTGAGTGGTGTCTTATTTGACCACAGTTATGACACCCTTGTCTTTTAGACTGCCCACTTGAGCCTAGAGTAATAATGTGTGGAGTACAGGAGGCAATTCCAGAGTTGATGGCTTTATTTTTACAATTCACAGTTTCTCTATGAGTCAAATGTATGTCCTGCAGGAGGGTCTTAATGCTCTTTGTGGAAGTAAGGGACGCCTTATGTGCTTTAAAATGTAAGTACAGAAGTTGGTTCACCTTCAAAAAGTTTGAACAAGCTGTGTAAGCTTCCCAGGGAGTTAACTAACAACTGGTGATCAACTGTTGTCCTTCAATGTAAAAACAATTGGCAATTCAGCCAGGGTCTCTTTGGGCTTAAAGGCAATGTGCATGAATGCATCCTTCTTGACTTCCAAACTAAGATCTCCTCCAAATTCCTCAATTAAAAGGCGCTTCATGTCCTTCCAAGTGACTATGGAAGGGAGTTTGGGGACCACAACTTCTTGGCACGTGGGATGTAGACAAGTAAGAATATGCTCCTTTTTAAGCTCATTGGTGGCCCTAAATATTGCAGTCTTGTAAATTGTCAGAAAGGCAGCAATGGTAGAGGTCTTAGGGTCAAATATCTGTTTGAATGAAGGCTTATAGTTGGGGTCAATGGACAATGAGGTGGATTGGCTGTTGCTGCCTGGGTTGAGGACGTTAATTTGGGGGTTGCCCTCAAACTCAGATTTAGCAGCAGGCTGTCTATCCCAGAGAAGTCAAAGGTTCTCCTCTAGGGTGTCCAAAGTAGAGCTGTTTTGCCCACTGATGTCCCTAGCAGTAGCAGAAGCAGCCCCAAATTTATCAATCTTAATCTGTTGCACTGTTAGGGTGCCAGCAATCCCATTGAGGCAAGTGGTCAGTGATGTGGTTTGAGCAATCAAAGAGATAACCTGTCCATTCATTGTCTCTGTCAAGCAAGAGAGGTTTTGCACCTCCCTTTCCTGTGCATCCTGCCTGTCAGCAACATTGTTTGTTACTTCCGCTTACTGATCAATACAAGAGCACAGTTAACCCAGGGTTGGTTTTCAAAGCCAGGGCAACAACCATTATTGCCATGGGTGGGAGTACTAGTGACCTCAGCTCCCCCTTTACCTTCAGACTCAGAGGACAAATCATCAGGATTAGAGAGGCGTTGTCTCAAATACTTGATTTCTCCTTGCAAGGTAGCTACTTGGTTGGTAAGCAAGGCAATTTGAGGGTCATGCATAGGTTCTACTGGAGGAGGGTTCTGAACAGAAGATTGACGTTGAGTAGTAGCTTTGAGCTCATTTATGGCTTCCCATACCTTAGCCTCAAAGTCCAACGGGGCCTTGACAGGAGGAGAGGGAGGTGTCACCTTAATGGACGCTACTCTATCATCCACGTAAGTTTGCACTTGATATAGAGTGCTATCTAACACAGCCTTATCCAGTTTATATTGGTGCTGCAGATGGCGGCCCTGGGTATTGACATGAGTCCTAACCAGATCAAGTTGGGAATTAACATGCTCCCAAAATTGGTTGAGTTTGGTAACCAGTGTCTCAAAGTTCTGATAATGCTTTAGAAGAGCGGCCTCTATTTGTTCACGCCATGTTTCTTGATGCTCATCCAATTTGAACAGTCAATTCTTGATGTATCCAGGGAGAAAGGAACAAAGGGAATTCAGTGAGGAGGTCAAGTACTTCTTGGAGGCCAGCAAGTTGTGCTGGTTGTCAGAAATACAAGCAAAGAGACTGTGTGACCATTCTTGGTAGGCCATATTTTGAGTGTGGTTATTTGAGACAGCAGAGGCTATAGCATCTAACAGTTGCTTTTGGGATCTAAGGCAAGTTGATGGTGGACTAGGGCAGGTTGGATGAACTGGTTGACCAACACGCCAATAGTATCCATGTATTCCATTAACACAGGGGGGAGACCAAAGTCCAAAATGAAGGAGTACAGGTCTTATGAAGCATTTCCAGGACAGAGACCAGGGGTAGTGTGCGTTGCCACAGTGCCAAAATGGAGTAGAGAGCAGGTGGCATTACAGGCTTGCTCATAATTGAGAGAGAAAGCTGGAAGGGGGCCCAGGCAGGCTGGGAGACAGCACCAGTGCCATTGGGGTTTAGTGGGCATTGGTGATGTCTTCTTCTAGAGGAGGACTAGAAACTTTTTGGTTGCTTAGGTACTTCAGAAACAAAGGGAGAATGACCAGAGAAAATATGTGGGAACATGGTAACCAAGGGGCTTGTAGTCCCTGTAGTGAGCACCATTTTGTTTTGTTCAGCTCCTGGGGACAACATCCAGGAGGAAACAGTGGGAAATCTTTATAACAAAAGATTTGAGGCTTAAAGATAGCCTTGGGTTATCCTTCAGGGCAAAATTAAGGGCACATGTCTTAATTTCTTGGAATACAAGATGTGGAATTCCTTTTGGCAAAAAGGAAAGGAAGAAGCTTGAAGAATATTAAATCCAACACAAATGTGGATAAACTTGTCTTTATTAGGAGAAATGATTTTACTTATATAGTAGACAAGGGTCAATGATCACTCATTAGGTAGACAGAGTGGCATAGGGGGTCACGTTGGGGTGAGTTCATACCAGGATCAGTTAAGAGTAGGTATGGTAATCCAGAATGGGTGGATATTAAACCAGACCTATTTGTAGAAGGTGATGAATTCCCAAAATTGAAAGCAAAACCGACCAAATATTTGCACATATCATTATTCAAAGGCCATATCAAAATAGAATTAATGGCGCAATTTCCAACAGTGCAGATAGTTTAAGCTTTTGAAAGAACCATCTTAAAGGGGATTTAGCCTAAGATAAGGAGAAGTCATATAAGCCTGGCTGATTTAACAGGTAAAAGAAGTATATTCTCATTAGGGGATCCTAATTTTGAACATATACTTGGGTTTTGAACTTGTAGATTTCCCCCCCCCTGAGCAGTGAAGCTAGTTCTGGTGACTCCTGATGTATTAGCTGCCCCCCCCCCAAAAAAAAAAGTCTGCAAACTTTTGTATTTTCAGAAGGTTTCTAAGAGGATCTTACTACTGTTAATAAATACTTGTACAGTCCCTATCCAGTTTTTAGTGTCAAGAGTATGATTTTCTTCCCCCATATCTTCTATCTTAATGTTGAACAAGAAGAAAATTATAGGCAGCAGTGAAGAAGGCTCATACAGAGTCAACCTCTTGGTATATAGTAGGCTATAATGTCTGGAGGACTCCCCCTGATCCCCAGAGGAAAGGAATTCTTGTGAAAGGAACTATAGAATTTATTCCAAGAGCTGTACAACCTTTCATAAGGGCTGATCCAGGCTGATGTGATGGTTCATGGGACAAGCACCAAAATATTGGTGAGAAAGCTGATGAAGATGTTTCTGAGCTCCAGGCTAGGCAAAGGGCCTTTGAAGTAGAACATTGTTGCTTAAAGAATGGCATATCAACCCTGTCAGTTTATGGCATCAACCCAGGGCACCCTATGGCTTCCTCCCAGGAGCAGGAGCTCTGCACCTTGTCTAGTATATCAGAATATTTCTTGAGAAAGTTGATCTCATTAGCCAGTGCAATTAATTCTCCAGCCCAGTGAATATTTCTTTGCCTATTATCCCAGGGAAGAAACCATTATCATCAGCGGTCACTGGGAGGCTATTGGCTTTCATGATAGCAGAGTGTAGGGTATTTATTTCCTTCTGGAGAGCTGCCATGTGACGGATCCAGGCCTAACCAGTCCATCCTGCCATTATCCTGCCCTTGACTCTTATTGCTGTTACCTTCCTGGGATGAAGCTTTGAGGAGCTTTGAGGAACTTTGCCTCCAGGGAGGCAATTTTATTGGATAACACTTTATTGTTGTCCCACCAACAAGCCATGATTTCAACGCTTTTTTTCTCTCGTGCTCTCAACGCCTCAATTTCACAATTTGCCATCTCTTTTACTTGTTGCAAGATTTCATCCCATCCTACCAACAAGTTCCAAGCATCCCAAGCATAAATTCAGTTCCCTTGGGCGGAAGTCCCTTCCTTTGTGAATTAATTGGAATACAGCTCTTTGAACACAGCCCTTACTTCTATTAAAGATTCAGCAGGAAAAGTCTTAGTGACCTCCAGGCTGGTCCAAGCTTCTTCCAATGTACTTGTAGGAACCTCCTTTCTTGCTGCAGTGGTTTCCACACAAAGGACCCCAAACTTGGCTCTCTCAAATTTTAACAAAGAAGGCATGACAATTGAAAAATAGGTGAGGGGAAAGCGTCAAAACCAATAATGAGTATATTTTATTAATCTTTAACTGTTTTTGCTTATATACCATTTGGGGCATACACAGCTGAAAATCCCTCCAGTTCCTGAATCAACCAATGATTTGTGTCATGTGGTATATGACATTCAAGTCATCCAACATAGATCTTTACCTGAAAGATCACCAACAATTCTCAACCTATGAGAATTGACCTACAATGGGCAGAAGTCACCTGACTCCATTCAACCCAATGTACCAATTTGGCATGGAGCTTCCCCAGATCCCAGCGCCAAAACCCTGTGGATTGCACATCCTAAACTCAGCTATCAGTGTTCTAACTGGGAACCAGCTGATCAAAACTGAATTCCTAGGCATCCTTGCCTTTATTTAGTTATTTTTGCATTTAATGGTTTTTTGCCTTAAAACCCATTAAACTGCTTTGAAACTCAAACCAGGCGCCACTGCGGTGCCCAGCAATTTCCCCAGGCGGCGCCCCAGCGCCTGAGCGCCTGAGAAAATTTGATAGCAGCACATCTTGAATTCATTAGGCGGCGCGGCGGCGCCTCTAACCCAATAAATTTGCCAACGCAGCGCTTTTAACCCAAATTCCGGGGGTTTTCCCATGGTTAACCTTAACCAAGCTTCTTGATAAAGTCAAGGCCATTTTAATATAATTAAATCCTCATTAATTATATCCTGTATTTATTAATTAATCTTCCTGATTAACTAACCCATTTTGAGACGCCTAGTCTCCAAGATTGTTTGGCCAATCTTGCCTCAATTCATTTAGTTAGCCTAACCTAACTAAACATCCATATTCTGTTCTTTTAGTAAACATAGATATCCAGTTTCTAGGAATCTTTCCCTCAAGAATTCCAAACAAACCTATGTATATGTAATAAACAGCAAAAACAGAACATCTTTATATTTTGGAGCATTTATTTGGCTAAATACTCAGCAGTGACTGTAGTATGGTCACGTGCCAATTATGTTGTTATGATAGCCACCTGAGGATAAGGCTGGGGAACTGCTTATGGAGGAGCCTGGCTAGGGTTAGTGGTACAACTCATGAATAGTATTGTAAAATATATATCCTGGGTGCTGATTTCTACAAATAGTTATTCTACTACTTCTTTTTCTTATTACTATACCTATTGTGGTATAGTGACTTCCTGGATAAGGGCAGAATAGTATAAGAAGATAATAAGACAAAACTGGTTCTTTATTTGATATGTTAAAAGGTTATATAGTGGGTGCCAGGGAATTAATGCCAATGAGAAGAAGCACCAAAAAAGAACTTGTAATATAAAGGCAGTGGAGAAGTGGCATAGAAAAATTCCTGGGCGTAAAAACAACTTGTTTCACACATTTTTTAAAATGGAGGAAAGTGGCTTCAAAATTCTATGAATATATTATTTTCCACAAAATTAAAGGCAATACTCTATATGCAATTAACCCTCAATTTAACTATCAATTTTCAGGCACATTTAAACATTTTTAAGGAATAAAACAACAAATGTAACAAAAAAAGAGGGTGATTAGGAAATTTTTTTATTGCTCTTACCATAAAAAACTATGCTTTGGCTGATTTATCTAGAATGCAACAAATAGTGTCCCCCAGCTTATGTTCCCTGTTCACTAAATCTTAAGACAGGGGTGGAGGGGGGGTATTAGGTAGTAGTTTACACAGCTTGCCTAGGAGTGTCTGCAGTCTTAGGATGAGGGAGGCAGCAAAAGCCCTCTCTTGTGCCACTTCCTTTTGAATCTCCCAGATTCCTCTGGAAGAAAGATACACTAATTGCTACAACTTCTCAAAAGTATAAAGACAGACTATGTTGAGATGTTGATCCTTCCTTTCAGAGTCAGCTCAGTGGGTGTTAGGGGAGGAGTCAACTTGAGTCTTTAAGGGTTGCTGGAGTCAATTAATTTCCTGCAGATGTATATAAGCCTACTCCATAACAAAGGAACAAACACAATCAACAGAGTTAATTAAACAAGTTTGGGATGCAGTAGAGTCCCTCTGGCTGTCAGAGACAAGCAAAAGAAGGGGATAAACTCAATGGTAATAGGAAGTAAATCAATCCCAATGATCATATATAGCAGCATAGGTGAGAAATCTTGTGGATGCAGAGCCCCAGAATCATCTGATAATAAATCAATGCAGTTTGTAAAAATTAGATACTTAGCAACTAGCATAGTTGATAGAAGAAAGGAGTTAATGCATTATACAAGCTATTAATATCATCTAACAATACTTGCTAGATTTAAACTAGACTTGTAGATTAGGAATAAACTTTCACGGGCTAGCCCAAGGGCCACTAAAGAAATTTGATCAAAATAAGGGGTATCTTGGGGTAGGCAACAAACCAAATACCATTAGCCAGGTTTAAAATAGTGGGAGTAATAAGTAGATCATCTATGTTTCCTCTAGTGAAAGACGGTAAACTTCAGGCAAAGACAAGTCCTGAATTTGCTGATGTGGAGGGCCTGTGAATGTAGTTGCAAAAGGGATAACCAAACATCTTGCAGCCCCTGTAGTTAGCACCAATTTTTTGCTCTTAGGCACAGCCAAGATACACAACATTAAATCCTAACTGTAGGATTGGGTTTATACTAAGCCAGGAGGTTAGCATTCAGGGATGAATAAGGGATTTACCTTGATGTTGTAACTGTGCTGTATTAGAAGAGTTACAAGGGAGAAATGAATAGAAACTGTATAATTATCTTTATTGCAATATGTGGATTATATATCTAAGGTAAATCATTATAAAAGAAACAAGATTGTGATGATAAATTGGTTGGATTGAGGTGGAGGTGGTATGATCCTTGTAATGAGTGAAGCGCCAAATTGAGCAGTCCATCAAGCTGGGATTGTCACTGGGTCTTGTTACTGGATTTAGTAATTTAATTTGACTTCTGCATTTGGCTACAGGCTATGGGGAGGTTGGTTTGAGGGTCACAGATATTATTGTGCAGAATCTTGCTGGGGGTTAATCCTGCAGTTTTGACACCCCCCAGCTGAAGGTCAGCCTTCTCAGTGAGAAGGTCCGCTAGAAAGTCATCAAGGGTGTGGGCTCCATACTCTACCAGCTTTTGTTTGGTTACTGGGATAATGTTCTCACATTTTTATGGGCCTTGTATGGGAAGAGCCTGTCATGATGCAGTACTTTGTCTTTTTTTCTTTTTTCCAAGCCCTGTACCAGGTAATCATTGTTATCATTTACCTTTAGAACAATGGTGGGACCTACTTTCTCTGATTTTAGCTTGATCTTTTCAGTATTCATTACCCAGACTTTGTCACCAACTTTATCTCTTCCTTTCAGAGGGACAAATATATCTTGTAATAATTTCCCCTCTATATCTGCTTGACTGTTGTTGGCACAGAGTATCTGGGGGTCTGATCTAGGTGAAAATTATCTTTTAATTCCATCTTTGGACCTATGAAGGCTTGAACAATGTTTGGCTATGTGTTATACACTAGTTTGAAAAGGGCTCTTCTCAGTGGATCTGTTCAATTGGGTACAGCACACAAGAAATTCAGTTGCTAACTGTTTGAGTCAATCCTGAGGTTTTCTGACAGTGAGTTTGGCCAGGGCTTGCACTAAGATTCTGTTTAATTGATTGACTCTGCTTTTAGCTTGTGAGTGGCAAGGAATGGTCACTGTGTGCTTCACAGCCTGTTTGGTTAGTTATATATTGGAGTCCTTAGAGGTTAATACCTTGTCTTTATCTGCAATCAACAATAGTGGCTTTCTTAATTTGTTGATAATTTCTTTGCCTATAAATCTGAGCATGTTTTTGCCAGTGTGGCCTTTGTCAGCCTGCACTACTGGACATTTTGTGGCAAATTTGACAGCAGTGATTATATATTTCTTGTTATTGTTCTTTACTGGCATGGGACCTACAATATCTAGTGCTCATACCTTGAAAATAAACTGTGTTTGGATGGATAGTACTAACTTGGGGGCTTATCACTATTGGCAAACTTCTTACAAACCTCACAGTGCTCAAGTACTTTGTGTGTGTCTCTGTACAGGGTAGGCCACCAGGATTTGTGTTTTGGGAACTTATACAGGTTTCTGCTCTTGGTGTGTCCTAGATCTTTGTGATGATGTAAGATTATGTGCATTCTTTGATGTGTAGTCACAAAGTGATTTGTTATCATTTATGAAATCTTACAGTGCAACATTTCATAGACATCAATTAACAAGTGTTTGTTCTTAATGAAGGTATCACCAACTATATACATGGTGCTTAGAGGGAACCCTTTGTCCTTTATTTTTAAGCACCAGGAGTGACCAGTCAGAATCCAATCTGGTCTGCCCTCCTGAGGCTCACATATAAATTAATTATAGGGCATCATTGGTGACTAGTTCAAGCCCAGACTTATACTTAATGTTCATGTTGAACCTCTCAAGAAACATAATCCATCCTGCTTGTCTGCAAGAGAGGTTTTCTTGTGTCTTGAAATAGATAAAGGACTTGTGGTATGTGATAGCTGTAAACTCTTCCTGTCTCTTGAGGTAACAGCGCCATTTGACTAGACAGTTAACAATGTCAAGGAGTTCCTTTTTGTGGATGGAATATCAGCACTTTACATCTGTTAAATTGTGTATTTCTATGCCACTAGTAGGAATTCTCTAGAGTCCATATTGATCTGGAGCACATTCTATATGGTGGCATCTGAGGCGTTGGCTTCCATCTGGTAATTTCCATCTATCTTGGGATACTGTAGAATGGGGGCTGACACTAACTTATCTTTAAGGCAGCAGAAACAGAGGTATTTCTGCAGAGTCCAGACAAACTTGGATTTGGCTCCAGTGATGGCAAACAAGGGGTCTGTTAGTACGCCACAGTCAGGAATGGACTGATGTACATAGGATATCATGCCTGGGAACTTCCTGAGTTCCCATTTGTCCTTAGGGGAGGCATCTGACAGATGTCTTGGGTTTTATGTGCATTATTTTTGGTACCATCTTGAATACTACATGCCCTAGGAAGGGTAGTTGCTTGTGGTAACACTGGCATTTAAATGAAATGTCTAGCAGTCTGTACTGTACCAGTGTATCAAACACTGCTTCCAGATTCTTATGATGCTGTTCCAAGGTTGGGCTGTAGACAATGATGTTGTCTAAGTATACAAGGGCATGCTTCCTGATTTAAGAAAACACCTTATTAATGAATGTGACAAACATTTATGGTACATTGGTTATTCCAAAATTAATAAAAACACATATATGATACCTACTTAGTTTGAAAAGCGGTTTTGGAGATATCTTCCTCTTTGATTTGGATTTGTTTGTATTCAGCTGTCAAGTTGATCTTGGAGAATAAATCTGCACCACCTAGTGTGTCAAAATTGACAATATGTGATAATGATAGCTCTTTATTATAATGACTTCTTTAAGGGCCCTGTAGTTGTGAACCAATATCAGGAACCTATCCTTCTTGATCACAAAGAACAAAGTGGCTCCAAAGGGGGACTGGGAAGGTCTAATAATGTGACAGAAATTGAGGGATAATAAGAAAATGCCTCCATGTGGTGGGGAATCACCCACCAAATCCACATAGAGTTAATGATTAACCACCAATGCATCTTTAGATACTTTTTTGTGAAATTTCCAAATGAGATACTTGGGTTATGAAAAATAATTAAACCCAACTAAAGAGCCCTAGATAAATGGCCTGTGTGAGAATCATAGTGTCTTCAGCATAAAATTTAGGACATTTAGATAGCACCAGAGTTTCAGCTTTGACAGTAGAAGGAATAGTTCCAAGATTGGCAGGCATTGAATTAACATTTGGCAGAGACAACAACAAAGTACCAACAGCAGGCCCCCATCTTCCTGTAATAATCTGGCTAAGGATTAGATTGTAGGGGATGTAGCGCAAAAGGCCAACTATAAGATACATTTTTAAAATAAATATTAGAACAAGGGATATTTGATTTTATTGAGTAAATTTTTGGGAGGACTCAACTCTTAAGAGTTGAAACAGTGAAAATTATTCAATATATATCAAAATTTGACTAAACAATACTGCCTAAATCCTGAGCTCATATTTCTTCTGCATTGTCAAGTGATTATCTAGTCAAGTTTTCAAAGAAACCATGAGTGACCAACTTCTGATGACCATGCTGATTAATAAGCTCATATCTGGTGATCCTCAAATTACGTCAATTTATCAATGTCAGTTTGCAAGGGGGAATCAGATACCTCTAGAAGACTGGAGCAGCTGGTACCCATTTTCAATCAACCATTTGATTCAAATCTGTTAAATTGGTCAACTTAGTTAAGGTTTTCTGGCTTCTCAAGCCTTCCTACTTGGCAGAATAATTCCCAGCATTATGGAATCTACTGTAACATATAAGGCCCTTCTCCAGAGGCTCCTTGAGTTAGGCATGGAGTGCATCATTCTCATTTAGGATAAGCCAGTATATAGGGCGTGCTTTGGATACTTCTTTGAGTTGTATGGAGTGTTGTATGTGTTCTTCAGGTGGAAGCCCCAGAACTGCTTCTTCAAAGATCTCTGGGTATTTTACAGCTATTTCTTGGTCCTGTTTGATTAAAGTGTCTTTTTTATCCTTGAAGTGGATGATCTTGTACTGGTAAGTGTCTCAGTCAATAGAATTGAGGTTCTCTTTATCTTCTTTGGTCTTTGCTATCTGTACAAACACATGATTCTTCAGGATTTGGTCCATCATGTTGGGGTATATCCAGGGGTATACTCCCTCACGTTTGTTGGTTAGTACAGAGGTGACCCAGTCTACATGGGGGTTGTTTTTCCTCAATCAGTTCAAGCCACATACCACATCAAATTTGGGGAAGTCAATGACAGGTCCTTAGATGGTGAAGTGAAGGTTCTCTAACGTGATGGAAAAGGGGAAGTTTCTTTAGTAACAGTAATTTGGTGTTCATCAGCTAAAATCGCAGTTATAATCTTCAAGATATTAGTGGCTAGCTTGAACTTGCTTATAAACTTGCTGTTGACAAGAGTAAAATCTGCGCCTGAGTCCAAGAGGGCTGAACCTGTGTAACTTCAAAAGCTGAAAGGGTAGGACATCAGTTTATTGGGATGTCTGGCAATGGTGTAGAGTACTGGATTTCCTGAGGGAACCTGGATCATAGGGCACTGTTCCATGTCTTCTGAGCAATATTTATTGTTTGGCAAGGCATAAGTTTGGTGGGGAGAGCTTGGCTTGCTTATTGATATCCCCAGGTCTTTCCTTGTCCTGATTATCTTGGATACTGGTGACTCTAAAATGGGTGTGGTTGGACTGGCCATTGTTCCTGTTTCTGTGCCCATTTGAACCTGCAGGCTTATGGTTTGAGTTGTTGTTGTTGTTTCCAGGAGGCAGGCAATTGGCACACCCAGTCAAGTGAGAATCTTTGGGTCTCCCTCTTCCCGGTCTGCGCTTTGTGGAGGGTGTTGGATGTCTGCTATGCCTTCTCTGCTTTTTAATATAGGCTTTGCATATTGATTACTTGATCCAGGTTAACCTATCTCATTGAATGCAACTTGAGAGCATCATAGTACATGATATGCGTAGCTGGGTTATCAGAGGCCATCTCCAAAGGTGTGCAGTAGGCGCAGTTCCTTGTAGGCTCTTGTTAATTCCTTCACTGTACCATTTTGTGTCAAGTTATTCACATGGCAGATAAACATGAGGGCATTATCCTTCATTACAAACCTAGCCAAGAAGTCTTGTTTAAATGTCTCCTAGTCCTTCTATGCATGATACTTGTGCCATTTTCTGCACCAGGTCTCTACATTATGAGTCAAGAAAATGGAGATCTCCAAAATCCAAAAACGTGTGGGACATTCCATTTGTGCCAGCTTTTATTGGGCAGATTTGATCCAAGCTGTGGCATTTTCATCATTAGCGCCTGTAAATGGCTTCAATGTGGTACAGCAAATTTACTGGGCTACATGAGCAGGAATGATGCTCTTGTTGTTGGTTTGAGGTATGAAGGATGGAGCATGTTTGAACCCTTGAGCTGAAAAGGCATTGAAGACAGGGACCAACATCACCATGTCCTGATACAGTATGCACCCTTCTGGTATATTGGTCTCTGGCATGTAGGGCATTCAATCCAAGGGAGCCCAGAAATAGTTTTTCATTTAAATTTGCTGACCATAGTGGGTACAGGCAACATGAAGAATTTTGAAGGGTAAGGTAGGATGAGGAAACAATCTATGCTACTAATGTTGTAACTGTGCTGTATTAGCAGAGTTACAAGGGGAAAATGATTAAAACTAGTTAAATAATCTTTATTGCAATATGTGAATTATATAGCTTAGATAAATAATCATAAAAGAAAAAAGATTGTGATGATTAAACAAATGGATTAGACAAGAGGTGGTATAATCCTTATAATTAGTGAACAGTCACAGTAGTTTCCGTAATTCCTGATATTAACTGTCCTAATTGCAAGGCTAGAAAGTTGGGCAAACTGTTGAATAAGTTAATCAAATTAACAGCTCTAAACCAAACTGTTGATTGGAAATGGGTCACAACCATCTTGGCTTGTTGGCTTGAGTCAATTACCCCATGCAAGTTGATACTGATAAATAGATGTAATCTGAAATTCACTTGATACAACCTAATTTATCAGAACACTAGACAGAAATTAGTAACTCAAGGGTTTTTTGTATACTGGACGAGGTACTCTCTAGATTATGTAGGCAGAA
Source organism: Entomophthora muscae (assembly GCA_014839935.2). NCBI lineage: Eukaryota > Fungi > Entomophthoromycota > Entomophthoromycetes > Entomophthorales > Entomophthoraceae > Entomophthora > Entomophthora muscae. The sequence continues at coordinate 409,617 of QTSX02005012.1, read as the reverse complement.
TATGAAGAATGGATCCAGGTGGTATTGCTTAGTCAAAATTTGGTATATATTGGAAAATCTTCATTGTTCAACTATTGAGAGTTGAGTCCTCCCTAAAAATTACTCAATAAACCAAATATTTTTTGGCCTAACTTCCATTTAAAAATGTATCCAGTAGTTGGTCCTCTCTGCTACATCCCATATAGCCTGATCTGCAGTCAAATTATCACAGGAAGATGAGGGCCTGCCTCAATTACTATGTTGTTGGTGCCTCTGAATGTTACTCCAATGCCCCAGAATCTTGGGGTCTTTCCTGAATTATCAGAAAATGAGACAGTTACCCCCTCCCAATGTTTGGAATTCTATGCTGAAAACATTGTAATCCTTTAATAGGCCATGTATCTAGGACTCTTTTGGTTGGATTTAATCATTTTGTTGAACCCCAGTGTACCTTTTTGGAAATTTTACCAAACAGTATTTGAAGCTTTGTTGGTAGTTAATCATCAACTCTATGTGGATTTAGGTGTAATTCCCCACCACCTGGAGACTGCTTCTTACTATCTGTGACCGTACAACAGTCACTGTTGAGTATTTAGCCAAATAAATACTCCAAAATATAAAGTTGCTCTGCTTTTGCTGATTATTGCATGTAGATAGGTTGGATTGGAAGTCTTAAGGTAAAGATTCCTGAAAACTGGATATCTATGTCCAATAAAAGAACAGAAGGCCAGATTGGCCGAGTCAATCTGGGAGACTGGGCGTCTCAAAAATAATTTAATTGATTGGGAAGATTTATTAATATAAACATAGGAGCATAATTAATGAGTATTTAATTATATTGGTTAAATTACCTTGACTGTGTCAAGAAGTTTGGTTAAGGTTAACCATAAGTAAACCCCCAAATGTTGGGCTAAAAGCACCGCTTTGGTAAATTCATTGGGTTAGAAGCGCTGCCGCGCTGCCTAATTGATTTCAGAAGTGCCAAGGCGCCACCTAGTGAATTTTTCAGGCGCTGGGGCGCCGCCTGGGAAAATTGCTGGGCGCTGCAGTGGCGCCTGATTCAAGTTTTGAAGCATTTCAATGGGTTTTAAGGCAAAACCCATTAAATGTGAAGATAACTAAATAAAGGCAAGGATGCCTAGGAATTCAGGTTTGATCAGCTGGTTCCCAGTTGGAACATTGATAGCTGAGTTTTGGTATGTTTAATCCACAGGGTTTTGGCGCCGGGAGCTGAGGAAGCTCCATGCTGAATTTGTACATGGGGATGAATGGAGTCAGGTGACTTCTTCCCATTGTAGGTTGATTCTCATAGGTTGAGAAATATTGGTGATCTTTTAGATAAAGATCTAGGTCTGGATTACTCAAATGTCATAGACCACATGATGAATCATAGGTTGATTCAGGAACCAGAGGGCTTTTCAGCCAAATATGCCCCAAATGGTATATAAGCAAAAACAGCTAAACTTTAATAAACATATATTGTTGATTTCAACGCTTTCCCCTCAACTACCTTTTAAATTATTATGTCTTCCTTGTTAAATTTTGAAAGGGCCAAATTTGGAGTACTTTGTGTGGAAACTGCTGCTGCCAGGAAAGAATTTCCTAAAAGTTTGTTGGAGGAAGCTTGGTCAATCTTGGAGGTCACCAAGACTGTGCCAGAGGAGTCCTTGGTGGAAGTAAAGGTTGTGTTCAAATAGTTATACTACAATTACTTTGCAAAAGAAGGGACTCCTGCCCAAGGAAACCAAATCTATGTGTGAAATTCCTGGAACCTGTTAGTAGGATGGGACAAAATCTTACAACAAGTGAAAGCAAAGGCAAATTGTGAAATTGAGGCTTTAAGGGCAAGGGAGGAAAAGAGTGTTGAGATCATGGCCCATTGGCGGGATGATAAAAAAGTGTTGTCCCATAAAAGTGCCTCCCTGGAGACAAAGCTCCTTGAAGCTTTGTCACAGGAAGGTAATGGCAATAATATTCAAGGGCAGGATAATGGTAGGATGAACTGGTTGGACCTGGATCCAACACACTATCCTTCAATTTCTGTCACATGAAGCGCCAAATTGAGCAGTCCACCAAGCTGGGAGTGTCACTGGGTCTTGTTGCTGGATTTAGTAATTTAAGTTAATTTCTGTATTTGGCTATGGGTCATGGAAAAGTTGGTTTGAGGGTCACAGATCTTCTTGTGCAGAATCTTGCTGGAGGTTGACCCTACAGTTTTGACACTAAGGCCCTGGGAATGATGACAAAAGGAAACATTTTCTAGATACAGATAGGGAGAGGGCGCTAACTTATGGTAAAAATCACAAAGAGAAAATGTGAATACATCTTAAAATTATTAGGATAATCAGATTGATTTTTATAAGGCAACTGTTTACAACAAACAGTAGAAGGACAGAAAGATATCTGGCTACTCTCATAAGTGGAACAAGGAGCAATCAAGCCACCATATAGGACATATATGAGGACATCACCTTCTTTACGCCAATGCCCATTTGAAGAGAAAAGTAAGCTAGAGGACTCTGCATCCAAAATATGACTCTTTCAAAGATAAAATCAAAATCACATGTATATTGTGGTTCACAACAGTTTACACTTGTAGACACTGTACAACCAATAGATTCTAAATAATGTTATGCAAAAATGAAAGCTTACCAAGAGTATTATAATCAATGTACATTTAATTTTATACATGGGATACAGAAAAGTGGATATGCAGAAAATCTGGATGTAGACATGGGATGTGCTGATTTTTTTATCCTTTTTAGTTGGCCACACAAGCCTTGTGTTTAAGCACGGCTATTAGGATCAATTGGGGAGGGGCAGGGTTATGTAGTCTGGGTGAGAGAGAGTTTTGGTTATGTCCAGCTGAGGCCCAAAGCTTATTTTTAGCAACACTTGCTGCCTTAGAAACACTGTGTGCTGCTTCTCTATAATAGATGTGAAGCAACTGAATCAATGAGAGTTCAGTATTTGATTTGGGGAAGACAACAGTCCAATAGAAAGGACAGGAATAATAAGAATAAGGTGTTGTTTATGGTTGTTATTGTAATTAATATACCATATGGTGAAAGGAACATGGCCACCAGGGGGGTGGTATAGTGGCATGTTTCATATAAAGTTTGGGACTGTGGAATAACCTGTGTGGGGGTCAGCAAGTCAAATCAGTAGTGCTCCTAATTAAGAGATATTGCTGCAATTTGAAATTCCCATCAGATTGATCCATGTTGTTTGATACGTCATGGGGCAACTCATTGAGCTCCCCCTATGTATTGTAAGATATGTTAGCAGGCAAGGAAGGAAACTCAGTTGCAACAGATGGTATTATGATGCAGGCTTGGGCCATTCCATAATAAAAGTATTTGAAGCACATACCAGCTAAATGTACATATTGCTAAGGATGTGGCAGAGAAAATTCTGCTGCCCACCAACAATGTGCGCAAAATGAGAAACCATTGCTGTAAATTCAGAACCTAAATGTAAAAATGCGGGATTGCCAAATCCTTGATCCAAATTTCAAATCACTCTTGCAGGCAACTCAGCTGATTGAAAAATAAAAGATTTAATAAAATCAACCATCCAATTTGACTTTTTCAATTTATTAAAATTGGAAAGTTTCAAATCCCTTAAGCAGATGACTCAACTAACTAAAGACAAACACAGCAAACAAATGCGGGATACATGAATCGGAAATGCGGGATTCTAATGTATGATCTGAGATTTCCTGTATGTCAAAAAAATCATAGACATCATGTAAAAATCAACAAATATGAAATTGCAGGATTGTCAAATCCAAGAACCAAATTCCAAATCGAAAATGAGGTGAATTTGAAATAAATTTAATTTATGGGTGTCTTAAAAAGGATGCTAAAGGATATAGAGTGGATTTGTTCTAATTCTTTTAGGGATTATAGGCATTCTCAAAAATCACCCTATTCCATTTAAGGACAGCTAAAATTTAGATGCTTGATTACAGTAGATTTTAGAAAACTCTAATAATAAAATATAATTATGTATTACAATCTATTTTATCAAGTTGTCTTTTACTTTATGTGTTGATAGTTCATTTGCTGTTGATAATTTACCTTCATTTAATTGGATAGTTTCACCTCCAGTTGTCTTGGCAATAGGAAATCAAGTTGCCTCTGCAAGACCAGCTGTGGTTGAAGAGGCAACTTAATTTCCTATTGCCTTGGCAACTGGAGATGAAACTATCCAATTAAATGAAGGTACATTACCAACAGCAAATGAACTATCAACATATTGAGGAAAAGAGAACTTGATAAAATAGATTGTAATACATAATTCTATTTTATTATTAATGTTTTCTAAAATCTACTGTAATACAGTATCCTTAATAGAAACCCATTAACACATAGTGTAGTAAACTGATGGTTTATCTTTCCCACCTCTCCTTCTTCCTTGAAAAGAAGTTTTATGGCCCCTGTCTACGCCAGGGCCAAAAAACTTTTAAAAAAATTTTGCGTCATCAGGAGGGTAGCTCATATATCATTCTATGGTTTTGTGGTTGCTATATTAGTGATTTAGAGTGCAGAATATTGCATCATTTCCAGTTTAGACAATTTTATATTTCACTTAATTTCATGTCTAAACATGGTTGTTGAGATTGGATTTTTCATTTGATTTTATCCAGAGTGGAGCTTCCTGATTTGGGTCAATTTGTCCTAGTTTATTATTGTACATTCAATTTGGATTCCAGTTCCTGCAATTAATATCTGAGTTTACTAGTGGCATTCAAAAGTTATTTTAAATTTGGTTCTTGATTTGATAATCCTGCAATTTCAAAAAACATAGTAAACTTAATTAAAATGGTTGATGGATTTGAACGCTTCAAATCTGATTCCAGTTAATTCATTTTGTCCATTGGAAATATGCAGTTTGTCTTGAACTTTGCAAAGTGTCTATGAGTTCCCGCATTTTTAAAAATTCAAATAAAAATGCAAAGAATTCAATTTAATTAAAAAAGGCTATCCTGAAAAAGTGATTCAAAATTTGGACCAAGGATTTGACAATCCCGCGTTTTTACGTTTAGGTTCTGAATTTACAGTATAGATTTTCAGCAGAGTGGCAGATGGGATAGATGGAAACTAAATAAAAATAGAGTTTTCAACATTTCTCTAAAGCTAGAGAAAATTTATCAGTTTTATTTTAAATTTTGAAAGTTTAAAATGTAAAATAAAATCTTCAATCAAAGTCAGCCAAAACTTATTTATAACTAGTCTATATAGTTTTTTACTTGATGGATAGCCCATCTAAGGACAGATATAAAATTGAATCTAATACAGTAGTTTATATAACTGGGAGGATAAACAAAATCAAGTCAGCCTAAAGCAGAACTAACTAGCTTGAAATGAAATCAACTCATCTCAGAACAAGATAGAAGGGAACCAAAATCTAATCTTATTTATCTTTGACCCAATTTGGTTTTGTTCTTCTGAGTGGATTTTCATTTATGCTGGATTGGTTTTGTTTATCCTCACAACTATATAAACTACGGTATATCAATCCAATCTATCTCACCATATTGTTGCAACCAAGTTTCCAGACTCGCCTGCTAACGTATCTTACAATACACAGGGGGCGCTTGATGAGCCGCCCCTTGGAGTATCTAACATTATGGATTAATCTGATGGCAATATCAAATGGCGGGTACTTCATCCTAATTAGGAGTGCTGCCAATTTGACTTGCTGACTCCCGCACAAGTTATTCCTTAGCTCCAAACCTTACATGGAACTCCCCACTAACCACCCCCTTGTGGCCTTGTGGCTTTCCCCATATAGTATATTAATCACAATACTATACAATAAACAAGACCTTATTCTTATTCTTCTGTCCTTTCTATTGGACTGTTGTCTTCCCCAATTCAGAATACTGAATCCTCATTGGTTCAGTTGCAACAATATTTTTAGGTTGTGATTACTTATCACCAATTCAACTTAATGAATATCATTTAAGAAGACTTCCTTAAATTTTAACTTATACTTTATTTTTTATCTTGAAGGGAACAATTATGTTAAATAAACAAAATTTAGGTCTAAATAAGTAGAGCATTTCTATTAAGTTTAACAAAGCCAAAGCAATAATTCAAAAAGGCAATCTTGATTTTCTAAACTCTATCAAATATAAAGCTGAGCTGTAGCTTTAAAATAAGCTACCAGACATTAAGATCAGCCTACTATTACAATAGCTTTAAAAGCTATGGCAATAAGCAAAAATACTTCAGATTTAAATGAAAATAACTAAGGTGTAAACAAAACTGAAATTAAACCAAATCTATTGTAAATTAATATATGTTTATTTCATTTTTGATTTTTTTACATCTGTATTATTTTTATTTAAATCTGAAGTATTTTTGCTGGTCACCATAGCTTTTAAAACTGCTGTATCAGAGATATGTTGCTTTTAGTTCTTTTGATATGTACAGTAGTTTTAAAACCTATGGTGACAAGCGAAAATGGTTCAGATCTAAACAAAATGAACTCAGATTTAAACAAAAATAGCTAATCTTTAAACAAAATTAGAACTCAATGAATTTGTATTAATTTACAATAAATTTGGGTTAATTTTGTTTACATATTAGCTATTTTTGTTTAAATCTGAGTTCATTTCGTTTAGATCTGAACCATTTTCGCTTGTCGCCATAGGTTTTAAAACTACTGTACTAAGTAAATTTAGAGGTATCCACTTCAATCCCGACAACCAAATTTCTGAAACCAGAGTTTTCCAACAAAATGAAGTCAATTTGATTTTTTCTTAAAAATAATCCAGATTAGACTCTGTAAAATATGGCATCATTCTGTTGGAAGCAGCATTGTCAGAAATCCTGTTGCCAGAATCAAAGTGGGTACCAATTTAGATGGATCAGATTGAGTCCTGTTCTTCGATTATGATGCGAGCTCGGTTTCAGGTCTTAACTCTCTATCTCAGCATCTAGAACATCTAGAGCTATCGTTTTTGGTGTCATTTTGATCGGAGTCGTCTGAAAACTTTATCTATGTACTCTAAATTCAATGAAAATCCGATTATCGAGCCTTAATGCTGTTACTGCTAGTTTACTCTGCTGACATCCCAATTAGGATGATGGAATAGTAAGCCAGGTCAGCTTTGAACCAATTGGAGCCCCTCAGATCAGGTGATACATTGGAAGGAATATTCTTTACTTGCATTTCAAACTAAATAGATTTGAAATGTGTGAGCCGACCATCTCTTACTTAAACTAACATTTATATGTCTAATTTGATATGGATCTGTTTAAATTGATCAAGTTATTTTTTCTCAAGCAAGTCAACCCTCAGTATAAGGTTGAACATCCAATCATATCAAAGTATCGTGAATCAATCCGAATTTCAATCTTGTTATTAGACAATATGTTCCTCCCCTTTTAAATTTTACTTCACACATTCTGGAGTTGAATCATCTATACAAATAGCCGCTTTTTCATGGGTGCAAGGGTTGAACCACAATTAAAAATCAATTAGTCAAATAGTTATTTATTAAAGTCCGGGTAGCTTATATCCTCATTTCTATATCATTTAAGCCACACTCCACTGGATTCAACCTACATGCTTTCAAAGGTACTGGTAAGGGTTGTATGTAAGGATGAGCCAATTAAAGCTGCTAGCTTGGCCATTGATTTTAAATATAAAATATTATAGAAAATCAAGTTATTTCTTACACCTCAAGTGCGCTCAAGCTGACATTACAGACTCGCTTTCATTTATATTCAGTATGTTCCTTCCAGAGAAGTTGATGCAGACTGGAATGAATGGTAGGTTCTGGCAGATAATCTTGTGCAGGAAACTGAAGGATTAAATTAATTGGTTTTCAGACTGTGGTGGAATACACGAGAAGTGTTCATGAAGAGTGGCCATGGTTGGATGTTCACTGGGCGAACCTGAAGTCTGGCGTCAGCACAAAGGAAGGTTAGCTCAGAGTTAAAGTTTGATTTATCTTTTAGGCAAAGAAACTAGGTTTTAGATTATGTCTTGGTTTCAAGATGTTCAGTTCAGGCTAGGTCTTTGGTGAGAATTGACTGGTAGTTATTCTTGCAGTTTATTTATTGGCGAAATGACCAAACAGATCCATTTTAAAGTTCTTGGATCAGTGATTGGAGAAGGTATCTACTGATGTAAAAACTAAGGCTATTAATATCAATTAATCTTTGAGTTCATCCAATCAGCATTGCTTGAGGATTAGATTTGTCATGTGGGGCTGTTGGATTTGTGATTTTGTTGGTTAGTGGATGTATTTAAGCATGAAGGAGGAAAGGAAGCAAAGTAAAATGGTAAACTATCTTTACAATTACAACATCATTCCTGGAGACCAAGGCTTTGAGGTGAAGCAGCACCCCATGAAACCATTCCATTACAAGAAGGAGGGCCCCAAGCAGACGAATCGATGGTGGCAAAACCTGGTGTTGGGTTCTGGTAACTTAACTGTGGCATTGTACCCCTACCTCATGCAGAACCTGGATTCCGGCGTGCGTATCGGCTACCCCACAATTACTTCCTCTGCCACTAATGTGATCAGTCACTTTGTGCCCAACTGGGAGGTTGACTTTGGAAAGGGCACCCTCGAAAAGTCTGTGGTTGCTGACGACGATCTATCCTGCACCTTGCGACTTGAAAATGTAGGAACAATGCCTCTTGTCCGCGGATCCCCTTATGTAACAATGGAAGTGAACGATGTTCGCCCAACCTTCAAGACAATCCATGCTATCCTCAACAAAAAGCAGAACAGCGACCGACAAACTGTTGTAAAACTCAACAACGGCCAGGTATGGGCCTTCTTTACCTCAGCTCCTGCCAAATGGACGCATTCCCAAGAAGAGATGCATTTGGACTCGTTATACACTGGCACCATCCGTGTAGCTCTTGTCCAAGAACCCATTGCACACAACTTAAACATCCTAGACACACACAGTACTGCTTACCCTATTTCAGGACATGTTACTTACAACTTCCCTTCTCCAAACAAGGCATTGATCCATTTTAACTTCAAGACGAAGGGAAATGGAGACCTTCTCATGTTTACCTTGCCTCATCAGCAAGACGTTCTAGTTGAACCACATCGTGTTGATTTGAAGGGATACAATAACCTCAAAGGCCCCCTTAGTGCAGTCAAAGGCTCACACTGGACAATCAAAGAAGAGCTTACTGACATCAAATGGTCCAGTCCCAACAAAATCAATCGCGACTTCATCCTAAAGATAAAGGAAGCAGTCCGCCAAGAACATGACTCTCACATTGACGCTGCCATCACAGGAGTCTATTCTTTTGGCAAGGTAGTCGCGAGATTTGCCAGGATGGCACTAATTGCGGACGAATTAGGGGAAACTTCTTCCAGAGACAAGCACATCTCCTCCATCAAAGCAGCCATTGAGCCTTGGCTAACCGGCAAGAATACTGATGCACTGGTCTACGACAAAACCTGGGGCGGCTTAATCACAACTGACAGCCTCAGAGATTACAAGGCTGACTTTGGCAATGCCATGTACAACGACCACCACTTCCACTACGGCTACTTTCTTTATGCTGCTGCGGTTGTTGGCAAATACGACCCCGCTTGGTTAGAAAAGTGGAAGAAGCCACTTATTCTTTTGGTACGTGACTTTGCCAGCCCCGACCAAAACGACAAATACTTCCCGCGATTCCGCCAAAAGGATTTCTACGACGGCCACTCCTGGGCATCTGGAATCTATGAGTTTTACGACAACCGCAACCAGGAAAGCACCAGTGAATCTGTAAATGGATACTACGGCATGTATCTCATGGGCATCACTCTCAACGATCCCGACATGGTCAAGTTAGCCAACCTACTCCTCATGACAGAAATCCGAAGTGCCAAAACTTATTGGCACATGTATTCCGGACATTCCGTCTATCCCAAAGACTTCTCAAAGCAGAAGACAGTTGGCATTGTCTGGGGAACAAAGGTTGTCTCTGCAACTTGGTTTGGACCCAAAGATGAGTACATCCACGGAATCCAACTCCTGCCCTTCACCCCCATCTCTCACCTGTTACTCGACAAACCATGGATGGAGGAGGCTTATCCTGTGATGGCGTCTTCTTTGAACCGTTCTCAGTCTCACATCCCTGGAGGGTGGTACACCTACATCCACATGGCACGTGCCATCATCCATCCTAAAGTGTCGTATGCTGGCTTTGAGAGCTCTCCCCGCAAAATGGATGATGGAAACACCCTCACCAACACCCTCTACTGGTTTGCCACCCAAAAATCCGAATGAAACCCAAACATCTAAAGACCCACATATCCCATTGATTAAACATCTGACATCTCTGGCATAGACCAAATTGTTTGATATTTAAAACTCCACTAAAGCTTAAATAAACTGGATCCTACTAATGATCATTTTTATTTATATATAAATCCTTTCTAAATCAATAAAGCTTATACCACTCCATATCCTCCCATGCCTGAGTTGAGATAAGAACAAGTGTGTATGGTCAGCAGACTTTCAAATGCAAACAAATAATCCACATTGTTCATATTAAGTTCATTTTGGACATTCTGAGTGAATCCAATCACAATTATCTTCCTTGGAATGTGCTTTTTATTAAGTGAACAAGCTCTCCTTTTGTAAATCTCTCTTTTATGATACTAGTTGGTAAAAGATTTGTAAAATATATGAATCAATCAAAATTTAGCTATATATGATAAAATTTATCATATATGGATTTACAAAAATAAAGGTGTTTCACCCTTTTACATAAGTCTGTTGATACAAGTTTCTGGTATTATAGCTTTAAATTTTAGCTTTTTGGTTTGTAAAACAGATGTTCTTTATGCTTAGCTCGGCTGACTTTGAGCGAGTAACAGGTTTCAGAATCAAAAATCCATACACGCTCGATATAGGCCTCATTTTTAGACAGCATGTCCATGTGTGAGTCACTTCAAAATGAATAAGATCAACCTTTTTTAAAGGTTGAAGGTTTTATTTTAGTTGGCATTTGCATTTCCATCAATCAATCTAGACTTCGGAGGTCATCTTCTTGTAAAAATGAATAATACAGTGGTTTCAAAGCGACAAAGGTAAGCAAAATTGAGTCATATGTTGCACAATGAACTCAAACTTAGCCATAGCCCAACCCAGGCAAGTTTCATACCATAAACAATTTGAAAGTGTTTGGGTAGCTGGAAAACGGCCAAACAAGAAACACACCGACACACAAAAGAACTACAAATTAAATCAAATATGGGACAATGCCCCAAACTACAAACTAATAACTTGATACAACAAGCAGAATGGAGTGAGGTTGTTCTGGAATCTAAATCAATCCAACCAGTATACTAATAAGGCACCAACAGAAGGGCTGGACAAAAAAGTTAGAGCAATATCCAGACAAAATTTCACAAGTACCAAACAGATCAAGTCACACAGGATGTATAATATCTACGTCCTAAAATAGAACAATACCATTATAACATGCAATCAATGGCTAGCAAGTTTGGAAGCAGAGATATCTTATTGTTGCAACACCTACAGTCACGCCCTCTCAGGAAAACATCTCCTCAAGAAACACCCCAATAATAAATGATTGATGGCACTCCTATCAGACACTCATGCTGTACAGGCATCAAACATTTTGGGCCCTAATTGCAACATTACCTGGACAAGCCCCAGGACTACTTTGATACACATGGACATCATGTGGCTTCCCATGATACTATATAACCCTCTAAATCCATATCAATTAAAGTATCATTTTCTTCTCAATTTTCCCTTTATTTCATTCCATATACTCCCAGAAGTATATAATCAGCATTATCAATTTTCAAAGCTCTTCATTTGTGTAAAATATTTTTTAGAACAAAGTTGGGATCTGTGATTTAAATAGAATCAACGTCATGGAGATTTAAGCCCCTCCCTTTAGTGCACTTTTGATTGCTGTAGTTATTGACAGGGGTTTTCTAGAAACTGTGATCTTGACATGACTGGTGGGGAAATTAATGGCCAAGCCAGTAACAGGGGACCTGTTATCAGAATTTTCTCATTTGCACCTGTATCTTTAATGTGGGCAATGAGGTGTAACAAATCCAACACATAGCTGGATTCCAAAATTCCCCTGTTGGATAACGGTTTTCTTTTCCATTGTTTTACCTAGCCTCCCAATCACCTATATACTTTCCTAAATCCTATCTCATATAGACTACCTTGATAGCTCCTATGGAGCTATCTTGGTTTCCAAGAGCTCAATAAAAGCAATATTATTGAAGCCATAATGCCTATTGAATCTCTTATAAAAACATTTCCCATCATTCAAATTATTGAATTTTGGAGGATCAAAACTCTAGCATGGAAGTTCATTTTCCTCATGCTTTTGAAGAAATTATGGAGTTAAATTATTTCAACTTTTTTACTATTCACTGCAAATTTACTGACCATTTTTGTTAGCTTCCCAGGCTTGTCCACCCACTTCATCTTGAGGATTTATAGGGTTGGTTTCATTTATGCGGTGTGGGGATTCACCTGGCCTGTCTTTCTGAATACGTTTGTTGCAAGATGGAGCCAGGACTGCATTTGTCACTTGAACAAGAGAAGTTATACCTTTTGCCTGGCCCATAGGTCTCAACCTGTTTAATCATAACCAGGTGGCTAGCTCTGGCTATACATCTTTGCTTAACTTCTCACTGGACATCAACTAACCAGCCAATCAAGTTGCTGGACCTGTTTTAAAGCAACTGATATCCAACAGCCATCTGGATCCAGTATCAACCAATAATGCTACAGCCTCAGCAAATACAAAACCCAAGCACCAAATAGTTACCACCCAAATTCTACGAGAGGTTGGGGTGTCAGGGAAAAGTAGAGAGAGCTTTTAATGATTGATCAAATGGGTAATATCCCTCCAAATTATGATATCATTACCAATAAAGATAATATGGTATATTTTCTAAAAGACAGTAGCCTTTGAAAATGGAGTATGATAAGGTAAAGAGTTACATTGCTTTAATAAGTGTATGTAAAATAGATCAGGTAGGCTCAAATCTTGATTGTTTGTCAAAGACCCCTCTCTTCAGTCCAAATTATGCCTCCTTGGATAAACTAGAGTATAAAGGATGGGCAAGAATAAGTGGAAATAAGATAATTTAAGAATAAGATAATTCCAATTTTTTTGGGAATAATTGCCTTTATATCTCCTTTGATATGTGGGCATTTATAAGGAAATATGGGGGATTGTAGGCTAATTGCATGTGTTATCTATGGTTAATCTGTAACAGCAATGACTGCATTTGTGGATCTATATGATCAAGCTTGTCAGTTATCAACAATCACACCACAAAAGCATATTACTATTCACAGTTAAAGAGTTTTGTTGACACAGCAGGGTTGACTCCTGGAAAATTTTCTGCACAAGAGACCCTATGCCATTCAAACTGACTTCCCCACCACTTGACACCAAATGTAGAAACCATCTTGAATCCCCAAACAAATCAACAAGACTATTGATAATCCTCACTCAAACCAAACTTGATTCAGTGATTGACTTGTTAATAGGGTCAATATAACCCCTATGCAATCCAATAAAGTGATTGTCTCAATCCTGTTCTCTTGAAGGATCCACTAATACTATATAATTTCAAACATTCCAATAAAGTATATAATCTAATTTATAATCATTTTCCCCATGTAACTCTGCTAAAATAGCACAGTTACAACATTAATTACACAAGTAGGTTCTCCATCATATCTTAATTTTTCAAAATTTCCTCCTGTTACATGTACTTGCTGTAGCCAACAGATATACAAAAGAACCATGTCAGGGGTTCCCTAGGATTTGATGCCCTATAAATCAAGAACTTAAATACCTGAAGAATACGTCTTTTATCAAAGCATAATGATTCAAGAACCCGCTTTTAAGCCCTGTCTGCACAAGGGGTCTTCCAGGCACCTTTATCCACACCTTGAACTAATGATGAAAGCATCATGCCTGCACATGTGGACCAGCAGCTTTGCAGTACAAGCTTGGAATTTTTTTCAAGAGCCAACAACAACACCATATCAAGAGGCAAGTCTGGTCATGTCAGGAACTCACCCTGCAGGGAATAGTTGCCCAACATGATGGATTAATGCAGAAGAGTTTAACCCAGTGATTGTAGAACTTATTGGTACAGAAACCATACCAAAATGTAATAAATCTCCAAGGATTTGATATCTTCCTAGTAAGGGATTGAACCGCTCAAGGAAGGTGTATGCCCCCAAGTAGGCAAGCTGTCGTGTTCTGAGGCGCGGCACAGACACACAACAGGGAATCCTAACCTTAGGATTGGATTTGTACTAAGTCTTGGTTAGATGACAGGGAAGGAAAATGTGTTTACCTTGCGGCCCTGGAATAATAATCTCTACTAGTTGTGGCTAGAGAGAGGCGCAGAAGTACAGAAGACACAAAGACAAAAATGTGAATAGAACTTAAATTTTATTAGGTATAAAGATTGGGAATATATACTGTGTAGTTTTACCACAAAACAGTACATGGACGGCAGGATCACTTGCCACCAGCACTAGTGAGGCAAGTGAGTTTTGCAGGATCAAGAAACCAAACAATTATATTTCCTGATTCAATCATCAACTCATTTTGAGAGGCAAAAGCAAAAGCAGGCAATTTGTCCTCAAAATAGCCCACCAAAGGCAAAATTAAAACATGATGAATAGCAGTATTCACAACATTGCCCTCCCCTAGATTGGCCTTAGGGGGGTTGTATTTACAAAGGAACTTTGCGTGCACTCAAGCAAAAGGACAGCCACTGGACAGGAGCTTAACAGTATATTTGGACCCTCCTTTAAAGGTCACTTCTAAAGGGCCAATCCACAGTGAGTCCAACTTATGTGTGCAACCACATACTCTGTGTTGATAGTAAAGTATATGGTCACCAACATCAAATTCAGGCAGGGGGAGCGTCCAGCATTATCAGGAGAGAGCTCAAGCATCTTAGTCTTATATGCAGAAGTGTAGGCAGTGGCCTGTATATCAATTATGCGGTTGACTAGATCCTTAATGTGGTTGTCAGGATTCATGGCCTTATCCAAGGTAAGCAGGGGGTCCCCCAAGAGCAATGGGGTAGTAGCCTCTCACCCATACAGTATAGCAAAGGGGGAGTACCCAGTTGGCAGCGTCAGAGTAGGTAAGCTTCCTCATGATAGAGACCAGTGTTGAATTTGCACGCTCAACTGCCCCATTGATAGAAGGATTTTAGGGGAAGAGAAGGATTGGTGCAATCCCAAAGCTTTGACAACAGAGGTTACTAGCTTGGCATTAAAGTTAGTCCCATTATCTGAGAGCAGCACTTGAGGACAGCCATGGCGGTAGAAAACATCTTGCAATAGGAAGGCAGCAGTTGTCTTAGCTGTGATGTCTTTTGTAGAGCAAGCCTCTACCCACTTGCTGAAGTGATCAACAGAAATCAGAATAAAGCAACACCTAGAACGTGAGCGGGGAAGAGGACCTACTGCGTCAATGCTAGCAGTGTGAAAGGCATGTTGCGGGGGAACTAATTTGAACTTGTGGGCAGCAGCTTGAGGCCTCTGTAGCTGGCAGTTGTGGCAGCTAGCTATGACGTCTGGGATCAGCAGGCAAAGGCTCTCCCAGAAGTAGTTTTTCTGAAGCCATTCAAAGGTCTTGGCAATGCCTCCATGCCCAGTCTCTTTATGAGCTTGCAGCACCAACAAGAGGCAAAGACTGGGTTGTACATAAGGCAGATACTGGTCTCATAATTTTTTGAAGAGCTGATTGTCGCGTATGAGGGTATCTTTGGATAGCTTGGATAAGGCCAGTTGTACCTCTTCTGTCTCACTTTCCCAAGAAGAAGGGTATCCAATTAGTTTGTATAACTGGTTGGCCTCTGCAGGATGTAAAGCAAGAGAAGGCATTCTGGAGAGCCCATCAGTGTTCTGATGTTGAATCCCAGGGCAATGGAGCACCATGAAGTTGTATCCCTGAAGACGTAGAGCCCATCTAGCTAGGCGCCCTTCAGGTTCCTTAAGATGCTGTAACCACTTGATAGAAGTGTGGTCAGTGACAACTGTGAAGTGGGTCCATATATGTAATGACAAAACTGCTTGACTGCATGCAACACGGCAAGGCACTCCTTCTCTGTGACACTATAGTTCTTCTCATGCTTGTTTGGCACACAGGAAGTGTAAGCCACAGGATGATCTACACCCTTGTCGTCCAGTTGAGCCAGAATGGCTCCAATAGCTAGATCACTAGTGTTGGTGTACAGGATGAACTCCTTATCATAGTCGGGATACACGAGGATTGGCGCCTCTGAGTTTTTGTTTAAGGGTCTCAAAGGCTTGCTGCTGACTGGCGGTCCATTCAAAAGGAACATTACATAATAGCTGGACTAAAGGCTCACTAGTATTGACAAAGTCAGGGATAAACTGTCTGTAGTAGCCCATCATCCCTAGGAAGACTTGTACTTCTTGCAAGTTGGTGGGAGGAAGCATTTTGTCAATGGCTTCAACCTTCTTAGTCATTGGGCAAATACCTGTCTGGGTTACTTTGTGGCCCAAGAATTCAAGATGTTCTTTAAAGAAGGCGCACTTGGAAGGCTTCAGTTTGAGGCCAGCTTCTTGAATCTTTATAAACACCTCTTTGAGATGAGTCAGGTGATTGGTGAAGGTAGCGCTAAAAACTGTTATATCATCCAAGTATACTAGGACGCACAACAACTTCAAGTCACAAAGAATGGAGCCCATGGTCCTTTGAAAGGTGGCCGGGGTGTTGCAAAGTCCCTATGGCATGCAAGTAGGCTCAAAAAGCCCTTCAGAAGTAATGAGCACAACTTTCTGATGATCCTTGGGTGATAGGTCCACTTGCCAGTATCCAGATGCCAGATCCATGGTGGAGAAGAACTTAGAGCCTCCAAGACGTCAGACAGCATCATCAATACATGGCAAGGGGTACAAGTCCTTCTTGGTCAAAGAGTTCAATTGGCGGTAGTCCATCACAATACAATGACCCTCATCTTTCTTCTTTAAGATGAGTAGTGGGGATGCCCAAGGACTTTGGGAAGGCGCCTCCAGCCCAGCGTCTAACAGTTGTTTGAGCTCTTTAGATACTTGGGCGTCTTCTACACAACTGCAGTGATATGGTTTAGCATGGAAGGGGGGTGTTGCCAGTGTCAATCTGATGGATAACGCCTTTGGCTAACCCACAATCAGTACTGTCCTTAGCAAAGATATTGGAAAATTGGTCTAGTAAATCTAGCACCTCTTTCTGTTGAGCCAGGGACAGTTGTGGGAAGTCTTGTGCAGTGAACAAAGATAGGACTTGCGGCTCATCCTCTGGTAGGTTAAATTCTTGAGCTGTACCAGAGGGATGAAGAGACAGGACATCAGGAGCGCTCAAGAACTTGCCATATCCAACAACCTACCCCCTAGATACAGTCATGGGGATTGCAGTCAGGTTGGCTACCAACAACTGAACAGGGTATTTATGAAAGACATCTAGGATTCCAGGACAGAGGTAAGGTTTGTTGCGTCCTAAGGAGGGGGAGAGTACAACTCCAAGAAGGTGTGTTCAGGTAGTTCATAAGATATCTGGGAGTCCAGGATGGCCTGGGAGCCAGGTGGGATGGTGACAGCAGACGTGGCTAGGAGAGGGATCCCTTCAGACGCAGGACAAGCCATGGGTGGACACTTCATGTTTGAAGAGTGGGTGTAATACTTGAGGTTGAAAACCCCAGTGGGATATTCCAAGGCACAAGTCTTGAGGTGTTTCCAAGGTACTTTAACTGGCTCTTCAAAGATTAAGGGGACTTCATAGACTAGAATAGAGAGGTAGCCATCTTTCAAGTTGATTATCCCATTATATTTTATAAAAGCTGGGTGCTAACTAGGAGATTGTAACTCTCATTTTCCAAGACAACTGCTGGCGTAGCTAGGAGAAGTTTGCCAAACCGCATGGGTAGAGCGGAGTAAGCCCCTATGGCACGGGTCATAGACAGTCCAGCCGTGCCATACAACTGGTGATAATTAAGGTCAGGGGCAAGTTTGAGTTTCTTCACAAGCTTGGAGGAGATAACATTGACCGGTGAGCCAGTATCTAGAACGGCCTTGATCTTCACTTTTTGAATGGATATTTCTACTCAAGTGGTAGTACAACCAAAGGGGGGAAGGACAGCCAGGATATCTTGAGCCTCTGCAAGTTCCTTATCCCACTTCTCAATCATACATCTTAATCCCAGGAACTCCTTATAAACAGTCTGGAGGGGGAGCAAAACAGATACATTCTTGAAGACAGCATCAGCAACCTCAGCAGCTTCTTCTGAAAACTCCACTAGCACAGGGGACCTCTTAGCCTGAGTGAGGTAAGGGCGTGAGACAATTTCTTTGGCTTCAGGCAAAGTTTTAGCAGTAGTTGTAGTCTTCTCTGAATGTAACTTATAGGGGACTGTAATGGTTTTGGGAACAGTCAGAACAGAGTACCCATATGCATCAGTGTCGTCAATATCAGAGTCATCCAGGTCAGAGTCATCAGAGATATTGTGAAACAAGTGGAGGGTAGGAGGATCCTCATTATCAGCAGGCTCAGAGGCAGCCATAGAGGGAGGGATTGGAAGAGACTGGGAAGAATTGTCAACTGAGAGTGACTCTGCCTCTAGGTTGACTGCTCTTTTCCCGCCTTTTCCTTTGGATCAGCTCCTTCAACCCACGGATTGGTGCAGACTTAATAATGATGACCTATCTGACCACAGTTGTGGCAACCTTGGCGTCAAGGAGGATTCTGCGAGCTCATGGTAAGAATGCAAGGACCACAGGAAGATGAACCAGAGTTAGAAGTAGCTCAACCTTCCTTAACAACTGGCTAGAGTGGGTAAGGTGCATATCTTGCAACATATTCTTTATGCTCTTCATGAAAGAGAGCATAGCCTTATGGACTTTGAAGTGAAGGCACAGAAGTTGGTTAACCTTGAGGGCTTGAGCACAAGCCACTTAGGCTTCATGGGCTGTCAACTGTCTGCTCTTAATCAGTTTCTGTCCTTCCATGTAGAATCTGTCTGCAAACTTGGCTAGTGTCTCTTTAGGCTTGAAAGCAATATGCATGAAGGCATCCTTCTTTACTTCCAGGCTAAGGTCACCACCAAACTCATCAATCAGAAGCTGCTTCATATCTTCCCACGTCTCAATGGAGGGTAGTTCTGGCACAACTAACTCTTGGAAGGTTGGGTGTAGGCAGGTCAGAATGTGTTCCTTATTGAATTCATCTGAGGCTCTTTGCATGGCAGTTTTGTAGATAGTTAGGAAAGCTACAATGGTCGAGGTTCTGGGGTCAAAGACTTGCTTAAAGGTAGGCTTGAAGTGAGTTTTGGGAGTTGGGCCACCATTGTTGCTATTGAGTACGTTTATATGCAGGGAAAACTCTGCTTCAGATTCCGAGGGGGGTTGCCTAGCCTATAGCTGGCAAACACTTTCTTCAAGGGTGGTAAGAGTCTCAAAAGCGCGGGCCCCAGTATTGACAGCTTGATTAGTTTATTGTGCAGTAGTTTCTAAGCGTTGACCTTGGGTGGTCACTATAGTGGAGAGTTCAGCCAGACGTTAAGCAAGGGATGGCCCCACTGAGAGGCAAGGGGCAAATCTATCATTTACAGATTTGATCATGTCATTCATCTCTTGTATGTCTCTGTCCAGCTCAGTATGGTCCTGCTTCAATTGATCCACCTTGTTAGCTAGGGCAATTAATTCTCTAGCACATTGGATTCAAGGTGCTCCAGATAAACCAGGGCAGCAACCATCTTCATCAACAACCCCAACAGGACTAGCAGCAGTTGCCATTATTTCACATAGGGCGGCAAGTTCTTGCTGTAGCTCCACAACTTGGGTAGTCAGTTCAAGGATCTGGGGGTCAGGTTGAGGCGCCTCAGGAGGATGTCCCTGACTGCAATTAGTCAACGTAGTTCTCAAATGGCATCCCATATTCTCTGCTCCCTATCCACCAAATCATCAGAAGGGGGAGAGGGCGGAACATCTGGCTTGGGCATAGATAGCTCATTTACTTGACTCTGGAGTTTGGCTATGGTAGCAGTGGTAGCCGCTCTTTCTTGCTCAAATGCAGTACTGAGTTCATTAAGGCTGCTAGCAGCAAAGTCTGCTACCTGCTGTAGCTGCTCAAAGGAATATGTACTGAAGGCATTGAGCTGTTGCACAAGTTGCTCAAAGTCAGTGAGATAAGCGTTTAAGGTGGAATCCACCTGAGCTTGCCAGGGTTTTTCTAGATGGTGAAACTTGTGTAGGCGTTCTCTCACGTATTTGGGGATAGACTGGTGCATTTGTTCAATAGAATTAAACAAAAGGGTCTGGGAGGTGACAGAGTTTTGTTGATTGTCAGATACTAATGAAAACAGGGAATGAATCCACTGTTTTTAGGCAGCAAACTGGTCCCAGTGATGAGTAACTGCAGCTTGCAGAGACAAGATTTATTGGATGTGGAGCCCCAACACCATTTGATGGTGGGCCAAGGCAGGCTGCACAAAGGACAATAGTAAGTGCTCAGCGGAGCCAGCTGCTGAGAGGAGATGTTGTGGAAATTGAGGAGCCACAATTATTTGTAGTATTCAGCCCAACTGAACTGCAACTGAAGGCAAGGGATGGCTCCTTCACGGGCTATCCCAAGGGCTACTGACATGACTTGGTCCAAGTCAGGGGTACCCATGGGGTAAGCAACTAGGAGGGGACCATTCCCAAGGTTCAGTATAGTGGGGGTAATAGGCTGGTTGGCAATATCTTTCTTGATAGAAGGACTGATTATTTCAGGTGAAGTCAACTATTGTATAGGCGGAGGCAAAAGACCTGAAAACATGGATGCAAAGGGGATAACTGAGGGGCTTACAGCCCCTGTAGTGAGCACCATTTTTGTTGTGTTCTGAGGCGCGGCAAATACACACAACGGGAAATCCTAAACTTAGGATTGAATTTGTACTAAGTCTCAGTTAGATGACAGGGAAGGAAAATGTGTTTACCTTGCAGCCCTGGAAAAATAATTTACTAGTTGTGGCTAGAGAGAGGCGCAGAAGTACAGAAGACACAAAGACAAAAAATGTGAATAGAACTTAAATTTTATTGGGTATAAAGATTGGAAATATATACTGTGTAGCTTTACCACAAAACAGTACATGGACAGTAGGATCACTTGCCACCAGCACTAGTGGGGCAAGTGAGTTGCACAGGATCAAGAAACCAAACAATTGTATTTCCTGATTCAGTCATCAACTCATTTTGAGAGGCAAAAGCAAGCAATTTGTCCTTGAAATAGCCCACCAAAGGCAAAATTTAAACATGGTGAATAGAGTATTCACAACACAAGCAAGGAGACAGAAGCAAATAGAAAAAAAGACTAGTTTGCACAAGATTGGCGGTCACAGTTTGAGGATGTTGCTTGGTGGGAAGATTGAAAGAGAACAAATAGGCTGTGTACTATCTTCTCAGGACCACTGGCGCCCACTTCCCATTATCACAATACTCAGTGCTGGTTCCTGTGCCAGGGCGTGTCTTCATCTGGACAGTTGAATGTAATAAAGTACAAACCAAGATTAGAATCACCCATTTAAGCCTGATTCCCCAAAATGGGGGAAGATTAGGCAATTTCATGAGAAATATCTAAAAGTCTTACAAACAATAAAAGCATTTAAGTTTGGAAAAACTATTTATTGATTGAGCATTTTCAATACTAATTCATAGAAACTTATATAGTAGATGAATAAGGTAGTTTGGAGAAAGGAAGTAGGAGTTAAAAAATATCAGCAGTGTGACCAAGTTCTAAACATATCTCAAACTATCAAAACATCTCTGTTGATACCTCCAAGAAACTTACTTATCCAGTTAAGATATTTGTCTCTTTCAGTTTAAAAATCAAAAGAATATGTTTAAACTTGACTTTATAGTTTAAACTGAAGCATTGTTGTTTAACAGAGCTTCCTGTTGTCCCAGGTGGTTGGCAAATTCAGCAGGTGCTCTCTCAACATCTGACTGGCTAGTTTGTTGATTACCCAAGACTTTTTGCTAACTAAACAAATTTATAATACCTCTCAAACTTGATTTTGTGCACTTGAATTCAACAGGAAAGGTTCAGGGTTTGACTTTTGTCCCTGATAGGTCTGAATTAACGTCCAGAAACTTAGTTTCAACCTCTTGTATTTCAGTGCTGACTGGAAAAACACTTTGTGACTCAATCCAAAAAAATTGAATTCTCTGTGTAAGGATCATCATTAATGATTATACTGGCAGCCCAGAACAAGCTGAAACAAATGGAATGCCTAGCGCGCTATTGGATTGCAAAGATCTCCAATTGACTAACTATTGACATGGACACCTGATGCTATAAATGACATGAAGATCATACAGATGTTGTAACTGTACTTTTTTGGAAAAATTAAAAAGAAGAAAATAATTTTAAGATAGATAATATTCTTTATTGATATATTGATGTTATATAGTTATTTTAAATCAGGATAATAGGAACATTATTGTGAAGATCTTTCAGTTGGATGGTTAAGGGTAGGCTTGATTGTTGTACTGAGTCAAGCGCTGAATTAAGCCATCTGTTGTATAGAGATTGTCATTTGGTCATGTTGCTGGATTTGAGAATTTGAGTCAACTTCCACATTTGGATTCAGGTCACTGGATAGTCAGATTGCAGGGTACAAACCCGCTTAGTTGGACCCTTTCCAGGGGGTTGGCCTCGTTGTTTTGACACCCCCAACTGAGGGTTGGCTTACTCTGCTTGGAAGTCTTTTTGAAGGTTGTCAGGAGCACAGGTGCTGTACTTACTAGCTGTTGTTCAGTTGCTGGAAGAATGGTCTCTTGTTGCTTCTGTAGAGCTCTGCAGGGGCATAGTCTATTGTGGTATAGGACCTTATCCTGCTTCCTCCTGCCCAATCCTTGTACTAGGTATGTGTTATTATCATTTAACTCTACAGTAGTTTTAAAAGCTAAGGCAACAACCAAGGATAGCTTATATTTTAAACAAATCCAAGTTGCTCAAGCTTCAGGATTCAAATAATTTAAACATTTTTGGTTAACAAACAAACTGTCAAACAATAAACAAAATTTTGCTAGCAAATTATACAAAATTATATCAAACATCAAGTAATGTAGTTTAAACCACAAATAAAATGAACTGATGCAACAAGTGAGATGAAGAGATGCTGTTCTGGAATATATTATAATCTAATCAGGATTCAAATGAGGCACCAACAGAAGGACTAAAATGAAGCAAAATTTGAGCAATCTAGAAGCAAGATTCCACAAACACAAAACAAAATAAAAGTCACACAAGATATGTAGTATGAACAGCCTTAAATAGAAAAATTAACAGTTTAACAGACAATCAACAGCTATCAAATTTAGAAATATGGGCATTTTATTCATTTTCATGGCTCCTGATTTGTGTAAAATGTTTTGAGAACTTTCCAAATATAGACTTGATATTATAATAAAAATAATTCATAAAATTTTAAACTTCTACTTTTTGTGATTTTATACTAGGTTTTATTGTACAATGGTTTTTACTAGAAACATTTTTGACAATGCCAGTAAGCAAGCCAGCAGCAGCCAAGCCATCTTCAATGGAGTCAAGGCTCAGGGCTGGAGGCACCTGTTTACACTCAAGTCTTTGAGGCAAGTAACAAGGAAGCTGACCTGTACTTGACCTTTGACCCCTATGGCTTTGACTTGTTCAATAGTCACTTTGTGCCCAGATCTACCCCACTCCCTTAAAAACCCCTGAACAAGCTGCCAACCAACCAATCAATCAATCAGAATAGCAACCCTGATTTGGAACAACTCCCTGCCACCAGCCAACCTGCCCCCCTACAGCCAATCAGGCTTCAGCTCCCCTGGCCCAGCGCCCCAAACACAGAATCATCACAGCTAAAATTCTCTAAGAAATTGCTGTACTCAACCTGAATGGTTTGACATGGGACCAGATAGCCACCCAGTTTCAATTTACCCAAGCTACTGTCATGAGGGAATTAAACAACCTGATGAACAAGGGGAACCTATTTGGAACAGCCCAAGAAGGCCCCAGAGCCCCAGATCAGTGATGTCTACCCAATTATTCTTGATCTCTTGCAGAAGGACCCCAAGCTTTCCCTGACTCAAGTTTATAAGTAACTTGCGCACAATGGCATTTGGGTGTCTGAGCGCATGGTGCAGCTCTGGATGTATGGCAAAGTGGCTTCAGTCAGGGTGTTGACAAATGTTTCCGGCAACCAATGGGATGGCAGCAAATATCCCCATATGATCAGGCCATTGAGTTTGCCATGGTCTAATGCTTGACAAGTTTTTCTGATGATTTCATCTTCATCTAATACTACAAGCTATAAATAGCTTTTGAAAATTTTGGTGAGCAAGGAAAAGCCGTCACCCAAAAAGAAAGGAATAGGGTCAAGAGGGGGACTTTTGTTGGTGCTTTTCTGGCTGTTTTGAACCAGGGTTTTGTCTATTATCAGACAAAACCAGATTTTACCAATGATTAAAAAATAGTCACATCCTTGGCAAATTGCTTGGCTCCTGGGATAGCACAAATTCCACTCACTGGGTTTTCTTGAGCCACCAGATGGAGGGTAGCACCACTGCCCTCAAGGCCATTCAAGGACGCGGGCACCAGGCCTCAGTGTAACCAGATGGCAACAAAGACATCCATCTGGAAGATGTTGTTTTCTTCAACATTAGAGACACAGTTCAGTAGTGCCACCCTCAGGCTTTCAACAACCTCTATCTTGGGGTCCTTGACCAAAATTCTCTCTTTGGTTGCCAAATGATGGCCAACTTGTTTGCCCAAATTATCTTCCATTTTAATATGGGCAACAATCACAGAAAGAAAATTGCCTCCAATCCTATGCCACAGCCACCTATCAACCCATCCAGCCATGATCAATGAAGAGTACAATGAGCGGTATAAGGCAGCCATCATGCACAATTCTCCTACCCCTACTTCCCGCCACCACTACCCCCACCTTCCAGCACCACCCATTCAATCCCAGACCCCCCAGGCCAGCATTGCCTCTACGCCTTCCTTCCTGTGCTATTCTGCCTACTAGGCATCACTCTTCCCCACCCCAATAAACCCCTATTTCCAAACATTTTCTATTTATATTATCTTTATTTTGAATTTCAATTGTTCATGTTCTCTTTGTTTATAGTTGGTTTTATTCTTTATGTTTATCTTATTTCTATAAAATCATATTTTACTATGCCATATATCTAGATCCAGAACACAGTTTTTCAGTACCCAGACACAGCCCCTTGTCAAAATATTAACAATGATTTGGTGATCAGCTAAATTTAAATTAGAAAATTATATGTTTATTGTGTTTAGATAAAGTTGTTGCTGATCAAAATTCAAAAACTTACTGATAAACTTTAAGCCAATCAGGAGCCAAGTGAGAAAGCTTTTTTTGCAACATAAAGGATCATTCAATAATTCTTTGTTGTATGTGTGCTAATATATATTATTGGCTGGGTGTTTTTCCATTGTGCGCCATTGCTGCTATGGCAAGTTGTTAGTACACTATTGCCTAATCAGCTGCTGGGTTAACACTAGTCCACAAACAACTTGCCACAGCGGTAATGACACAAAATGGCAAAACAACCAGTCAATCAGATTAACTAGTGCACATGCATAAAAGAATTATTGAATGGCCCTTTATGTCACAACAATCACTTTCTCACTTGGCTCCTGATTGGCTTAAAGTTTATCATTAAGGTTTTGAATCCAGATCAGAAATAACTTTATATAAACACTTAAACATGTAATTTTATAATTTAAATTTAGCTGATCACCAAATTGTTGTTAATATTTTCACAAGAGGCTGTGTGCAGAGTTAGAAATAATATGGCAATTATGGAAGTAATGCTAACACAAAGCAAACAACATATATTGAGATAAATGTAAAACATAAAAACAATAGGTTAAAAATGAGATATTGTAATAGGAAAATAAACAGGGATAAACAAAGAGGCAATGATATCAGAATAAACAGATTTTATTGGGGTAAAAGATATAAAAACATATTCAAAGATTATTAAAAAATCATATGAGAGAATTGGAAAGGCTTTTGAAGGATCTCAATTCAGCAATTACCAAGATTAAGGAAATTTTCTGCAAGGTCAAAGAAAAAGTGAAGTATGCTGTCCTAAAAGGCAAGAAAATTGAGAAGGTGTTGGCCAGGGCGCTTATGGCTAAAATACCTGACACCCCTAAGAAGACCATCAAGCTTCTTAACATTAAAAACCGTGGTTGAGGGCTTGAAATTCAAGGTGTACAATCTTTCCATGCTGTCTGTCTGTCTGGGTTGATGACCCTGTTATTTATACACATCTCAATCCAGCCAATCAATCAAGAAAGGAGGACAGCAAGTTGCCAGCCCAACTGCTTGTGCTAAGAATGGCTAAGACTGCCAAAGACACTGGCAAGGAAAAAACAGAAGAAGGTAAAATAAAAAATAAAATCAATAAAAATTTGTAAATACTTACCTTTTTTTAGAAAACATAGATGGTGAAATCTGCCTTGTCCTGGTCCTGTTTGTCCCCACCACATTTCACACCAACTACGCCAATAATGTGGCTAGGCATCAGTTTCTGTCCCCCCTGTCTTATGGGAGCTTGAAGACTGAATTCACAGGTCCTCCCCAATGACAAGGGACATGTTAGCCGGGCTGAAGCATGCCAAGGGGGCATCCAAGTGGACAGTTACTGCCTAAAAAGATGCCCAATTGGTCTCCTGAACCCGGTATCCCTCAGTGAAGTTTACTGTGTAAACTCCATTAAGCTTGTTTGGGATGTCCTATGGAGACGCTCCCATTCAAGAACATACCAGAGATAGGCCAGGCCCATGCAGCTGCCTGCTTCTGCTTACTGGTATAGCACACCCTGTCTTATCTGTTGGAGAACTTCAGGCATGAGGTGTTGAAATTGGCTGTTGCAGATGCAACAGCCATAAATAAGACAAAAATCCTCCTTGCCAACTTTGGGTTGGCCTGGAGCGCCAATGAGACGGGGCTCCCTTGTCAGGGATCCATCCTGTGGGGGGTTCCTGGGAACTCATGGGTGGACAGCCTGCGGGCCCAACAGGGAGGGCCCACCACAAGATTGGGGTCAACTTTACAATATAATATAACAATTTTCCCAGGAGAGCCCAAGGTCTGCTGGCAAGTACCATAGAATCTATCAAGCCAGTAAGAGTGATGTACATCACTCCAAATATCTGAGTGGAAGTTTATTTATTGGCAGCAACAGATTCTTGCGGGCAGTTGGACTGCAGGGTGAGAGGCAGAGTCATTGGGACCAAATACGCGGGCAGGTAGTTGTACTTGTTGCGGAATAGCAGGGGAGGTATAGTGATTTTGTGGCCTTCCCTGTAAACAGTCTTGGTCTCTCTGGTTCTTGTCTCAGGGTTGTAGATTAGGATTTCCTCTAGGGTGAACTCCAAATACACTGGGTTGGGAGGGGTACTTGGTGAAATGTACTGGGCCGTAGGGAGCTCCCGGTGGACAATAAAGGTTAGGTGGCTGGTCTGTGGTTTCTTGGGGTTGATGGGCGTGAGATACAGAACTGCAGGAGGTATGCTGTAGATGAAATAGAACTAATATCAAATATGGAATAACCTGGTTTAACCAAAGGTTTATGTCACTTTATTGCAATAATGGCAATGTGCAACTTCCTGGCAGTCCAGGGTATAAGTATGCCCATCTGTCATGGAATTTTTTTTACAAATTTCTCTGGCCCAGGTGTTACTGTTTGCCAGGTTTTTCCTGTCCTTGGTGGCATCCATTGCAGGAGTTAATTAATTGGCTGGTTAAAACTGAGAATACTCAAATTTTCTTGTTGGGTTGCGGGGTTGGTCATCTCTGGGTGGCCTGCGTTTATTGGGAAGTTTTATATTTCCTTTTCCGTGGAGGCCCAAGTTATTTCAGGCTCTATGGCTAGGCCCACCCACCAATTGGTCAAGTTAAAAGGAACCTTTAATGTGGGGAGTGTTGATGTAGATGATTTTGATTTTTACAGCTTTTGAGGGTTGCTGAAGTCAAATCCTGTTCTGTTCATGTCCAAAAATCTGCAGGCAGCCAGGTGGCTGGTCCTGTGGGCTGGCGGCCCGCAGGGTGTCAGGGGTTGAATACTGTAGTTGAGGTTTTCCAGTAATCATGGTTAATAGGAGTTTGTCACTTGTGACATTATCCCCTTCTCTCCTGTTGCCCTCCTCCTTTCTAGTCCTCTTGTCCAAGTATGGCTGTATGGCTCCATGTGCATTAGGCAGGTTGGAGACAGGTTCCCAGGTGCGCTCTTTGGGAGGTAACCTACCCATTTGACGTAGTACTGTGGGGTCTTGTAGTGGAGGCGGTGTCCATGGATGTACTCTACTTTGTATTTGGTTGTGCATCCCTCCTGGATAGGCAGGGGGGTTGGTCTTGATCTTCTGGTGGGGAAGGGAGGTTCCTTCTTTCTTGAATAGCAGTGATTGGTGAAAAACATTGTGGATTTTCCAAGTATGTAGCAGTTCTAGTTTGTATGTCACTTCTCCTATTTGCTTTATAATCTTGTAAGGGCCACAGCAGCAGTGAGCTAGCTTCCTACTGGGTACATGTAGTGGAACGTTCTGTGAGTTGAGGTAAACTTCATTGTCTATCTCCAGGGGTTTCCTGGTGACTCTTTTCTTGAGGCAAACACTTTGTAGGTCTTAACAGCGCAGATCAGGTTCCTTAGGAAGGTTTCTTTGGGTGGTATGTATTTGTTAAATCCAGGTTTTTCCTGCTGTATTCTGTGCCTTGTTACCAATAATAGGGTCCCATGATGGGTCAAACCTGTAGCTAGCCTTGAAGGGGAACATGCCCGTGGATGCGTGATCTTTGCTGTTATAGGCATATTGTGCCATGGGTGACATCTCTTCCCAGTTGTCTTGGTCTGTGTTGGTGTAGCAACAGAGGTATTGTTACAAGATTTGGTTGACCTGTTAAGTTTGTCAATCCATTTGTGGGTGGTAGGAGGTTGACATGCAACATTTTATTACAAGGTCTTCAATCACTTGGGTCCATTAGTAGGAAGTGAACTGGTGTCCTTGGTTGGTGATGATTTCTTCTGGAGTGCCGTGTTGTGTCAAGATGCAGTTGTGGAAGTGTCTGGCAGTCTCAGCTGCCATGCAGTGGGTAGTTTTGGGAGGAATTAAGCCATTTTTGTGAAGCAGTCAACTATTATTAGGCTTGCATCAAAGGATTTTGAAGGGGGGAGCTCTACTATGTAGTCCATTGACACTGACTT
The DNA here is from genome assembly GCA_014839935.2 of Entomophthora muscae. Taxonomy (NCBI): domain Eukaryota; kingdom Fungi; phylum Entomophthoromycota; class Entomophthoromycetes; order Entomophthorales; family Entomophthoraceae; genus Entomophthora; species Entomophthora muscae. Next base: position 380,344 of record QTSX02005012.1, on the reverse strand, counting down.
CCAGGGTCCAGCAGGGATGTTCAGAGGTCTCAGTAATCCTTCTGGCTTTGAGTGACGCGTCTTGGTTCTTCCGCAGGTTTCACAACCATTGATGTAGGCAGCTACTTCCTTGTCCATGTCTGGCCATGTGTAGTTCCGCTTGATACTTGAGAGGGATTTGTGTCTACCAGAGTGGCCGGCCATCTCTGAATTGTGGTGATCAATCAATATTTTTGTTCAGGTTGGGCCTTTGGGTACATAGGTTCTGTTGTGGAGCAGCAGGGTAGCGCCTTTCAGGGAGTATCCTTTCTTTAAGTGATGGCAATCCGGGTCCTTTGTCAGGGCTTTGACTAGTTTGGTTGAATAGGTGTCTTGTCTCAGAGCTCCTATCATGTTGGGTTTGCTGGCGGCAATCTTCAAGTACTTCAGTTGTATTCCTAGAGTGGCGGGGTCTAGTAGTGTATGGGTGTTGCAGTCCTTGATTTCTGCAGAGGAGGGAATCATGTTGGCTCTCCTGCTCAAGGCGTCTGGTACCATGTTCACCTTTCCTGGCTTGTAGTCTATGGTCAAGGTGTAGTCAGCCAGTTCTAAGCCCATCTTGCTTATTTTTGGTTCAGATGGCGTGGTTTAAAGAAGTAGACTAAGTTCTTGTGGTCTGTCAGAACCTTTACTGAGTGTTCAGCGCTGCACAAGTACCTGCGCCAATGCTTCAATGTATTCATTATAGCTCTCATCTCCTTGTTGTATATTGGGTAGTTTCCTTCAGCAGGAAGCATCTTCTTGAATTAATATGCTACAGGATGTAGCATACCATCCCCTCCTTCCTGAAGAAGTACCCCGCCCACTGCAAAGTCAGATGCATTTTTCTCAAGCACAAAAGATTTAGATGGGTCAGGCATGGCAAGGACCAGGGCAGACGTGAATACTTCCTTCAGGGTCACAAACACAGAGGTGCACTCCTCAGTCCAGAAAAACTGGACCTTTTTGGAGCAAAGAAGAGTCAGGGGCTATATGATCTGAGAAATTTTTTGGATGAAATCCCTGCAATAATTTGCCAGGCCCAAAAACTTCTCACATCTTTTCTGTATTTGGGTACTGGCCAGGCTGTCACTGCTTCCACTTTGTCCTGTGCCATAGCAAACCCGCCAGTCTTTACCACATATCCCAGGAATTTGACCTCATACTAGAGGAATTTGCATTTCTTCAGCTTGGCGTATAGGTTAGCCTGTGAGAGTTTCTTCAGTATTTGGTCAAGGTGTTGGAGGTGTTCTTCATGTGACTTGCTGTATATGAGGATGTTGTCCAAATACGCCACACAGAATTGGTTGAGGTACTTGCCTAGGAAAGAGTTGATCATCCTTTGGAAAGTACTGGGGGTGTTGCACAAGCCAAATGACATAACTAGGTAATTGTACAATCCATATCTGGTTTTTAAAGCCGTCTTGTATTTGTCTCCTTCTTTGATTATGATCTGGAAGAAGGCATCTCTCAGGTCAATTTTTTATTACACCTGGGCCTCAGTCAGTACGTCACAAAGGTTGTCAGTGTTGGGGATGGGGTAGCGGTTTTTTACCGTAATGTTGTTCAGTTTCTGGTAGTTCACGCAGAGACGCATTACGCCATCTTTCTTCCCTAAAAACAGCAGGGGTGACAAGCAAGGGGCCTTTGACACCCAGATGAAACCTTTTTTGTCATGTCCTCTAGTTATGTCTTCAGGGCTACTTGTTCACAATGATTGCAGCTGTAGATGGGGCTGTGGTGTGGTTGGGTTCCTGGTAACAGGTCTATGGCGTGATTGTAGATCAAGTGGCTGGGGAGATGGGTTGCTGCTTCCTTACTGAAGATGTGGTTCCACTTCTCTAAGGAGGCAGGTAGAATCCCCACACTGGGTTCCATTTTCAGGGTCAGGAGTGTGTTGAGTCTTTTGCTGGTTGGACCTAGCTGGAATGGCACCACATCACACAAAATGTCTCCCTTTAAAGCAACTGTTTGATTATCAAAATTTAGAATAGCGCTGTGTCTTTGGGACCAGGAGTCCCCTAGGATCAAGGGGTGGGGGAAGTCCCTTCAGGATGATGGGGAGCGCTGGATAGGTGTTCTGACCTATTTTCAATGGCAACTTGGTTGCGCACCTTAATCCCAAGTCGTGAAGCTGTTTCCCATGATTACTTTGACACCTTCAGTGGTGGCCTTTAGTCCTAGTTCCTTTGCAAGGGTGGATTTAATAAAGCTCTCTTCAGCTCCGGTATCAATGAAAGCTTCCACAGTCTGGGATGTTGTGAGTGTTTTAATTCAACCTGGATAAATTTACAAGACTGGGTGGAGGTGTTTATTTATGCTAAAGAAACCGTAGGACCACTCTTCTTGGGGCAAGCCTTAGTGAGGTGCCTGGGTTTTTGGCAGTAGAAACACAACCCTTCACAGTAGTGGCACTGTAGTTCATCAGGGGACATTCCTGGTCTGTTGGGTGTTGGGGCTTGGTTTGCGCGCTGAGCAGGAGAGGGGGTGCTTTCCTGGTTGAGGCTCAACCATCTACACAAAAGGAGTAATTCATCTAGGCTAAGCGTAGGGGGATGATGCTTAAGGAGCTCCTTCAAGGCAGGGCAGGCTCCTTGGCGGTACAAGATGGCTGATAACTTGTCCTCAAGTTGGGTTCTGGCCTTCAATTTTAGGAATTTGTTGGTGTAGGCTTGTGGAGTGTGTGGTCCTTGTCTTATGTCTATTAAAATGATTAGGGTGTGATGGCGGGTGTCTCGGTTGTTGCCAGTGGCCATCAGTTCACTCTCAAATTGGCAGTAGTCCAGGCAGAACTTGAAGTTCTCAGTGGTAGCCTTTCCAAAACAGTCTAAGGCATCACCAGAGAGCATGGAGGCCACTACAAGGAATTTCTCAGTGTTGTTGGAATATGAGTTTGAATTAGCCTGAAAATGGAGACAGATGACTGGCATGGCTCTTCTGGCTTCTTCTAGGGTTAGCTTCCCCATCTGAGGCATGTCCACCTTGATTGTGGCATGATTTACTATAACGTTCTGAACCTGCAAGTTTGGGGTCTTGGTCTTCTCAATGCCAAGCAGGGCATCTTTCTGTTCTGTACTGGTTTGTTGTTGGGTTGCTGATGCAATTTGGTTGATGGCTAGCTTGTATGCATAGTAAGCTGAAATAAATAAAAGTAGCATATAAGATGCCCCAAGAGTTATCAACATCTTGGGGCCCAGGTTACTTTGTTTGAGGTAGATTGCCATAATGTCAGGGATCCAGCCTATGGGGGGTTCCTGGGAACTTGCGGGTGGACAGCTCATGGGCCTGGCAGGGAGGGCCCACCACAAGATTGGGGCCAACTTTACAATATAATATAACAATTTTCCCAGGAGAGCCCAAGGTCTGCTGGCAGGTACCATAGAATCTATCAAGCCAGTAAGAGTGATGTACATCACTCCAAATATCTGAGTGGAAGTGAATTCATTGGCATCAACAGATTCTTGTGGGCAATTGGACTGCAGGGTGAGAGGCGGAGTTATTGGGACCAAATACGCGGGCAGGTAGTTGTACTTGTTGCGGAATAGCAGGGGAGGTATAGTGATTTTTTGGCCTTCCCTGTAAACAGTATTGGTCTCTCTAGTTCTTGCCTCAGGGTTGTAGATTAGGATTTCCTCTAGGATGAACTCCAAATACACTAGGTTGGGGGGGTACTTGGTGAAATGTACTGGGCCGTAGGGAGCTCCTGGTTGACAATAAAGGTCAGGCAGCTGGTCTGTGGTTTCTTGGGGTTGATGGGCGTGAGATACAGAACTGCAGGAGGTAGGCTGTAGATGAAATAGAACTAATATCAAATATGGAATACACTGGTTGAACCAAAGGTTCATGTCACTTTATTGCAATAATGGCAATGTGCAACTTCCTGGTGGTCTAGGGTATAAGTATGCCCATCTGTCATGGGTAAACTTTTACAAATTTCTTTGGCTCAGGTGTTACCGTCTACTAGGTTTTTCCTGTCCTTGGTGCATCCATTGCGGGAGTTAATTCATTGGATGATTTTAATTAAGAATAATCAAATTCCCTTGTTGGGTTGTGGGGTTGGTCATCTCTGGGCGGCCCGCGCTCTATAGGAAGTTTCTTTGTTCCCCTTCCATGGTGGCCTGAGTTATTTTGGGTTCTATGGCTAGACCCACCCGCTGATTGGTTGAGTTAACAGGAACCCTTAAAGTGGGGGGTGTTAATGTAGGTGATTTTGAATCATCAAGCTTTAAAGGATTTTCCAAAGTAAAATCCTGTTCTGGTTCCTGCCCAAAAATTTGCAGGCTGCCAGCCCGCAGGGTGTCAGGGTTCAAATCCTGTAGTTGAGGTCTTACAGTAAGCATGGTCAATAGGAGATTGTTACTTGTGACATCCCTGCAGCCATGGAGATGTACTTCACAAAGACCAATCACAAGAAAAGGATCAGAACAGTATACAATAAACTTTGTGATTTTACAGAAGCCTTTGCCAGACAAAGGCTTCATCTGGTTGTTTACCTTGGGTATCTCTTCTACTTTGGAATGAGCGCCAGCGTGGAGGACCTAGACAGGATCCTTCTTGGGATCAACAAGGTCTGGCTCTCATTGGAGGGGAAGAAGGTCCCCCTGGGTAAAAATCAATGGATCATGTAATCCAGAACGCCTTGATCCTGGCTGGAATCTATGGGTCTGCAGCCCCGCCTGAAAAGCTGCTACTATACTCTCACCTTACAATCCTCCCTTTTATCAGCCACTGTTAATATTTCAATCATGGTGTATCCACTGTCTACAGTATGGCAGTGGGTGGGCAACACTTCTGTTGCTGTGTGGGTACATACATAAGAACCCATTATAGGCGCAATTAATAAAAACTATTTTCCTCAAATATAACTCTACTCTTTTAATTTTTACTTTTTATAATAATTAGTTTTTAAATCATATTTTAGCAAAAAAAATTGTAAAAAAATCCCAGAGAAGGTCCTCATAAAAGAATTTTAATATACAAAAATACAATTTCCTTCTAACTTGAGCTTTTTTATTATTATCTTTCTTTTTATATGTAATTGACAGAAGTGAAAATCCATATAATTATCATATTCTATTTTAAATATTTGAGATAGTCATCACTGAATATTATAGATACAATTAATTTGCAATTAAAATTTTAATTTTTGTGTAAATGATGGCACTGTATGGAATAGTGGCTTGGAGTCATCTAAATATATTATGATAATCCATAAATCTAAAAGGGTAAATTTATAAATATAAAAAATAGTCAGGAAATCTGACCTTTAATTGATTGACTAGACAGAGAGGCAAGTAGGGATGAAAAAATCAATGTGGCTATAAAATTTGGCCACAGTCTCAGCTGGGAGGGTGTGGATCCTGGTCTAAAGCAAATCAAATAGGTCCTCTGTCCCAGTTGGGATCCCTCACATGATAACTTGCTTGAGCCACCCAAAGACCTCCTCAATGGGATTTAGGAATGAGGAATAGGAAGAGAGGAAGATAAGGCGCAAGTTGGACGTGGCCAATTGCTAGGGGCCCACTGCAATGCTAGTATCAATCATTGGGAATTCCTGCAGAATATCTGCCACCTTGTGGAGACCAACGTTGCCCAACACAATTATGTTGATGAAGCCCAGGCTTGTGCACCTCAGGTGCTCCTGGACCAAGTGGAGAAAAAGTTAATAAGGTCCTGCTGTTGTAAGAACCCAATATCATTTGATGCAGCTAAATACCCTTTGGAACAAGGAGAGCCACCATTGAATATGTTGTGGTGCAGACAGCAGCACACCAAGCTACCCCTCATTGGAGCCTTTGGGGATGTAGCCATACCCATTGTGCATTGACAAGGCAAATTATGATTTTTCAATATAATATAATTTGACCATCCCCTTGGCTTTGAGGGCAGTGTTGCCTCAGCGTATTTTTTGGGTATTGATGTTGGTTGGGATGTTTTTTATAGGCAGATTCCCCAAGTTTCTTTCACAAAATTGAAGACCCTTAACCAAATGGTATTAAAATAAAATTAAAGCCTTGACCCCAAAAGTAGATTTGACCATTACATTGTATATTTTCTAGTTTGAGATTTTAGTCTTGGTTTATCCACTGGTGGATTGCCCATTTGTGCTCCTTGGTGAGCATGGTGGATACTTGCAAGGATTCCTCTGCGGCAAGAACTTGGCCAGTATCAATGAATTGTTGAATACCTTGCTGGAAACAGCGCCCATTTCAACACTAATAATGTCAACAGTGGCCATGTTGACACTAATAATGTTGAAACTTTTAATGTTGACACTATAGTAAAGTGACAACCTGGTTTTACTTAATGTTGTTTCCTGGATGTTGACACTTTTTTAATTAACAAAACACTTTACCCTGAAAATTTTTATAAAAAAAATATTTTAAAAATAATTTATTATACTAAAATGACCCTAGAAAGTTCAAAACTGCAATAAAAAATTACTATAAGTAATAATAATAAGGAGATATAAGCAACTATTTTTTCAGTTTACTATGTAAATTACACTATTTATTATAAAATTATTTTTTATTCCCATAAAAAAATAAAGTTCCAATGAACCAAAAATAAAGATATTTTATATATCATAATAAATTAAAAATATAAGAAAATTCTAATTTAAATTTATCATACTTTAATAAGCATAAATGAAAATATCTCATACCTTAAAGATAAATTAACAAAATTAGAATATTTCTTAAAACCACAATAAAACTGTATCTGAAGATTACTATGTATATCTAAAAATATTAGTACAATATAAATAAATTAAAAAAATAAAATCCCAAAAGTAAAATCAATCCAGGCAAAGAAAAGCAAAGTTTATTTGGCTAATAGAACCCACCAGCAAGAGCAGTGGCAACATCATCAAGGTAATTCTTAATCTCCACCACCTTATACTTTTTCTTTACCACCTTCTGAACGTCCTCCTGGTAGTCCTGCTCCTTGGGTTTTTGCTTCTTGGGGGCCAGCTGGTTGGCCAGGTTGCAAAACTTGGAGACATTTCTTGCTTACTCCTCCTGCAGCTTAGAGAAGAACTTGTTGTATTTGGGGTTGTCCCCAAACTTCACCTTCAGGTGCTTGTTCCACATTTCCAAGCTGGAGGTGATCTTTATCTCCCCCTTGAGGAAGGCGCCCTGGCAATTCCAAGGGGCAGTGGCCCCAATCTTTCCTCTCTGAGCAGTCACTTTCTTGCCCACCCATTGGCGCTTGAAGTAATCCAAGTAACCTTTTAAGATGGTGGAGTGCTTCTTGATATAAGCATCTTCCAGGAGGACTCAAAGCTAATCCCATTATGCTCTGTCTGCACAAAAGCCAAGGCAGCAAACTGGGTGATGGCAAAGCAGCACTTCCCTTTATCATTATTGATATACTTCTCAAAAGGCTCCTTCTTGCTCTTGAGGTGTTTGATGAAGGCCTGCCTAAAATGGAAGAAGAAGCCCTGTAATTATCCATTAAAGGTGGCCTCAAAAGCTTTGAAATGAGTTTTCTCAAAGTTCATGATAATCACCTTTGGCCCAAGTGAGCACGCATGAGCTAGCTTCTCTGCAGCTAGGGTGGACTCATTCTTCTCAGAAGAAGAGGGATTGGCCCTTGTGGCATGGGAGGGAGGGGAGAGCTAGTTGGCAGGAAGAGAGCTCAAAGCATCCTGGATAATTTTGAATGCTCTGGCATAGACCTCTGTCTTGGCACCAGGAAGGAGAAAGAAAACAAGGGATAACCTGGGCATCAAATTGCCAGTGCAGGACCCAAAGCTGCTTGAAAAATGTTGGGCAGGTTGCAAATGTGCCATCACACAGCCAGTTGATAGCAGTATTGAGCTGTTCCAGGTTTTGGGTTTTAGCGTAGGCAATAGTCCTATCCTCTACTTTCTGCTCATTGTCATGGAGCAGGAACATATCTCCATCCTTGGTTTATTGAGGGCATCAGAAAGGACCAGTTCTTCAATTGTGGTGGAACTCTTGGCCAGGGGATTGGTGGCTTGGCGCCTATCACTCTCAATCTTAACCAACTGGCTGTGGGTTGGCATCCTCTTCAGATTGGTAGGGGACAGGTATTTGCAAGCAAGCACAGCCATCTGGGTGGCAGAAGAGGTCTTTGGAGGTGGGCATAATCTGCACCAGATACCACTTCTAGAGGCGAGAGATGGTAGTGTTGGGCATGATGCAGGTATGTTTGCCCTTGATGGTTTGGACCAGGTCCCAGCGCTCAGTGTTGAGCCGCGCTGGACAGGAGCAGTCCTTGCAGGTGTAATGCCGGCTCTTGAAGCCCCAGTTGGCATTGTTGCAGCTGAAGATATACCCATTGGCCATCATGGCCGGCCCACCCTTTACACTCATGATTGGGAAGTATTTGGGCAAGGAAGAGGGATCCTTGAATTTGCCATCAACGTTGCAGATGTTGTGGGCCACAAGAGGGTCCCAAGGGCTAGCAGGAGCATGGCGGAAGCCAGGGAATTAATCAGGGTGGGGATTTGAATCATTCTCTGATGAACTTGAAGGAAGGGAGTTTGGTGGGGGGAAGCAGAAGGGGGCTTATCTTGGTGCTCTTCATGTTTAGGAGATTTATCCTTTGGAGGGGACTTATTGGCCTGGCGCCGCTTCTTCTTGGTTGGCTCCTCATCAGAAGCCAAGTTGTAGAAACTGTGCTCTGTAAGAGAGCCATCAGTTTCCTCTCCCCCAGTGGAGTGAGCAGGGATCTTCTCAGGAGATGGCTTGGGGGATGGCTTGGGGGTGGCCTTCTTTGACAAGACAAGCTTTTTCTTGGTAGATTTGGTTGGTTTAGAGGGACGCTTGGTACCCTTTGGCTGTTTAAAAGTGTCCTTGTCCTAAAATAATAAGTAAATTGGTTTAAAATAAAGTGATTCATTTAAAAAACAAATAAAACAGCTTAAAAAGCATAATATACAAAAAGTAAATCTTATATGGCTTTTCTTGGCATTTAAAAGTTAAAAAATACCTGTATAGGTTTTAATTTATTATAGTTATAAACAAAAAATATAAAGTTAAGAGAAATATTCAAAAGTATTATATTTAGATATGGATTTTATTTTAAAATTAAAAAATATGAAAGAGCAAAGTCAAAAATACAACATATCAAAAAATGAGAAGTTTTTATTATGTAAAACATAAAGTTTTATATGTGAGAACTGAAAAGCGTCAACATTATGAGTGACAATTAGTAAAAAAAGCTGAATTCTCACTGACAATTAGAAAAATTTTAGACATTATTTTTGATGACATTAACACTGTTGACATTTTTTTGAAATTTTACTATGAAAAAACATAGTACTCTTAATTAAAATTAAGCGGGCTAGCAAATATTACCTGTTTTCTGTGTATTTTTGTTCATATAATAAAATTAAAACAAAAACATGAAAATAAGTTAAAAAATTATCAAAGTTCTTTATTTCTTTATTAAAAATTATATTTGCATAGTGGTAATATGATGTTTTACCATTGCCTATATTGAAAGTTGTTAATAAGTTCTCTTCAGATATGAAAAAAGTAAAATGTCAACAATGTCACTTACAAAATTCTTGATATGAGGTGGCATAGTAATTTAAGCTTAATTGTGCCACTCTAAATTGTTTAAATCCACCCCAGCAGATGAGCACAAGAAAATAGACAATATTTCCAAGTGTCAACATTATTTTTAATAATAAATCCTATAGTAACTTACATAGTAACTCACGCTTAAATTATTGGATCACTGTTAGCCACCAACCCATTTAATATATTAAAACCAGAATAAGTACCACATATATGTTTATAACATGAACTTTTCAACAATGAGCTATATGTGCAATGTCTTTTTCAATATATTAATGTAATAAAAAATATATTTAAATCTGCACTTAATTTTCATCTTGTAGATATTTCTTTTTTGTTATTAAAAATAAGTTATGCTTAAAAAGTGTTGACATTGACAATTTTACATTGTGAAAACAAATAAAACAATAAGATAATTACTATTAGTAAAATCAATGGAAAAATTGGGTTAAATTGAGTTTTTATTTAAGCTTAATATTAAATTATGTCAAAATGACCACATTTTTGTCATGTTTTCTGAGTTCAAACCCCTGAACACTTTAAAAAATGAGAATTAAGATAGTGCAACTAGCAAAAAATATAGGAGATTTCAAGTTTTGAGTCAACAGTGACCATGTCAATAAAGTGCCAACATGGTCACTGTTGACATTATTATTGTCAACATGAGCGCTGTTGCCCCTTGCTGGCGTACTTGGGATCCACTCCAACAAGGGCTGTGGCTGCTTTTAGTCACCAGATTAATGCATAAGCCTGAGAAGGATGATGTTCTTGATATCAGGAATTTGCTTCTGGGAGGGCTTAGTGGGCTCAGATGAACTGGGATCCTGATAGATGACTGGCGCACAAGGCATAGGCACTGTGTAGTAGAAGGCTACAATCTTCTTTAATACCAGCTGTCCCTCTGTAGTCCTATAAAACTTGGGCTTGTTGTTGTCTTACTGGTTGCTATCACTGACATAGGGCATATAGCTGGTGTCAAGAACAGGATTAACATTCTCCATCATTGCTGATGGGACAAAATTGGCAACAGCGCCCATGTCAACAAAGTATCAACATGGCCACTGTGGGGTTCCTGTCCACCAGTCCCCAAAGTGTGTCCTGGATTGTAGCCAGGGACCGGCTGGAAGGGTTTGTCATTCTCTAGTAAGGGAAAATGTATCTCAGAAATATGTATAGGGGTCAAATGGGCTTTTATTCACTCTCAGAAGGAAGATCCCCTTAGAAACCTTCTGGTATATGGCCTGGGGGGTCAAGAAAACAATATGGATTTGCCAATACTTGGAGTCCTCCAACAATATCTTGGACTACTGGTACTTGGTCTTGGACTTTTGCACCTTAGTCTTGGACATCTTCTCCTTAGACTTGGACTCCGGCTCCTTGGAATCAGACTTCTGCGCTGCGCTTAGGATCCAGCTCCTTATTCTTGGGCTTCAGTTCTAACTAAGCTCCTGCTGGTTATCAAAAGGCTTCCAAAACATTCTGGCAGAAACTCAGAAGACCTGGGAAAGACCTCTAAAAGCCTTCCAAAAGACCTTGAAAAGACATTGAAAAGACATCAAAAAGACTGTCAAAAGACCTGGTTACTTTCCAGACAGCCCCCTTCTTATAGTGTCCTTTTCCCAACAGTTCCGCCTTCAAAATGGCTTTCTTCATAAGCTTAAACCATTGCCGCTCACTTTTCCCTATAATAACTTAAGCTTATATACTTACTTTCTTAAAAGCTTAAAGTATTAATTCACTATTTCCTTGCTTATACTTTAAGCTTTTGGCTTCCAACCAATTATTTTCATCAGGAAACCTGCCAGAACTCAACAAATGAATACAGAGAGCAGAAATTGACCATTTCTGATGTTCCACCGGGATCCAACTAGGAAAATAATTTCCACAGCTCAAACTGCTCAAATTGACAACTCTTTGCGCACCAAAGCGTTAACTGGTCCATTATTCTGGAACCAGTCTTTCCTGCATTCAACCTAAACCCATTTAAATAGTAGAATACTATTTAAACTATTCTTTTTGAGCCTCTTTAACGTTTCCCATATTTTTACAAATATAGTAAAATCCAAGGAAAACGTCCCACCAAAACAACTTTGTATCCAGCTCTCATAGCAACACACCTTCATCTATCCTAGTAACTTAATAAAGAAATATCTTACCCACACTTCTATCCACATTCCTTCTTAATTTTACTACTAAACCAGATCAAAACATTCTACATTTTCACAATTTGGCAAATCAATTCAGCAAAATCTTGGCTCATTTCTCTGGATCACCAGTTCTTCATCATCATCTTGTGATCCTTCAGCCAGATCCTGTATCATTATCAGCCAATTCTGCATCATGATCTTCAACCACATCTTCCAGCTCTTCAGCTTAACCATAAATCAGTCCATCTTAGACAATAAACAGCTCATCTTAGTCTCTAAACAGTTCATTCCAGTCTGCTAACAGCTTATCAGTTCTCTGGCTACTCCTTTATCATGACCAGCTACTCCTGCATCATGATCTCTGAGCCCTTCAACTTATCCTCACTAGGAACCACCTTGGTTCCACCTGCACAATGAACCCTTTTTGGTCCCAAAATTCAATATGAATTAACAGTCCGTCAACTAGTCTTCTCTGTGATCAAACAGTTCTTCTCACTAGTCTTCTCTTCTTATTCCGTGAACCACCTTGATTCTTTATCTCAGTCCCCAATACCAGAACTTGTAGACCCAGGAATGAGTCTACATTAAACTGGCGTTTGACTGGGCCCTCACAAGTGGCATTCCACTTAGGCCATCCAACCATAGATCCTTAAAGCCTATGTCATTTTTTTACTCATCCAGGTGATTAAGTCTGGACTTTCAGTTGCAGAGTAATCAGCTCTACTTCCCAGAGGCCTGATCACACCAATTTCTGAAGCTTGCTTCCCCAAGCAAACTGCCTTGGTGACACCTCCAAGAAAATCTATACCCTCCAATGCTCACTCTTGGTTCTCCCCAAAAGCTCCCATAGGGGCATAAACAAGGACACCCCACCAGTCTGTTAGATAGGATGCTTGCTCATAGACCTCCTGTAAGCGTATCAGGATATGTAGAGCCCTCAGAGCTCTTCCCCTCCCTGGCAGCCCGCGCTACCTGCTGGGGTCCAAAACCTTTTCCACCTCAAACAGACAAAGTTCCCTGCTAGCTATCTCATTCTTCACCCTTTTGCAGCCACAGCTCCCTGCTAGGTGAAGAATTATAGCCCAAAGCAGCCAATATCTTCTGCTGGGTGGAGGAAACATCTTCCTCTAGTAGTCTTTACACCTACTAGCTAGGCCTTACTATCCCTAGTAGCCATCATTCCCTACTAGGCCTCTACCTTCAACAAACAACCAAACTTTTACTCAGCCAATATTAGCCCCGCCTGCAAACCACCAAACATGTGGACCATCACACTGGTCCTCACGGATGCTCTCAAAAAACTGAGGATGGTGAGATGTTCCTGCTCCATGACAATAGGCAGGAAGTAGAGGATAGGATTATAGCCTACGCCAAAACCCAAAACCTGGAGCAGCTGAACACTGCTACCACCTGGCTGTGTGATGGCACATTTGCTACTTTCCTCTCTCTCTTTAAGCAGCTTTGGGTCCTGCATGGGAAGTTCAATGACCAGGTTATCCCCTTGTCTTCTTTCTCCTTCCTGGTTCCAAGACTGAAGTCTACACCAGAGCCTTCAAGATCATCCAGTATGCTTTGAGCTCCCTTCCCACCAACCAGCTCCCCTCCCACTCACGCCACAAGGGCTAAATCTCTTCTCTGTGAGAAGGATGAGTTGACCCTAGCCGCTGAGCAGCTAGCTCATGCGCGCTCACTTGGGCCAAATGTTGCAACCAAGTTTCCCGCCTCACCTGCTAACATATCTTACAATACACAGGGGGTGCTTGATGAGCTGCCCCTTGACGTATCTAATGTTATGGATTAATCTGATGGCAACATCAAATGGCAGGTACTTCATCCTAATTAGGAGCACTGCCAATTCAACTTGCTGATTCCTACACAAGTTATTCCTCAGCTCCAAACCTTACATGGAACTTCCCATTACACCACCCCCTTGTGGCATTCCCCATATAGTATATTAATTGGAAATATTCTACAATAAACAATAGCTTATTATTATTATTCTGTCCTTTCTATTGGACTGTTGTCCTCCCCAATTCCAAGTATTGAACTCTCATTGGTTCAGTTGCAACAGTGGTAGCAGCAGTAGGTTATTGACCTATCTAAAACAAAATTCCCCCAAGAAAGGACAGAGTACGGGCTGTATGGCTACCCCCCAACAAGAGACCTTCCTGCCAATCCCCAAGGGGGATATCCCCAAAGGGTATGTCATCTATCAAGACCAGTTAGTTCTCACCAGCGTGTAAAATTGGCTCCACCTTGGGCAGCGTGACGCCAGCATCACCCCACCCCAGTCAGACCTGTCCCAACACATGCTCAACCTTCAGTTAGAATCCTTTGCTGGTGGCGTCAAGGGGGCCAACATTGTCAGTTGGCTACAGTCTACTGAAACCTGCCTTTGCATCTGCCAGGTTCCTGAGCCCATGTGGGTTGCCACCACGTCTGGGCGCCTCACAGGGCCTGCTGCTGTGTGGTTCACCAACTGGGCCAGCCAGGAACTCAACGTTACCTGGGCGGCATTTCAAGACGCTGCCAAGTCCCATTACAGTGAAACCTTCTCTCCCATTGTCGTGGGAACTCCTCTTCTAGAAATCAAGCAAACTGGTTCCATCCCTGAGTACCTTGCCGCCTGGCAACAAGCCCTTGCCGTTGCTCAGAAGCCGTGACCGACGGAAATGCAATGTTACTCACCCTCATTGTTAATGGGTTAAAACCCCATATCTGTAAGTGGGTCCACGTAGGTTGCTGTACCTCCATTTATGACTGCTATAAAGCCATAGTAGAGGCTAACAACCAGGCCTCAATGGGCTTCTGCCGTACCAGTGACACTCCACCCCAACCACGTACAACATCAGGCAATGGCCATAGTCAAGTAGGCCGTTGTCAACCATGTCAACAGGAAAATGGGACCAAACGCCCCCACAAGGGGGAGCTCCAGCTAGCACAGATTGAGGACCCAGGAAAAGCCTGGGGGTTGTAATGACAAGAGGCCTTACAACCCCACCTGACCCATCCTCTCAATCCCTCCTTGCCAAGAATCCCTGTGACTACAACTTTCACAAAGTTGAACCCTGGACGTCTTTCAAGTCCACAGTGACAACCCCGTATTGCAAGCAAGCCACTCCTCAAATAAAGCAACACACTTGTCCTATCCCTTCCATTTCCGCGGGAACACCCACAAATTACTGGTAGATACTGGGGCCAACCATACTATGATGGACCAGGCGTTTGCTGACTCTCAACAATTAAACCAAGTATCCAGCAGATTCAAGGCCGTACAAGTAGCTGACTCCCGCAGAGTGGCCATCACCCACAAGACGGTACCCTTCTCTGTGAGAATGGGGAACATCCAGGTTAAGCTCTCTGGACCAATCATGGCTGAGTCCGCCATGACATGATTGCTGGCCTCAACTGGCTACAACATAACCGTCCCTACATTGACTGGTATACCTCTGTCATCACCCTCAACAGAAATGGGGTGGTGTTCCAGATTTAACCTGTTGAAATGAGCAAGTTACTCCACAATTCTGTGTTTGTCAGAATAACAGAGACGGGCTCATACAATTTCAAGGGGGGAACTAGACTTCAAACAATGTTTGGTCAAAGTTATCTGTGCTGAACCACCAGCAGTCCCTCCCTTGTCATCATCATCACCACCAGCGCTTGTGGCCCTCCTTGAGGAGTACAAGGATGTATTCAGTGAGACACTTGAACAACTACCTTCTCCCTGGGAGATCCAGCACGCCGTACAACTTCAAGGATCCTTACCCAAATCACAACCATTATACTGTCTCACACCAAAGGAATATGAGACCCTCTGCCAGCACCTTGTGGGCGCTCTTGATAAGGGCTTCATTTGCCCCTTGCTCTCTCCATACGGGGCAGCGGTCTTCTTTGTAGCCAAGGAGGACAGGTCCCTTTGCCTGGTCACAGACTACCACGCCCTAAATAAGGTGACAGTTAAGAACAAGTACCCCCTGCCGCTGATTGACAACCTGTTTGATACACTTGCAGGTGCAAAGGTCTTTAGCAAGATTGATCTCACCGCAGGGTACAACCAGGTCCATATTGCACCAGGGGATGAGGCAAAAACTGCCTTCCACACACGCTACGGGTTGTTTGAGTGTTGTGTCATGAACTTTGGAATGACCAACACTCCCTCCACCTTTGCCGTGTTGATGAACAAAGCATTTGAGGACCTGACTGGAAAATGTGTGGTTGTGTACCTTGACAACATTATTGTCTTCAGTCAAGATCAAACCACACACCTCCAACACCTCTGTGCTGTCCTCAACATCCTTTGGAAAAACCAGCTAAAAGCTAAACCCTCCAAATGCAAGTTCCTCAAGTCAGAGCTGTTATTCCTTGGGCACACCATCTCTGCTCAAGGAATAAAGCCTGACCCTGCCATAATCAAGGCAATCACCAACATGCCACCTCCCACTGATGTGGTCCAGGTGTGTACCTTCTTGGGCATGGTTGTCTATGTGAGCAAGTTCATCCCCAATTGTGGAGAGCTAATTGCACCTCTCACTGAGCTCCTCAATACCAAGCAGCGCTTCCATTGGACCCCCGTCAGAGATCAAGCCTTCAAGACGTTGAAGCAAAGGCTCACAACTGCACCAGTCCTGCAGTTCCACAATTGAACCTGGCAGTACAGACTAGAGAACAATGCCTCTGACAGGGCCATAGGGGGTGTGCTAAGGGTAGAAACTGACAATAGTGTCTTCCTCCCCATGGCCTATGAGTCCAGGAAACTTACTGACTCAGAACAACGCTACCCCATCCATGATAAAGAGTTGGCAGTCATTGTACACTGCGTTGAGAAGTGGCGCTGTTACCTGGAAGGTGCTACCTTCCCACCCTGCATTCTGACGGACCACAAGTCACTTCAGTACTTCAACACACAGTCTCACCTGAAACGCCGTCAAGCAGGATGGGTGGAGCCCTATCCCCCTATCAGTTACGCATCAAGTACAAACCTGGGAAGGAACTTGTCACAGCTGACGCTCTTTCACAACTCTATGTAGCGTCCATCACTGGGGACAATGGGTTAGATCTGTATTGGACCATGCTCTACTTTTGCCCTGAAGCAACCTGCTACAAGGGCCTTAACTTGGTCACCATCTCCAAGCTGAAGGACAACAAAAGTCAGTTCACCATCAATGCTGGAAAATTCTGCCGCCAAGCAGAGACAGGTGAGAAGACGCCTTACATTCCCACCACGCAACAAGGGGAAACTATATTGCACTACCACCAAACCCTGGGTCACATCAGAGGACGTAGCCTCTTTGAGATCATGAAACATAAGGTTTAGTGGCCGCGCATGCGTCAAGACATCTTGGACTTCCTCAAAATGTGCGTGTTGTGTGAGAAGAACACGTCAACCTGCACCCCCCAAGTCTGTCCTGCCCATTGAGGCCATGGAACCCTTTGAGCAGTGGGCCCTCAACATTGTGGGGCCGCTCCCCATAGACAGACTGGGAAAGAAGTACATTATCACTGCCATTGACTACTTCACTTGTTGGCCAGTGACCTGGGCAACAACCAACCACACTGCCACCACCATCACCTGCTTCATTGGCAAGGAGATTGTGGCCTGCTTTGGGCGACCAAAAACCTCAATCACAGATGGTGGTCCCAAACTAGTCGGGCATGTCATGAAGGCATACTGCGCCAAGAACGCACTCCAATGTATAGTTACAACCCCCTACCATCCTCAAGCCAATGGACACATGGAACGGTTAAATGGCTCACTGGTTCAACTGCTTGCCAAATACTCACAAGAGCACCCCAACACTGCGTGGACTGAACATCTGCCCACCACTCTACTCATCCTTTGAGCAAGGATCAACCGGGGCACGGGGTTCAGCCCCAGTACCCTAGCCTTTGGGACGCCTGACAGTCTGAAAGGAGTTGAACAGGGAAAGCTATTGTCCAAGGTTCCCAACAAGCCTCCCCTAACAAAAACCCCATCCCTGGATCAATGGTGTGCCAAGGCCCAAGAAATTGAACACAAGCGGATTGCAGGAGGGACAAAGCACCTCAAAGCTAGGTATGCCATAGGTGACCCCGTCTACACCCTCAATCCCAATTCCGCCAAGTTGGAACCCAACCACCTAGGGCTCTTCAAGATAGCTGCAGTCTATGACAACCACACCTATCAACTTGAGGATGCCCAAAGGAACACCAAGAAGCTTCACCATGATTGCTTGCGCCCCTACCACGCCATCCACACACAAAGGTTGTTTGTGCAGACCTTTCCAGACCTTCTGCAGACTCCAGTTAGGTGTCTGACAACAAGCAGGGGGCAAGGGGGGTGTTGCAACCATCTTTCCTGCCTTGCCTGCTAATGTATCTTACAAGACACAGAGGGCGCTCAATGAGCTGTCCTTGATGTATCTAACATTATGGATTAATCTGATGGCAACATCAAATGGCGGGTACTTCATCCTATTTAGGAGCACTGCCAATTCAACTTGCTGATTCCCGCACAAGTTATTCCTTGGCTCCAAACCTTGCATGGAACTTCCCATTACGCCATCCCCTTGTGGCATTCCCCATATAGTATATTAATCCAAATATTCTACAATAAACAATACCTTATTCTTATTATTCTGTCCTTTCTATTGGACTGTTGTCTTCCCCAATTCCAAGTACTGAACTCTCATTGGTTCAGTTGCAACACAAAGGATATCATAATGGACTTTGAGCAAGCTTAGTTCAGAGCCTTTGAGGCCACCTTCAATGGAGAAGTCCAAGGCTGCTTCTTCCATTTTAGGCAGGCCCTTGTCAAGAATCTCAAGAGTGAGAAGGACCTTTTTAAGAAGTATCTTAACAATGATAAGGGGGAGTGCCGCTTTGCCCAGACTCAGTTTGCTGCCTTGGCTTTTGTGCGCCCAGAGTATACTGGGTTTGGCTTTGAGGCCCTCCTGGAGGACGCTTACATCAAGAAGCACTCCACCATATTCAAAGGTTACTTGGATTACTTTGAGCACCAATGGGCGAGCAAGATAGTGACTGCCTGGAGAGGTAAGAGCAGGGCCACTGCCCCTTGGAATTTCCAGGGCGCCTGCCTCAAGGGGGAGATGAAGACCGCCTCTAGCCTTGAGGTTTGGCACAAGCACCTGAAGGTGAAGTTTGGGTCAACCCCCAAATATAACAAGTTCATCTCTAAGCTACAGGAGGAGCAGACCCAGACTGTCTCCAAGTTTTGCAACCTGGCCAACCGGGTGGCCCCCAAGAAGCAAAAGTCCAAGGAGCAGGACTACCAGGAGGACGTTCAGAAGGTGGTAAAGAAACAGTACAAGATGGCGGAGATTAAGAAGTACCTTGAGGACATTGCCACTGTTCTTGCTGGTGGCTTTAATTAGCTTAATAAACCTTGCTTTACCTGTATATTTTTTATTTTAAACTTTTAATTTTTCAATAAATTTATATTGTACTAATATTTTAAGTATAAATGATAAGTTTCAGATACAGTTTTAGTGTGGTTTTAAGAAATATCTTATATTTTGTTAATTTATCTTTAAGGTATGAGATATTTTCAGTTATGCTTATATAAAATATAATAAATTTAAATTAGAGATTTATTATATTTTGTATTTATTATGATATATAAAATATCTTATTTTTGGTTCATTGGAATTTTAATTTTTATGGGAATAAAAAATAATTTTATAATAAATAGTGTAATTTACATAGTAAACTGAAAAAATAGTTGCTTATATCTCCTTATTATTATTACTTATAGTAATTTTTTATTGCAGTTTTGAACTTTCTAGGGTCATTTTAGTATAATAAATTATTTTTAAAATATTTTTTTTATAAAAATTTTCAGGGTAAAGTGTTTTGTTAATTAAAAAAGTGTCAACATCCAGGAAACAACATTAAGTAAAACCAGGTTGTCACTTTACTATAGTGTCTACATTAAGAGTGTCAACATTTTTAGTTTCAACATGGGCACTGTTGCCATCAAATCATGGCAGTACACAGGTTCAAATACAAAAGAGGTAAGTTAAATCTCCTTGTTTCTAACTGTTTTGGTTGTGGTAACTTTGGTGGGCTTCTGGGTCAGCTTGGGGACCCAAGGGTTGATGCTCTGCACCCTTGCATGTTGTTCTCCTTGAATTGGTTGTGTCAGTGCAACCTCACTATTGAATGCTTCTCTCCTGTCTTCTTCCTGAGTACGCACTTGTGTTGCACTGACTCTGTTCTTGGACCTGCAGGGCAACTGCAACCGCGGCATACAACAGGTCCATTGTTACTTGTTTGTTGTGAAGCTTCCATTTTGGTATAAAAATAAATTAAAATTTGGAATTTTATCTATATGATTTATTTATTACAATTTTTATCTCTCTATATAGTAGCCTAAAGGCTTTTAGTCACTACTGTTTATTTTGAATTAGATTTTTAGATTTATATATTTATTATTTTTGGTTGTAAATGTGCACTGTTATTTATATGTTTAGATAAATTTGATCTTTTTATTGATTCATATCCCAAAACAGACACCTGATGTATTTATTTTCTTTTATATTCTAGATTGCATTCTTAATTAGGGCAAGTTAGTAATGGTTTTATAGATTCATACATGCGTTTTGACATTTGATATTTATGCTGTCTGTTTCAGTTGCTATTGAGGCTCATTGTTGGACCAAGTTTGTAACTTTTCTGACTGAGTTTCATGTGTTCACCAAAAACATAGTAAACATAGTATATGCGTTCTGTAACTGAATCTCATGTGTTCTAGTATTTGATACATTTGTTGTTGAATTGTTAACCATTCATCCCCAGTTTGAGTAGGTTGTTGTATGTGTCAATTATATACTTCTGGGAATTATAATAAATTTAAACAAGATAAGGGGAAGATTTAAGAAGAGAATGATACTTTATTAAATATGAATATAGAATAATATATAGTATCATGACAAGCCACATACCGTCCATGCACGTCATGGGGGTCATGGGGTTTATCTGAGTAATGTTCCTATTAGGTCACAAGGCTTATTCAAGTTGTGTTCCATTTGGATCTGAATTAGGTGATCCCTGTAATAGATGGTCATCTGATAATGGTGCCACCACTTTACTGGCTGGTTGGTAAACCATTCATTGAGCTGTTTGGTGATCTGCTTGGGGCGTTAATTCCCCAAGAGGGAGTAATTGAAGATATTGTGGCATCTCCCCCTGGGGTGCTGGAAGGCGGAGCCTTGAGAATTTTCTGAGGGTGTCAGGGACACAAGCTTGGTATTGATTCAGTTTGGCGTTGGGAACAGGGAGTCTGGAGTTGCGCTGGGCTGTTCTTGCCTTACATAGGCAGAGTTGGTCATGATGCATATGTTTTAGTTCAGTTTGAGCCCCAATTCCCTTAATGATGTAGGTATTGTTGGGCTTTACTTCCATGACAATGCCTAGTCTACATATCCCTGTGTCCAACTTATGTTGATTGTGGTTGACAACCCATATTTTGTCCCCAACTTGGAATCTTTCTTGCCGTAATGGGATTGCTTCCCTCTCAACTCTTTGGCATCCCATTTCCTCTTGGCCCTTTCTAGCACATTGTACATTGGGGTCACTGTTGTCTTGCACCTTTTTGGGAAGAGTTAATTATGGTCCTGCGGTTGTACTGAAAAGATTAGGTTTTTGTCCATAGACAAGTTCATAAGGGCTTGTGACTGTACAACAGTCACTATTAAGTATTTAGCCAAATAAATACTCCAAGATATAAAGTTGCTCTGTTTTTGCTGTTTGTTTTATGTAGATGGGTTTGGTTGGAATTCTTCATATAAAGATTCCTGAGAACTTAGTATCTATATTCAATAAAAGAACAGAAGGCAAGATTGGCTGAATCAATCTTGGAGACTAGGCGTCTCAAAAACAATTTAATTAATTGGGAAATTAATTGATAAATACATGGAAATATAATTAATGAGATTTTAATTATATTGGTTAATTGCCTTGACTGTGTCAAGAAGTTTGGTTAAAGTTAATCAAAAGTAAACCCCCAAATTTTGGATTAAAAGTGCCTCCTTGGCAAATTCATTGGATTAAAAGCGCTGCTGCGCTGGCTAATTGATGTGAGAGGCGCCGCCTGGGAAAATTGCTGGGCGCTGTGGTGGCACCTGGTTCACGTTTCAAAGCATTTTAATGGGTTTTAAGGCAAAAAAATATCAAATGCAAGGATAAATAAATAAAGGCAAGGATGCCTAGGAATTCAGGTTTGATCAGCTGGTTCTCAGTTGGAACATCAATAGCTGAGTTTTGGGATGTTTAATTCACAGGGTTTTGGCGCCAGGAGCTGGGGAAGCTCCATGCTGAATTGGTACATTGGGATGAATGGAGTCAGGTGACTTCTGCCCATTGTAGGTCAATTCTCATAGGTTGAGAATTGTTGGTGATCTTTCAGGTAAAGACCTAGGTTTGGATGACTCAAATTTCATAGACCATGTGATATGAATCATAGGTTGATTCAGGAACTGGAGGGGTTTTCACCCAAATATGCCTCAAATGGTATATAAGCAAAAACAGCTAATTTTAAATAAAGAAATATTGTTGATTTCAAGCTTTCCCCTCAACTACCTTTTCAATTATTATGTCTTTTTTGTTAAATTTTGAAAGGGCCAAATTTGGAGTACTTTGCGTGGAAACCACTGCTGCAAGGAAAGAGGTTCCTAAAAGTTTGTTGGAGGAAGCTTGGAGGTCACCAAGACTGTGCCTGAGGAGTCCTTGGTGGAAGTGAAGGCTGTATTTGAAGAGTTATACTCCAATTACTTTGTAAAAGAAGGGACTCACGACCAAGGAAACTGAATCTATGTGTGGGATTCCTGGAACCTGTTAGTAGGATGGGACAAAATCTTACAAGTGAAAGCAATGGCAAATTTTGAAATTGAGGCTTTAAGAGCAAGAGAGGAAAAAAGCGTTGAAATCATGGCTTGTTGGTGGGATAACAACAAAGCTGTGTCTCATAAAATTGCCTCCCTGGAGGCAAAGCTCCTCAAAGCTTTGTCACAGGAAGGTAATGGCAATAAGATTCAAGGGCAGGATAATGGTAGGTTGGACTAGTTAGACCGGCAACTGCCAGAATTAACTCATTCCGCAAGTCAACTTACTATATGTCAATAATCAGAAATAAAAATAATTTAATGTCAACAGCATTGAAAAGTCAGAATTAAGTTCAAACTCATGCAGACTACTAAATGTTGACACTTTTTAATAAGCAGAATTCTGTTTCCTGAACATTTTACTTAATAAAAAATTAAGCTTCAAGATATTTGTTAGGGTAATGTGACAACATAGACTTTAAAAATTTCATAAGAAATTATACATGACAATTAAAAAATTCATAAAAATACAATTTTATTTTATTTTACTATAGAATTAGCTATCTTTACTATAATAAATTTTTTCCCACTTATAAAAACAAAAAAAT
The DNA here is from genome assembly GCA_014839935.2 of Entomophthora muscae. NCBI lineage: Eukaryota > Fungi > Entomophthoromycota > Entomophthoromycetes > Entomophthorales > Entomophthoraceae > Entomophthora > Entomophthora muscae. Next base: position 357,224 of record QTSX02005012.1, on the reverse strand, counting down.
CCAATACACAAAAAGATACTAAATAAAGTTTCACGCATTATAAAAAAATATAACAATTGGAAACAATAATATAAAGTTTTTTATATTGAAAACTACAAAAAACATATAATTTACTAGTAAAATACCAATATAGGTCATGTAATACAGTCTAAAGCATTAAACTATCAATAAAAAATTGATGATTTTATAAAAACAGTGCCATAAATTATTAATGAGTTATTTAGAATAACTATTTATTTAAAAATATTATACTTAATATATAAAAACTATATAAAAAATTAGGCAATACTCAATAAATTTAATGAAAAACTAGACTGTAATAACCTGGTTGCCATTAAGAACTGTGGCAATCTTCTTGATGTATTCCCCAATCTCTGAAAGCTTATTTTTGCCTTGATAACGTCCTTGATCTTCTCTTGATACTGTTTCTCTTTGGTGGTTCTCTTCTTCTTGGATGGGCAGTTCTCAATATCTCTGATGGATGCAGCAGTCTTCCCCTGTTGGACTTTGAGGTGCTCATAGAAGGTGTTGTATCTGGGCTTGATTCCAAAGGAGGACTTGATATGCTTATGCCAGCCCTCCAAAAATAAAGTAGTTTTCATCTCATCCTTAGAAACTGCTGGATAGCAGTTCCAGTTGGCTTTGGCTCTGGGCTTGCTCTGGCCTTAACTGCCAGATCAGAAGCCTTGAAGTCTTTGGAGACTGGGACCATTTGGTGGAGGTACCACTTTAGAAGCTTTTCAATAAGATTTATTGGAGCATTGCATGTGTGCTCTCCTTTTTCACTAGTGACTTTATCCCATCCTTCTGTATTGATCCTGGCAGCGCAGCTTCTATCTTCACATACATAATGATTGCTTCTTTCTTCTCTCTTTTGATTGTTGCAATTGAAAACATAGCCATCACAGACTAAACTTTCACCTCCTTTGACAGAGATTAGAGGGAAAACCGAGGGAACTTCTTTGGGAGCTTAAACTCTCATTTGACATTGCATATATTGTGAACCTTTAGGGGATTCCATGGGCCGATTTTTGCTTGATGATAGTCAAACAGGTAATCATCAGGATCTTCTTTATTGATACTTGATGAGGAGGATGGAGGTGCAGATTTGTTGGGCGGTGGAGGGGAATTATCTGGAGTTGGATTCTTGCGCTTTCTGGACTGGGATGAGCTTGATTCCTTGGGGCTTGATTCCTTTGAGCTTGATTCATCTGGGCTTGACTGGGGTTCTGGACTCTTGGGTATCTTCTTTCTTCTTTGCTTGTTTAGTGGAACATCATTATCTTCTGATTGATACCAGCTTGGAGAAGAGGAGGGGACAGGGGAGGGCTCTTTGCTTTCAGGATCTGGGGTCTTCTCCTTTTTCTTCTGTTTCTTTGAGGGCTCTTTGGCTGGTTTTTTGTTGGGGTAGGGACTTTGGGTCTTTCCAGAGGCTTTGGGTACTTTCTTGATTGACTTGGGGCTCTTTTGTGGCTTCTTGGAAGATTTTTCCTACAATAATTAGAGTATAGTTCATAAAGTAAGAATAATCATGTGAAACATGAATAAAATTAAATAATAATCACTTGTTTTAAATTTATTATTAAGTGAATAGTTTATAGAAGTATGGAAAGTAATTTTAGAGCTAGTTTATTAGTAAAGAATAGAAAAAACCATGTTTAAATAAAAGGTTGACATTCTGATAGTCACAATAGTCAAAAATATTTAATTTAGTTTGTCAGTATAAAAACTCTTTAATTTTGACGTTGACATACTGACAGTCAGCATTAAACTAGAAAAACACTATGTAAATCACTTATAAAGCTTGGTTAATATTTTCCAGAGTTGGTTTTTTAAGGCCAAAATTGATTGTTTTTTAAATTTAAAAATTTAAAGATTCACATATGTAACTTATGAAAACTAAATAATAGGGATTGTAGAGGGAAGTCTAAAGTACAGCCATGGGTACTTTGGCCTGTATTACCATACCATTGTATGTGTGATTTTTTTTAAGCGGCAGTGTTTTCTAATAAACAAGTGATGGTGTCAACATTCAGGCAGTCAGTGTTTTTTTATAGTAACTCTTCTATTAAATCTTGCTTAAATTATGTCACTTTGTTTGCTTAGCCAAACCCCTTTGTTGCAATTTAGGCAATGCACCAATTTGACACAAAGCTGACATTATAATTACATATATAAATTCTAGTTTTAACATATGCGTTTTGGCTTAAGTGGACTTCCAGAAATAAGCTATAGTTTATCCAGTGAATTTAAAATAACAGTAAATATCTAAATAATACAAATAATGCTATGAAAGTTGGCATATGTCTTTGTTCAATGCTTATCTTATTATTTATTTAATAAAAACAGTAGTATAAAATATAAAAAATAGTTATTTTTAGAATATTGTAAAATTTATTAAGAAACTCATGGATTCTTATTTGGGGTTGACATCCAGATATTACTTACTGTAGTCAACCTTAATGTAAAAGTACAAAGAAACTTACATTTTCATAGTAAATTATATTAGTTTTTTGGCTTATAATTAAGCCTTTGTTTAAATGATGTTGACATTATGCCTGTTCCTTTTTAATTTTGCAATTCTGACTTAATAATTAACTATGAAAAATTAGCTTAGTTTTGGAAATGCCCAATTCCGGCAGATAAATACTAAAATAATGTCAACTTACTGAATATTGACAATTTGCTGACATTCAGTGAGTTGACTTGCAGAATGAGTTAATTCTGGCGGTTGCCGTTAGACCTGGATCTGTCACAGGGCTTTTACCTGTATTTCAATTGACTTGTGTCCTACAGACCACAAGCGCTGTTGGGAGCATGTCAACCCAGGCCTTTGGATTGTTAGCAGATAACTTACTGAAAGCCTCTACAAGCAAGCCATTTAGTTTTTCTACTTGTTCATTTGCTTAGGGGTGATATGGGCTGGCTATGATGTGTTTTATTCCATTTTTGGAAAGGTAGATATTGGTGCCAATGGATTTAAGTTCAGTGCCTCTATCTGTGATTAGGAGGTCATGTTTCCCAAACTTGGCTATGATATCTTTTCCAATGAATTGTCTCACATTTTTGCCTTTGTGTTCTTTGGTGGCTTGCGCCACAGGCCATCTGGTTTCATGATTGATAGCTGTGATGATGTACTTCTTGCCCTTGTTTTTGACAGGCATTGGTCCCACAATATCCAGCAACCATACCTTGAAGGATTGTGTGGTGGATACAGGTACCACTGACTTGGGTGATGGTTTGGTTTGGGTGTACTTCTCACAGACTTTGCATTGCTACAGTACTTCCTTGATATCATATAGCATGTTAGGCCACCAGTAGTGTGTCTTGAGATATTCATGAAAGTTCCTGCTATGGGTGTGTCCCAAGTCTCTGTGATATTAGAGGATTGTGTCAATCTTTTTTGTTGATGGGACGTAAGGTACAGTGTCACCATTTGGGAGTATTTGGTGTAGAGTACCATATACGTTTTTGAACAGGTGTTTGTTCTTAAGGACCTTCTCTTGGATTTCCATTGGTGTGCCATGTGGGAACCCTTCCTGGAGATTCCCCATGATTAACATGGGCCAGTTGGGGTCACCATTAGCGCAGAGGACATGTTTGCTGTATACCTTGACAGGTCATCTGCAGTAAGCATTTCCTTGCCTAGATTATATTCAATTTACATGGGGTATCTCTGTATGAGACTCATCCATGTGGATTGTCTCCTTGAAAAGTGTTATTGTGTTTTGAAGAATATCAGCAACTTGTGATTGGTGAGTACTTTGAATGTTTGGGCTCCTTCCAGATAGCATTACCATTTCATGAGGCAGTGTATGATGGCTAACAACTTCTTGTCATGTATAGGGTATCTTTGTTTGCCGTCAGATAGTTTCCTTGACTCATATGCCACGGGGAGGAAGTCTTTTTCTGCCATTTGGATACATAGTACTCCTTCTATGGCATAGTCGGATGTACCAGTTTCTAGCTCATAGGTTCCCTCACAATTTGGATATTGGAGGATAGGGACAGTGACCATGTGTTCCTTCAGTTGACAGAAGTGTTGATCATGTAGCGGTGTCCAGATAAACTTAGTTGTTTTGCCCGTGATGGCAGATAGGGGGCTGTTAGGGTGCCCCAGTCAGGAATAAATCTTATTATGTAGGCTACCATTCCAAGAAAGGTGCAGAGTTCACTTTTATTTCTTGGAGCTGGCATCTCAGTTATGGCATGTATCTTGTCTGGGTCTGGTTTGATTCCGTTCTTGCTGATAATGTGACTGAGGAATGGAAGTTCTTTTGAGAAAGATCCACACTTTGACAGTTTTGCAACCAGTTAGTTTTCTTCAAGGGTGCGGAGGACCAGGCAGATGTCTTTCCAGTGTTGCACCAGGTTAGGGCTGTAGATGATGTTGTTGTCCAGGTAGATGATTGCCCGTTTCCCAATGTGTTCCTTAAAATTTGTTGTTCATGAAGGTCACAAAGATACTGGGAGCATTTGTCATGCCAAAGTTGATAACAATACATTCAAAGAATCTGTATTTAGTTCTAAATGTGGTCTTTGGAATGTCTTCAGGTTTCACGTGAATTTGGTGGTAAGCTGGTGTCAAATCAATCTTTGTGAAGATTTGGGACCCCCCAGGGCGTCAAAAAGGTCGTCAATTAGGGGCAGGGGATACCTGTTTTTTATTGTGACCTCATTGAGGGCCCTGTAGTCTGTGACATGGCGGAGTCCTCCATCTTTCTTTGTCACAAAGAAGACAGCAGCGCTAAAAGGCGACTTTTCTGGTTGTATGAGTCCTTTTTCAAGGGCTTTATCAAGATAAGCCTTTAGGATGTCGTCTTCTTGTGGTGTGAGGCAGTAGATAGGTTGTGCTTTAGGTAAACTCCCTTTGAAGTTGATTTTGTGTTGTATGCCACGGTCAGGAGGTAGTCCTGGCAGTGTTTCTTGGAAAAAAAGTGGGGAACTTGTTAACTAGTGTTGCAACCGAGCTTCCAGACTTGCCTGCTAATGTACCTTACAATACACAGGGGGCGCTCAATGAGTTGCCCCTTGACGTATCTAACAACATGGATTAATATGATGGCAATATCAAATGGCAGGTACCTAATCCTAATTAGGAGCGCTACCAATTCAACTTGCTGATCCCTGCACAAGTTATTCCTTGGCTTCAAATCTTACATGGAACTTCCCATTATGCCACCCCCTTGTGGCTTTCCCCATATGGTATATTAATCACAATATTCCACAATAAACAATACATTATTCTTATTATTATGTCCTTTCTATTGGACTGTTGTCTTCCCCAACTCCAAATACTGAATCCTCATTGGTTCAGTTGCAACACTAGCTAATCTTGGATGGGGTTTTTTTCATGTCAAGTCTCTGTATTCTTAAAGTGGATGACCTCAATGTACATGTGCTCCAATTGATTTTGCTGATGTCAGTTTCTTTCTCTGTTTCCATGATTTTTACAAATATGTGGTCTCTCATGAGGGTGTCAAGGTGTGTCAGGTAAATGTGATGATGAACTTCTCCTTGCTGGATAGTGAGTGTGGCACTGTCCCTGTCTATGTGAGGTTTTGTCTTTCTCATTAAATCCAAACCAAGTATAACATCATACTTGGGAATTGGTATGATAGGGCCACTAAGTGTCGTTTGTACATCTCCGATTTGGGCCCGGAAGGTCTGGTCTTGTGATAAATGGTGTGCTGGGGTTGTCCGCCATGATGACTCTCTTGATGTTACTTCAAATGGTAGGTAACTTCATGAGGTCTGTGAAACTCTTGTTAATGAGTGATTGGTCAGCACCAGTGTCCAATAGCGCTGTGCCCTGGTATCTGCAAAAACAGAAAGTATAGGTAAGGAGTTTATTTCAAGATTGGGCGGCAAACAGTAGAGGATCACTGGAGGGAACCTGGATCATGATGATTGATTCCACATCCTGGTCCCTGTACAAGTCTTGCAGGTTGGGGGAGGGTGGATTGCCTAAGAACTTCCCTGAGCTTTTCCCTCCTTGTTGGTATCTTTGGTGCTTGCCTGGTTGGCTTGTGCAGTGTGATTCCTAGTTCAAGGATGGGTGTTGTTGGCTCAGTTGCTTTGATTATTGGGTCAAGGATCCTTCTTGGCTGTAGGGTTCTCCTTGTGCTTGTTGATTGCATGTAGATTGTCAGATTTCTAAGTTGCGCACTTTCCTTCTAAGAATACATCTTCAAGGTTCTAGCAGCGGTTCATGTCAAACTGATGTCTGATGTGTGTGGAAGACCATTATAGAAGTCCAAGCATGGCCCAGGTTCATCAAAGTTGATGGTGTTGGGTGTGTGGCCATGTAGGTCTTTGTATGCAGCAATGTTTACCTCAATTGTTCCTGTCATCTTGAAGGTTTGAAGTTCTGTCATGATTACTACGTTGAAATCCTTCATGGAGAATTTTTCAAGGAATGCACTTTTGAACAGCTCCCAGTCTCCCTTTTGGTAGGGTGCTGGGCTATCAATCTACTTACAAAATGTGATGTGGTTCCTGTAACACGGAGGGCAATTTCTCTGACCCAGAGTCTTTGGGGGTTATTCCACTTGCTCATATTTGCTTTGTGTACTGTTAATCCAAAGAGAGGTGTTTTCTCAGCGGAATCCCATGAAGGCGCCAATTTCAGCTGTGTGCAGGCGCTGGAATACAATATTGGGTATTTCAGGCTATTGTGGTGCTGTTGTGATTGGGGTTGTGGGTAACAGTCTTCAGGCTTTGAGAGTGTTGTATTGTTTGATGGGTACAATTATGTTGACGTAGACAACAAAACACGCAGAAACGTCTTGTACTTCTTTGTAGTCTCTCCAGCCATTATGGAGTACCATTGCTTGGGTATTTTTTTTAGGAGGAATTTTTCCTTTGAGTTGGGTAGGTATGGATAACCTACCTGTGCTACCACTATCGAGTTTATACTTCTGGGAAGTATAATAAATGGAAAAAGGGGAAGATTTAATAAGAGAATGATACTTTATTGAATATGAATATAGAATAATATATAGTATCATGACAAGACACATACCGTCCATGTACGTCATGGGGGTCATGGGGCTTATCTGAGTAATGTCCCTCTTGAGTCACAAGGCTTAATCGAGTTGTATTCCATTTAGGACCTGGAATGAGTGATCCCTGTCATAGATGGTTGACTGACAATGGTGCCACCAGTTTATTGACTGGCCGGTAGACCATTTGGTGAGCCATTTGGTGATCTACTTGGGGCGTTAATTCCCTGAGAGGGAGTAATCAAAGATGTTGCGACATATATTAATTATTTTTGGCGGTAAATGTGCACTGTTGATCATGAGTTTAGATAAATTTGATCTTTTTATTGATTCTAATCCCAAAAAAGACACTCAGAATATTTATTTCCTTTTCATATTCTAGATTGCATTCTTAATTAAGGCAAGTTAGTAACAGTTTTATAGATTCATTCATGTGTTTTGATATTTATGTTGTCTGTTTCAATTGCTATTGAGGCTCATTGTTGGACCAAGTTTGTAACTTTTCTGACTGAGTTTCATGTGTTCACCAAAAACATAGTAAACATAGTAGATGTGTTCTGTGACTGAAACTTATGTGTTCTAGTGTTTTATATAATCGTTGTTGAATTGTTAAGCATTTGTCCCCAGTTTGAGTAGGTTGTTGTATGACTGGACAGTTTTGCCAAATAGCACTCATTTTCTGTGAAACTATCATCTATTTAGATCTATCAAGTTGAAATTCGTTTTGTGACTGATTTAATGCATTCTAAACCAACTAATATATGTTTATCTCAACAGGTTTGAAAACTACTGTGCTGAAATTGCTTTTTATTAATTCATATATTGACTGTGTATGTAATTGTTGTGAACACCTCTCATTTTAAGAAGAGCATGGAAGTCAATAGGACTGTGACTGAATTTGAAGAGTTTGTTTATTATTGGTATTGGTTCATTCTTTTTAGAAGCAAATGACAATAACGTTTGAAACTAACAGTTAAAGAGATCACAATTCTTATTTGTGAGTATAAAATAATAACACAATCATATATAACAAATTAAACTCTATGCCGTAGCTAATGCATTTCACACTTGACAATCCTGTATTTTTTTAAAAAAATTGTAGTTCTTCAATATTAATGCAATATTTTTAGTATCTAGTCTAGCCAAAGTCTATATTTTTGCTTATCTTTCAGCTAATACTTTTATTTGGTTTAAAAATGAAGATAAAATTCTAAATAAAAATATTAACTAAGCAATAAGGCTCCTAGCAGTAGAGTGTCTAAAAGTGATAGATTATATTGAACATGATTTTCCCTTTTGACAGTTCATGACACTCCACTCAAAAAATATTATTGAAAACGCCTTTATTTCAAGTTTAGGATCGTTTGCAATTGGGCGCATATGATGAGCAGGGAGGATTATTGAGTCGGTTAACTAGAGTCATATCGGCTGGCCCTCGTGCATTATTAGCATAGACTTGATCTCGTTGATACTGTGAGTATTGGGACGGTTGGCTTGTTTGAACGTTGCTGCTTTGTCCAGGGATATTTTCTCCATAAGATTGGCTTGAATATTCATACTGGGGGGCAGAGAAGACAGAGGAGACTAAAGCAGATACAAGGATTAATTGCATTTTGATAATCCACATTCTTCAAACTAACACGCTTTTATAATCACGCCCTTACCTTGATTTCAGTGAGATGATTTCAAATTGAATTTAGATCCCATGCGACTTGGACTAAGTCATGTTTCAAGGTTACATCACCCATTACAAAATATGATACTTCCTAATATTTTCTATTTAAATTTCAGCAACAACAATTATTTTGATTTTAATTTAAATTTCATTGTAAGGATTTCAAATATTACTTTTCTTTTCCTGGATCCCGAGTAAAAGCAAAACAATTTAAAAGTACATTTTAATTCCAACCTAAACACTAAATATTTATGTTTGATGAATCACCAGGGAGCGGCATTGGCTATTAAAGCTGCGCATGTTGCGTCATTTGTAAGTAGTTTACGGCAGAGTACTTTGGACTACTTGATCATTTAGATGTAAGATAGTCAGATATCAGTAAATTAGCATCGATGTTGCATACCTAATTATTAATGCTTGAAACTGGATTATATTTAAATACGCCATCAAATAATGCAGTTTAATTAATGGTTTGAAAAGCGAAGTGCCGTCTTGGGATCTTGTGAAATCACCTGGTCTAAAATGATAAATCAGTTATTATTTATCGATGACGTATTTTTGCAAGTCTAGGTTTCAGAGTACTTGAATCGATGAAGTTCTTGTGTCAATCTTCTATTGATCCTGTGGATATTCCATTTATAGTCAATCAGGCCTGATCAATGTTGACAAGACCTTGATTCTTAATCGCTAATAATAAATTGCAAAATAAAGTAATTTTTGAATCATTGGTTTAAAATATCAGTAGCATGAACCTTGAATGATCCAGAAAATATACAAATACGCATTCAGAATAAGGTACAACATGCCATCTCAAAATATGACATCTTGAATCACGCTATCTCAAAAGCAATAGTAGCTGTGGCATCTTGATTTACAGCATCACGACTAAGAAAAACACTATCTCAAACAGTCTTTATGCTCAAAACCAAAAACATATAAAAACACATATTAAATACCTTTGATAAATTTAGCTATACTAAGAAAAGGCTCAGTATCCCAAAACTGCAATAAAAATAAGGGGTTAATTAGTAGCAACAAGGCTGTGTAAAGCACCAAAGTCAAGACATACAAAAACAGCCATTTCCATATATAATATCTATGAGCTATGTATTAAAATATGCATATAATAATTCCAAATGATAAAGAAAGGTTAAAAATAATAAAATTATAAGAAAAAAAGAGAGAAGAAAAGGAATAGTTTATTGGGAAATGGTTCAAAGATTAGCTAAAAGAGCACCAGAGATGGCTTAGAGATACTTAAGCTTTCTATCCTTAGGATAATAGGAAAGGACTGATTTGAAAATCTTGTATACTTTTTCACCACCTTTGTCTGCTTTGGGGGGGCATCTCTGTTCTTGATGTGTCTTTTTAACAAGTGTGCAGAGATTGCCTGTTGGGTCTTGAGATGAACCATTATCTTATTAAATTTGGGCTTTTTTACACAGACACTAGTTTCAAATTGGCTATATCCCCTTTAAAGGGAAGAGGTGGTCTTTATTGACCCATCTTTAATCTGCTTAAGTCAGTTCCAGGTGGTTGGGTCACCACTTATTCTGATACATTGTGCTACCAAAATACTAGAACCCACTTAGTTTCAAATTACTCATTAAAGGTAGAAAATGCTGCCTGGTTGATAATGATTTAGGGGTAGTGAAAGAGGGTATGAGAGAAGTAATTTTATTGTCGTAACTGTGCTGTTTTAGCAGAGTTACACAGGGAAAAATATTTAGAAGAAAGATAATAATCTTTATTGAGAGATAATGATTATATAGTTACTGTGAATCAATGGATAGCAGGAACATGATTGGTGATCACACGGTTGGATGAGAGAAGGGGGTGGCTTGATCCTGATAATGAGTCAAGCGCCAAATTGAGATATCCACTGTGAAGGATCATCATCTGTTCATGTTGATGGATTTGGTAATTTGAGTTGACTTCCTAGTCTGGCTTCAGGTGGCTGGATAATTGGGTTGCAGGTCACAAACCCGCTTGGTTGGAACCTTGCTGGCGGGTCGAGCCTGTGGGTTTGACCCCCCCCGGCTGAAGGTCAGCCTCCTCTGGGGGCAGGTTGTCAGGGAGGCCTGGGCGCCATATTGAATCAGTTGTTGTTTGGTGGCAGGCAGGGCGGTTTCTTGTTGTTTCTGTCTTGCTTTGAAGGGTTGTAGGCGGTCGTGGTGTAAGGTCTTGTCTTGTTTGCGTTTACAAGCCCTTGCACAAGGTAAGTGTTATTGTCGTTTACCTTTAGAATAATTGCTGGACCTACTTTCTCGGGTTGTAGTTTGCTTTTGTCTACATTCATGACCCAGACTTTGTCCCCGACTTCATGTCTATTGCAGATGAGGACAATGGTCTTTTGTAAGTGTTCCTTTTCTTTGGCTGCTTGTTTGCTGTTGGCCTCTACTACTTGAGGATCTGAGCGAGGGGGACTTGACTTGGAATTTCCTGTTCGGGTCCTGTCAATGCTTGAATGATATTTGGCTATGTGCTGTATACCAGTTCAAACAGGCTTTTTCCGGCGGATCTGTTCACTTGGGTTTGGCACACAAGTAATGCAGTTAGTAGCTGCTTATACCAGTCTTCAGGTCTTCCAGCAGTGAGTTTGGATAGGGCTTGCACGAGGCTACCATTAAGCCGCTCTACACGTCCATTAGCCTGTGGATGATACAGTGTTGTGATGGTGAGTTTGACCCCATTCTTGGTGAGGTACACATTGGTGTCTTTGGAGGTCAATTCTTTGCCTCCATTGGTTATCAGGAGTTCTGGCTTTCCAAACCTGCTGATTATTTCCTTGCCAATGAATTGTCGGACGTTGTTACTGGTGTGTGTCTTCACCACTTGGGCTACTGGCCACCTTGTTGCAAAATCAATGGCTGTGATGATGTATTTTTTGTTGCTGTGCTTTCCTAGCATGGGGCCCACGATGTCAAGAGCCCATACTTTGAACAGTAGTTGGGTTTGAATGGGGAGTACAGACTTAGGCGGGGTTTTGCTTTTGGCAAACTTTTTGCAGACCTTGCACTGTTCTAATACTTCCTGGACATTGCGGTATAAGGTTGGCCACCAGGTGTTATGCTTTAGGAATCTGTATAGATTTTGGCTCTTAGTATGTCCAAGATCTCTGTGGTAGCAAAGAATGTTATTGACTCGTTGATGTGTGGGGATGTAGGGGATGGTTGTGCCATCTGACATTTTTCTGTGAAAAGTGTACCGTATACGTCAGCAAAGAGGTGTTCATTCTTGATGACCATTTCTTTGGTGATATTGGTTGTGCCTGCAGGGAACCCTTCATCTTTGTACAGAGCACTAGGAGAGGCCAGTCTGGGTTGAGCCCATTCTCTCCCCTATAAGCGCGGACATACAGATGGGACAGGGCGTCCGCCATGGCAAGCTCAGTCCTGGGCTTATATTGGATGAGCATGTTAAACCTTTCTAGGATTTCCATCCACTGCGCTTGGCAGTGTGACAGGTTTGCTTGTGTCTTGAAGTAGATGAGCGACTTATGATAGGTTAGTGCTGTGAATTCTTCCTGCCATTCAAGGTAACAGCGCCATTTGACTAGGCAGTGTACAATGGCCAACAGTTCTTTGTCGTGGATTGGGTATCAACACTTGCCATCTGTCAGTTTGCGTGACTTGTAGGCTACAGGCAGGAAGTCACCATCACTATTCTTAATTTGTAGTACCCCCCAATGTATGCATCTGAGGTGTCAGTTTCCATCTGGTACTAATGTCTTGTTTGGGGTATTATAAGATGGGTGCTGCTGTGAGCTTTTCCTTGAGACGTCTAAAATAGAGGTCACGTTGGGGGGTCCATACAAACTTGGACTTGGCGCCTGTTATGGCAGACAAGGGGGCAGTCAAGACGCCACAGTTGGGTATGAAGCGTTGTACATAGGCCACCATTCCCAAGAAGGTGTGGAGTTCTGATCTGTCTTTGGGAGGTGGCATATTGCAGATGGCTTGTATCTTCTGACTGTTGAGTTTGATGCCGTCTTTTGAGACTATGTGTCCCAAGAAGGGTAGTTGCTCCCAGAAGAACTGGCATATGTAGGGCTTGGCCAACAGTTTGTGCTGTGCCAAGGTTGCAAAGTCTTTCTCCAGGTCTTTGTGGTGCTGTTCCACCAAGGGGCTGTAGACAATAATATTGTCCAGGTACACTAGGGCGTGTTTGCCTATGTGTGGCGCAAACACTTTGTTCATGAAGGTTACAAAGGTGGATGGGGCATTGGTCATGCCAAAGTTGAGTATCACACATTTGTAGGAACCGTACTTGGTGCGGAAGGCTGTCTTGGGGATGTCTTTCTCCTTGATACAAATCTGATTGTAGCCTGCAGTTAGATCAATCTTGGAGAAGACAGTGGCTCCTCCCAAGGCGTCAAAGAGATTGTCAATCAGTGGCAATGGGTAACAATTCTTAATGGTGACTTTGTTCAAGGCGCGGTAGTCTGTGACCAGGCGTAAGGTACCGTCCTTTTTAGCCACAAAGAATACGGCAGACCCAAAGGGAGACTGTGAGGGGCAGATAAGTCCTTTTTCCAGTGCCTCCTTAAGATAGGCGCGCAGGGCGTTGTCCTTGCTTGGGCTCAGCCTGTAGATGGGAGGTGCCTTGGGTACAGCCCCCTTGAGTTGGATCAAGAGTTGGATGTGCTTCTTGGGGGGTAGCCCAGGTAACGCCTCCTTAAAGATTTCTGGGTGACAGGCCACAATGTTGCAATCTTGAGGCATGGAGGTATCCTGGTGGTCCTTGAAGTGTATGATTTCATACTGACAGGAATCCCAGTCAATTGCTTTCATGTTTTCCTTCTTGTCCAAAGTCTCTGTGATGCATACAAAGACGTGATCACGTAGGAGTTGGTCCACAGAGTCCGGGTAGATCTGGTGGTTGACACCTTCACGCTTGATGGTCAACACTGAGGTTGCTCAGTCCACGTGGGGGTTGTTTTTTTGTAACCAGTCTAGTCCCAGTACAATGTCAAACTTAGGGAAGTCAATGATGGGACCTTGGATGGTGGAGTGGAGGTTCTCAAGCATGACAGAGAAGGGGGCAGTTTCCTTTGTCACAGCAATGTGGTGTTCATCAGCCAGGACCACGTTTTTAATCCTCAAAGGATTAGTGGTCAGCTTGAATTTATCCACAAAGCTGCTGTTGACTAAAGTTTGATCTGCGCCCAAGTCCAGGAGTGCTGAGCCTGTGTAACTGCAAAAACGGAAAGGGTAAGATATCAATTTATTGGGATGTCTGGCAATGGTGTACAGTACTGGGTCTTCTGAGGGTACTTGGATCATTGGACATTGGTCCACGTCCTTAGGTCAGTATTCATTGTTGGGCAAGTCAGGAGTTGTGTGGGAAGAGCTTGGCTTGCTTAATGCTCTCCCCAGGCTTTTCCCTCATCTTGGTTGCCTTGGGTGGTGGTGACACGGAAATGAGTACAATTTGACTGGCCGTTATTTCCATTCCCATTCCCATTCAAACCCGTGGGTTTGAGGTTGTTGTTGTTGCTGTTACCTCCAGGAGGTGGTCAAGAGGAGCGCCTGCTTGGATGGGAGTCCTTGGGCCTTTCTTGTTTCCCAGTCTGTGCCTTGTGTAGAGCATTGGATGTTTGTTCCGCTTTTTCCGCTTCACAGTACAGGCTTTGCAGGTTGGTCACTTGATCCAGGTTCACATGTCTCATCACATGCGGCTTGAGGGCGTCATAGTACATGAGGTGTGTGATGGGGTGTCAAAAGCCATGTTGGATGGGGCACAAAGACAAAGTTCCTTGTAGGCGCAGGTGAGTTCTTTAACAGTGCCTGTCTGGGTCAGGTTCTTTACTTGGCGTATGATCATGAGCGCTGTATCCTTAAGCATGAATCTTGCCAAGAAGTCCTGTTTGAAGGTGTCCCAGTTCTTGTCAGTGTGCTCTTTGTGCCACTTGTCACACCAGGTGCCAGCATTGTGGGTCAGGCAAATGGAAATCTCTGTGATCCAGAATTGCTGTGGGCATTCCATCTGAGCCAGCTTGCTTTGAGCGGACTGGATCCATGCGCCAGCGTTGTCATTGTTGGCCCTGGCAAAGAGCTCTAAGGCGGCGCTGCAAAGTCTTTGTGCAACATAGGCGGACATGGTGATTTTGTCAGCTGGTCATGGCATCAAGGAAGGTTCCTGAAAGAACCCTTGGGCAGACAGGGCGTTGAAGGCGGGTAGCGGGATCACCGTGCTTTGGTAGAGGACAAAATCATCAGGTATCTCGGTACCAGGAGTATACAGAGTCCAGCCAGGCGGGAGGCCAGACATAATTCTGTTGAGGATTTGTTGACCGAGGCGTGTGCAGACAACAGGCAGAATTTTTCAAGATAAGGTAGGATGGAGAGCCTACCTGTGCTACAAATGTTGTAACTGTGCTGTTTTAGCAGAGTTACACGGGGAAAAAATATTTAGAAGATAGATAATAATCTTTATTGAGAGATAATGATTATATAGTTACTGTGAATCAATAGATAGCAGGAACATGATTGGTGATCAAATGGTTGGATGGGAGCAGGGGGTGGCTTGATCCTGATAATGAGTCAAGTGCCAAATTGAGGTATCCACTGTGAAGGATAATCATCTGTTCATGTTGTTGGATTTGGTAATTTGAGTTGACTTCCTAGTCTGGCTTCAAGTGACTGGATAATCAGGTTGTGGGTCACAAACCCGCTTGGTTGGAACCTTGCTGGCAGATTGAGCCTGTGGTTTTGACATTATCCTCCTCTCTCATTATAGCAAGAGAAGCAAAGCCGCTAAAGGTGTATGTGGCGCTCCTGCTCTGTGGACAACAAACCATGTCCTGAATCAAAGCCAGGTGCCAACTGAGAGGGGGTGTCATTCTTCAAGTGCTTGTGTTTTAAAGCTAAATCATTGTAATTTCTTTCAGGATGAAGAGCTCATCAAACACCTTCCCTACTAGCATCCTGGCATAAAACCTGTGGACCATAACCTTAGCTGGGGTATTTCCCTCATTGGATTTATAAAACTCCTGGAAGAGATTATTAAGCTTATTACCCAAAAACTCTCTTCTCCTGGCTATCAAATTCAATCTCTTGGTCAGTCTGACTCATTCTTCTTCAGGAGTCTGGCTTCTGGGAAATTTTCTGCAGCAATACCTATAGATTCCTTCTTCTCTTGTTTTGGGGTAGTAGATGTGATAGATATTATCCTTTGTAGACTCAGAAAGAATAATGGTTTTAGGGGTTGTAAATAGCTTTTATTAAAACAGAAGGAATATCCTCTTAGAAACCTTCTGTAGTATAGCTTTCTCTGGGCTATGTTTCTTTTTCCTTTGCATCTGGGATTTTCCATTTCTCCTGTTATGGCTCCAGTCCTTGCTCTTGCTCTTTCTCTTGTCCCTGCTCTTGCTCTTGATATTTCTCTAGTTTTACCAGTTTTGGATCATTTCTATTATTTCCTTGGTCCAGTCAATTACCCATATATAGCTCCTTATTTTATTCTAATTATTTTCTAAGCTTTTTTTCTCTTCTAGGCTTAAATAATTGATTTCCTTTCTTTTATAATAAATTAAACTTTTAAGCTTACTATAGTTAATCTTAGGAGACTTTTTCCTGTCAGGGCCACCGATTATTTAAGCTTTTGCTCTATTTTACCATTGAAACTCATTATTAAAATAATCCTTGACCTTCAGCCAATCAGATGGTTTCCTTTCCTTACATCATCTGAAGTGGTTTTTTTGTCATTTGCCCTAATAGAACACTGTCAATGCACAGCAAAACACCAATCATCTATGCTTCACATTTCAAACAGTTCCCCCATTTTCTTCAATGTTTATCTGTTCCTTGATTTTCTTGATTTTCTTATATAAAGAATAAGGAAACTGTTTTTCTACATTTTTTTACAATGTTTCCTTGTTACTTTCCTCATTGTTGTCAATCCTAAAAAAACTTTATATGACTGTTGCCCTGCTCTTGCTCTGTACTATAGCTGACAGCAAAATGTTTTGCTCTGCTTCTCAAAATTTCTATGTTTGCTTCTGGACTCTTCTTTTTGGCCACCCTGTGGGGTTCCTGTTCACCAGTCCCCAAAGTGTGTCCTGAGTCATAGACAGGGACCAGCTTAGAGGACCTGTCATTTCCTAGTAGATGGAGGTGGCTTGCTAGAAGTTTATACTTGGCCTACATTAATGCAAACTATTCCAAGACTTTTCCAATACTGTAAATTCAGAACCTAGACATAAACATGCGGGATTGTCAAATCCTTGGTAAAAATTTCAAATTGCTTTTGTTGGATGGCCTTTTTTAATTAAATTGATTTTTTGTATTTGAATTTGAATTTTTAGAAATGCAGGAACTCATAGGCACTTTGCAAATTTCAAGTTGAACTGCATATTTCCAATGGACAAAATGAAATTAACTGGAATCATATTTGAAGCGTTCAAATCCATCAACCATTTTCATTAAGTTTACTATGTTTTTTTGAAATTGCGGGATTGTCAAATCCAAGAACCAAATTCCAAATCACTTTTGAATGCCACTAGTAAACTCTGATATTAATTGCGGGAACTGGAATCCAAATTTAATGTACAGTAAGCACACTAGGAAATACCAACCCAAATAAAAAACCACCACAAATAAAATCAAATGAAAAATTCAATCCCAATACCCATGTTTAGACATAAAAAGTTATTAAAATTTAAAATTATCCAAACCCAGAAAGTATACAGTATTATACACTTCAAATCACATATATAGAAATTATGTTACTATTCAAGGCTAAATCAAGAGAAAACAACTACCCACAACTAAACCAATAAATCCAAATAAGTACATATTTAATCTAAGATATGTTTTTTATTTTATTTTATGGACTGTCAATTGCATTCTCAACCAGCTCCTGCACCAGCCCGCGGGGCAGCCTGTCCACGAGGGCGTCCCAGAGGGTCCAAGAACAGACCCAGAACCCAACTTGAGGGGAGCCATGCTGACACACAGGCCTCCCAAGGCGTCATAGCCAGCCAACCACCTCCCACATCTCAAGCATGGAACAGAATTCTGAATCCCAGACAGAAGCCACTCTTAAGGTCTGCTATCAAAGTCTCCTATACCAGGGTCACTGTGAACAATGAGGTTACTTACACCTCCACCGTTTACCCAGTTGTCACCCGGCCCCGCACTATTGATCCAAGAGTTGCCACTTTCTGCCCCTGCATTTTTGACCCAGCTTATGAGCAATTGGCCACCACTGTTGAGCCATCTGCTTCTGTGATCTATTCAACTATTGACAACGTCACTACAAACAAGGTGATACCACCTTCTACACAAAGGTCCCCATTCCCTGTATTGAGCCTGATAGCCAGGATGCTGTGGTATTGTCCAAGAGCTGGTGTCAGTTGATAGATAGTGAGTGTGAAGCTCTCCTCAACTGCTTGAACAGGGGAATGGCAGTTTGGGATATTGAGTCCCAATTTGGTGTCACAGACAGATATATTGGCAATATCAACAAAAAGTACAGCAACACCAGGAAAATTTCCAAATCTGTCAAGGCAAAAAGACAGCCTAAAAACTCTTCAACCTGTTCATTTTGAGACAATCAAGCAGTGGGCAACAAAGGATTGCCACCTAGACATTCTTGCTGTCCAATCAATTCTCACCACAGAGTTTGGGCTTTCTGTCTCTAAAACCCTTGTCTACAAAATCATGGTCAAGTTGGGCTTCTCCTAGAAAGTAATGAGAATTTTGCTGTACAATAGGAACAGCAACAAGATCATCAAGGATTGACACATTTATTTTGTAGACCTATCTGGATCTTAAGCAGACCAGGGATGTTCAGTTCTTTTATATTGACAAATTGTTGTTTTCCTCCTCAATCAGGTCTAGGCATGGGTGGGTCAAGAAGGGGTCCAAGGATGGTTTATGTCAGGAAGCCAGTAATAGGTAGAGGCATTGGGCGGCTTGGGGTGAGGTGCGACCGAGCTGGCAGGTAAGGCCCACCATAGAATAGGTGCTAACTTGATAATGTAAGATACAGATTGCCCAAGCAAGGACCAGGGTACTGAGTTGGGGACCATGGAATCCATCAATACTGTCAAAGTAATGTAGAGTACCCCCAAACAGTTGGGTAGAGGTGGTCTTGGCTGTGGTGGTATGTTCCAGTGGGTGGTCTGGTCTTGGGGTTAATGGTAGAGTCATGGGAACAAAGTATGCTGGTAGGTAGTTGTATTTGTCCTTGAACAATAAGGGCAATATCTTGATCCTCTTTCCTTTGTGTCCTATGTATTTGGTACTTCTAGTCCTTGTCAATAGGTCAGCAATGAGGATGGTTTCCAAGCTGTACTCTGAATAGGCCAGGTTGGGTGGGTACTCAGTAAAGTGCATAGTTCCAAAGGGGGCTCCTGGGGGACAGTATAATGCCTGGGGCGGTTTGACAGGTTGGTCTCTGGAGGGGGCGGCGGTCTGGTTGTCTACTTGGCTGTAATTAAGATGGAAGATTACTAGGACTAGATAGGGTAGAATTTGTTTGAACCAAAGGTTCATAAACTTTATTATTGAAAATGACAATGTGGTCATCACCACACTGCTGG
Organism: Entomophthora muscae; assembly: GCA_014839935.2. Classification (NCBI taxonomy): domain Eukaryota; kingdom Fungi; phylum Entomophthoromycota; class Entomophthoromycetes; order Entomophthorales; family Entomophthoraceae; genus Entomophthora; species Entomophthora muscae. Next base: position 337,996 of record QTSX02005012.1, on the reverse strand, counting down.
CGTTCTTATACCATGTGATTTTGTTTCTTTGCTTTTTGCAGACTTTGGGTCCATGGGCGTTTTGCCGGTAGGGCATGGATCTTGGCTTAGGGTCTGGAGGGCATCAGGTTCTGGTTGGGTACACTTTGGCAAACAGAAGTTTCAATGCTTAATTTTGCCGCTTTGGTTCATCATGTCACCTGAGTTGCCCAATTACAATACCTTTTCTGGACTGGGAACTGGCAACAGCTGGTGTTTGTTGGCAGGGCTAGTAGCAGGTCTTTTCCCAACCTCCTTTAGGAAGACCACATTTCCTGCATAGGTATGGGTCTCCAGTGGCACCGGTTTGGCGGCAAACTGGCAACCATTTGGGGAATCCTCAGTATTAGGCCGGCGGGTCGCGGGGCAACTTAACAATTTGAGTCTGTGACTTAACAGATCAGTGGGTCCTGGACCATTCTGGGGGGTCTGATCCGCCTTCAGGGGACTGGGGTTTGACTCTCAGGTTTTCAATACAAGTATTGAAATGTCATTCATGACAGTGTAGCACATTGTGCAGCTGTCTGTTCCCAGACCTATTCCATGGTAGTGCTTCTTGGTCCTCGCAGCAAGGATCAATATCAGGTGATCAAGGGTTCCCATAATAGCAGGACATTCCTTGATTTTCTCCAACCTGTCAAAGATTACCTTTGGATTAATTACCAGGGCACAACTAACGTTATTGTGCTTGATAATGTTGGGCTTCACAAATGGATCTGGTTATTTCTGAGTTCCTGCCAATCAATAAAAATAGCTATTTGGCCTGCCACTGCCTTGAAGACTGCCCAATGAGACTCCTCTTCCTCCCCCCATATTCTCCATTCCTTAACCCAATTGAGGAGGTCTTTGGGTGGATCAAGAATAAGGTTAAAGTGGGGCTCCCACAGGACACCAAAGATCTCTTCAATATCCTCAAGTTCAGTCAATTGGCAATGCCACCCAATGTGGTGGCGGCTTTTTACAAGCACTCCAAATAATTACTCCCCAAAGACCTCAACTCTGAGCCAATCAGATAAATGAGCACACTAGATTTTATTTGTTTTTATTTTTATTTATTTTGTTTTATTAGGACTCAAAAATTATTATTTATATATAATATGTGATTTTGGATTGTATTATAGACATATGTCAGGAATTTATACCAACTTTGCTCTACCTGTCAATCTGGCGGCCTGCCAAGCTATTAATTGAAGAAACCTCCAATATATTACTAGTAGGCTTAATTGATCTAAGAAGCCTTAGTAAAAGAGATTCAGATCATTCATTTCCAAAACAACCAGGAATATAATGAATCTCCAATTATGACTGGTTCCCAATTGGCTAGAGCTAATCTGAAATACTCTGGCAAACCGCCAGGTTGAAGAATATGGGTTTCTCCAAGGATCTATAGGAAAGTGATTGATTTGCACTGGCAAACCGTCAGTGCCACTGCAAATTCCTTATAGAAAGGCCTCTGAGGAATTAACTATCATGCAATAAAATAGATCAGGTATTGGCGCTGCTGAGGCCGCTGGCACGCTTATAGATTATGCATGATTTTGATTACAACAAGTACCCTGAACAAGGTACTATTACATTGAATCTCATGCCACTGAATGTATGCCTGACTCTGGGGGTTGATGCTGGCGGTCTGGGGATGAAAAGACTACCAAGCAAGAGTTAGATGTGCCAGATGATCTTATCCTGGCAAGAGAGTGCTAGCTCTATAAAAGCCCTTTCATTGGAATAATTGAAGGCAGATAATTTTGAAGATCCTACTGCAGAACATTTTTGCAGTAGAAGAATAAATCCAAGTTCAAAGACCTTTGTCAGTACTCAAAGAACGTAGCAAGCCGCCAGCGTAGAAAGCTGATTGTTAGATTTCTCCCTTGCCATTGCTAGCTGTTGCCTTGCCAATGAAATACTAGACGTTGCAGGAACATTTGTCCTCATACAAGCACATCAATAAAACCTAATGCCCCAAATACCGTCTATACTTAATAAAGTAACTTTAATCAGACTGCCAGGTCTGAGAGCAGAACAGAAAGTTCTGAAAATGGTTCTAACTTACAAAATGAGTTACCTGTGCTGTCTGTTGTTGGCAAGTCTTTGCCCCACCACCCCAGCTTTATTGATAAGTATGGGGGGATACATGGAGACTAGCAATGCGTAGAGGGATGCATCCCTCTGCTTAGAAATTGCCCCCTACCAAATTCCAGAAGTACCAGTGGAGGAAATAAACCTTGACGTCACTGGTACAATGATACAACACAAACCACAGAGCTACACAATTAAGGACGTGCAGACACTGATGGATGCCTTGATACAAGGCTACAAGTCCACTAGTGAGAAACAACAGGATAGTGATTACACCCTGTTTACCACCACAAGATCCTCTTAGCACTTGTGGTCCACCTTCAGAAACTACCAGGAGGCCAGCAGCACTCAGCTTGGCCTACTTCTGAAGAGAGAAGGAATTGACAGAATAACCAATGTTCTGTCATACTTTGTGCACCCTGCTATCAAGCATGCATAGCACTTGGTGGCCTGCCAAAATCTCAACCTGGAAGAGATGGGTTGGTTTAGAGTCAAGATCCAGCACGCCCATGTTGCCCTAGTACATCAGTTGAACTCCAGCTTCCACACTGTCTAACAAGCTGTGGGTAGCATTAATGAAGCTGCTTCTTCTGCAAATTATTGTGTAGATAAGATAGTTTACCAGTTTTACAATCAGGTGGTACAGGTGGTAGCTGGAATACTTGACTCATGTTATCTGACCCCACAATGGGCTTCAGACATAACCCGCCACAGCATCAACCTAGCCAAAAAGGTTTGTTTCTTGGCCTGCCAGTCCAGTTTGGACAAGATACAGTAGTTTTAAAAGCTATGGGACAACCAAAAATACCTCATATTTAAATAAAATGATTTCATATTTAAACAAAATCCAACTATCAGGTTAAAATACACACTCTGTTAACAGGTATTTTTGGCATTAATGGGCAAAATGGGTCAACACAGCAAAGAATTTCTCACGCTCAAAGCAAAACCATTCAAAGTATAATCCAAAATACATGGATTCACAAATAAAAAGGTGTGAGTTGACTTTTGGTGTACATATGGGTCATTATTTTCTTTTTATGCCTAGGCGCCAGATTTATTATTTTATAACTTAATCACATTATTCATATTCAAATTATTCAAAAAACTTTAAATACAATCAATCCCAAAACTTTAATTGATCTTGGGCTTAGATATTTTTTTTAAAAATAAGTCTCAATTTTAGAATTGAAAATTGCAACTTATAGTATTACTGAAAATATCTTAAGTGCTACTACAAACTACAAACCAAAAATATTTATGATGAGTTGCATGGGAGAGTAATAGCAGCCCCAAAGCTATAAATGCTATTACCCTATCTTTGGCTCATCATAAATATTCTTAGTTTGTTTCAGAAAAAAGGATGTTGTTTTTGAAAGACTGATAACTCTATTTAAAGTACACCCTCTAGTAAACTACCCTACTTCATGAAATTGCCCCAATACATCACTAGCATATTCTGATATTTTTGTTTCTCTGGTATCATCACGTGATTTCAAATGATAAGTTATCTCAGAATATTCTGATAAACTTTCAAATGTTAGAGGTGAAGTATACAACTTCACATCTTTCATCAAATATGAAAGATTAATGTGAAGATTTTTAACTTCAAGCTCTCTTTTTATAGGCCTAACTTTTCTTTCATAAATATAAAAATTTTACTTTTGAGAAATATTTGAGCCTGATAGCACTGATTTATATAACTCTTTTCTTTTTTCTTCTTGCTCAAAAATATTTTTAAGATCATTAATATTGTTAATATAAAGCTCATTTTCTTTTTCCTTTAACATTTTTGATATTACACCAAAGTGACCATCACAATGCTTTTTCCATGACATTCAACAAAAATGATTATATTTTATAGAGCCCTTAATATATTTAGGTGCCTCTTTAAATAAGTAATATAAAAATTCATATGATCTAAAATGATTTCCATTATTAGTCCACACTTTTATATTTTTTTATTTTTTTAAATCTATCTAATTTAAGAAGACTTATTAGACATTCACCTGAAAATAAAGAATCATGTGATAATATTTGAGACAAAAATCATGATATTCATATTTAATTTTATTGTTTTATTTAAAAACTAATGCAACCCTAATAATGAGATAGGTTTTTTTGAATAAAAACAATTATTGGTCTCAATTGGACCACTTCCAACCTTTAATTTTTCTTTATAATCTATAACTACAACACAAGACTCATCATCTAATTTGTTAATATATTTTTTATATCCCTATTTTGATGAACATAAAAGTCTTGGTGCTGCTTAATAGTCTTTAAGTCATTATCTATAGATTCTGGTAATGGTAAGCTTTTACTTTCACATTCTTTATTATTTTTTCTAATGAATTTTTTAAATTAAAAATATTGCACATATCAGTTAATTTTTACTTTTTATTATATTTTTAGGGATTAATTTATAGTAAGTAGAAATTGAAACTGAAATTTCATTTTTTATTTTCATATTTTCATTTTTTTTGTTTTTAAGAGAGAATATTTTATTGCAGTTGAGTATTCACTAATTTCTGTTTCAATATCTTCATAAATTTTTTCAGGCACTTTTTTTAAACTGGCTTGTTTCAAAAGAATTTTCCAGCAATTTTTTAATTATTTTTTGATTATTTCTTTTTAATGAATAGTTCTTATTTTTTTGGCTTTTTTAATTAAGCTTACATTTTTTTGAGCATTCAAACTCACTTTTGGTTATATTAACCCCATATCATTAAGCTCATTTAAAGAGTAGCTGGAAGTAACAGAGATTGCAAGTCTGGGAGATGCTTTTGGGGAGAAGATTTCAGGAGATCCTTTAAGTTTTCAATAAACTCATTGCTTTTTTGATTTTGAATAGTTGAAAGGAACTGAGATCTCCCAAATTCAGTTTGATTAAGGAAGTGCTTGATGAAAGTATCAAGATAATCACCAGCAATAAAGAGGAATGCCTTTTTTAACATTGTAATTAATTCTCTTTTTGTTGAAGCATACAAGGAAAAAAAGGGTAACATGGCAGAAGTAAATTTAACTGAAGACATGGTAGTATTTTGAATCTTTAATTAGGTCAGATCTCTTAAATGTGCCTTAATGATGGAGTAGCTCTGATCAGAGTGTGGCCTTTTAATGGGTTCTTTTGGATTAGAAGCTTTGTGGTGCTTTAGTTATTATAGACCAAGCTAAATGAAACCATTCTGAAAGAAATGGTGTGATAGCTTTTACTATAGTTTGAACTTGAATTTATGTTTGTACAATTAATTAAATACCCAGTTTTTATGCACAAGTAATTCATGTGAAGCAGCTAAGCATCATTGTTACATCATATCATCTTTGTAATCAATGAAAATCAATTAAAATAATGTATTCACTTAACTGTAACTTTTCCGCATATTTTTAAAACTTTAAAATATCAAAGAGTTCCATTAAAAGAATGCTTAATTTGAGGTTCAAAGCTCACTTGAACCTTAAAATTAATCTAAACAGTGATAAAAACATTCTAAATTCAAACTACCATAAAATCCTAAAGAGTTAAGCTTTTTGAAAAAAATTAAATTTAAAAATAAAGCTCTAAATCTTATCTTTAATTTTGTCAAATAAAATGTATATATTGATTAATAAAAAAGTAAATTTTTTAGCTTAAAGAAATTTCTTATTTTTTATTATCAAAATAATATAATAAAATATGACATATGCTCTTTTAAATTGCTTTTGCTTTAATATTATATATTGTATACAAATTAATATTTTAAAATCAATAGAAAGATAAGATTCTTGGCTTCATTTTAATAGCTTACAGTGTAAAAAAATATTAAATATTTGTTGAGTTATTACTGTTTTAAATATAAACATTTGTAATTTGATTTTTTCAAATATCAAACTGTGTTATGTTGCAACTTGAGCAGCATGTGTATTAGAAAATGGCCTAATTCCAAAATAATGACCCATATGTTTACTATGTGAATCAGTGACAAAATACGCCCAAGCGCAGTGTGTCAAAACTCAATCCAAAAACAAAACACAATAGCAACTCACTATGAAAAAAAATCACTCAAATTTTGTGTGCAATGGACTGTAATCAAGAATGATACCAAGGTATCTAAAATAGGGCACACAATCTGGAACACAAATTTTAAAAATGTTGTATTGGGTGCTTAATTTGGCGTTAAATTTGGGGAAATGGATGTAAATTATTTTGGGTATTCTAAAATGGGCGCTGTAAAACCAGAAACAACTAATTAAGAAATAAAAAAATCTATAATTGGGATATTGGGTGGGAAAAATATTAATTGAATATCCATATTAAGATAAAAGCAAAAATTAAAATTAGGAAGTAACTTGATTGAGTTTTATTTAATATTTTATTAAATTTTAAAATGGAAGGAACACAGCAACAGACTATCATTGCACCTGTTGTGCGCCGCAGTTGTGGTTGCCCCCGCAGGTCAAAGAACAGAGTTAGTGCAACACAAATGCCTACTCAGGAAGGAGACGGGAGATGATAGTTTGATAGTGACACTGCACTGACACAGTCAGTTCAAGGAGCACAAGCTGCTAGGGTGTGGAGCATAAACTCTTGGGTCCCAAAACTGACCCAGAAGCCCACCAAGGTTACCTTCACCAAGAAAGTTAGAGACAAGGAGGTAGAACTTACTTCATATGTGTTTGACATTGTGTACTGGAAAGAGTTGTCCTGTCAGCCATGCTGGAGAAGGTGAAGCCTGAACTTGATACTAGCTACAAGCCCTAAGTCAGTGATGGCAATCAGGAGGAGGACAAGGAGCCCGAGTTCTATCAAACCAATGAGGGACAGTTAGTGCTCAAAAAGGTTGCAGCCTTCTACAACAAGGTGCTTGTGCCTTGCAAGCCTGTCACCAATCAGGATCCCAGTTCATCTGAGCCTACTAAGCCCGCTCATAAGCCCATCCCAGATACAAAATGCATCATCCTGCTCAAGCTAATGTGAAAATCTGGTGACTACAAGGCGGCTGCAGCCATTGTTGGAGTGGATCCCAAGTACGCCAGCAAGACCTTCCACAAATTCATCAATACTGGCTATGTCTTGGTGCAGAGAAATCCTTGTGTGTTTCTACCATGCTCACCAAGGAGCACAAATGGGCAATCCACCAGTGGATAACTGGGACTGCCACTTTGAACTGGCAAATATTCAGGCCATGGCCAAATCTACTTTTGGGGTTGAGGCTTTAATTTCCTTTTACTACCATCTAGTGAAGGGAATAGATTTTCTTGGAAAAAGCTCAGGGTATCTCCCACAACAGAAACAGCCCAGCCAATGTCAAGACTCAGGAAAAATATGCAGAGGCGTACACTGCTCTCAAATCCAAGGTGACGGTCAAATTCTATTTCATTGACAAATCAGCATTTGCCTTGTCTATGTGGAATGAGTATGGCTATGTCCCAAAAGTCTCAAATGACAGGATGGCTCAGTGTGCTGCAGTCTGTGCCACAGCCTACTTGATGGTGGCTCTCCTTGGTCCAAAGGGGGTCAAGCTATACCAAATGATACTGGGCTCCAACATCAGCCGTACCTTTCTATCACTCCTCCAATTGATCCAGGAGCACCTGAGGTGCACAAGCCTGGGCTTCACCAATGTCATTGTGCTGGACAACATTGGTCTCTATAAGGTGGCTAGTATTCTTGAGGAAGACCTGATGATTGACACAAACATTGCAGTGGGCCCCCAGCAATTGACCATGGCAAATTTGCGCTTTCTCTTCCTCCCTGCCTATTTTCCCTTCCTAAATCCCATTGAGGAAGTCTTTGGGTGGCTCAGGCAAGTTGTCAAGCAAGGAACCCCAACTGGGACCAAGGACCTGTTTGATTTGCTGCAGGCTGAGATCCACACCCTACCAGCTGAGACTGTGGCCAAATTCTATGGTCACACAGATCTCATCCCCACATGCCTTGCCAAACAGCCAATCAATTAAAGGCTTAGTGTGTCCAAATTTTTTTATATTCTCTAATTTACTATTCAAGATTTATTAATTATCCTTTTATATTTAGATATTTCTAAGCCCACAATCATATTCAGCAGGACCATCAATGGATGTTAGTAATTTATTTATTTTATATTATTTTATTATTCTATCTGAGGTTATCCCACTTGCTCAATACTGTATACACAAATATATTTATATCACTTTTGTTAAATAAATATAAAAATAGTTTTAAAAAATTAAATGTAAAATTTACAAGTTAGAATTTATTTTATTAACATATATTTTTATGCTTTTATGAAAACTGTTTCTGGGATATCTTTTTACAAATCTTGTTTGCTAAAATAAGAATTAGAAATTTTTATTATAATAAAAATAATATGAATTATAATGAAATTTATTGGAATCATATTTTTATTGTGTGCGCCTATAATGAGTCCTTTGGTATGTACCCACCCCGCAATGGAGGTGTTGCACAACCTCCACGCCACACTGTGGACGGTGGATACACCCTGGTTAAAATATTCTTGGCAGCTAGTAAAAGGGAGAAGGGTCAGGTGGGGTTGTAGGAGCAGCTTCTCTGGCGGCGCTGCAAACCCGTAAATTCCTGCCAGGACCAGGGCGTCTTGTATCACGTGGTCCACCAAGTTGTACCCGGGGGACCTTCTTCCCATCCAGGGAGAGCCTGGCCTTTTTGATCCCTAAGAGGACTCCATCAAGATCCTCCACATCAGGGTTCATCCCAAAGTAAAGCAGGAACCCCAGGTAAACCACCAGATGAAGCCTTTGTCCAGCAAAGGCTTCAGTAAATTCACACAGCTTATTGTATACTGTGCTTGTTCTTTTCTTGTGTTTGGTTTTAGCAAAGTTCAGCTCCATTGCTTGAGGGACCCCCATCTTGTTGACACTCCAGGACAGCCCAAAGTCTGCCAGGAAGATTTTGGTTTTCTTGACGGCTGTTACGTCTGCAATAGCCAATTTTGACACTGTGCGCCCAAAGTTTTCCAACAGGTAAGATATTGTGTGCTCCACCAGGAAGGAGAATCAAGCAGCTGAATGAGCCTGACTCATCTCCAGTACATTCTTGAATGGGAGCATCTCCAGGACTCCCAAACAAGCTCAATGGAGTTTACACAGTAAACTCCACTGAGGGATACCGGGTCCAGGTGGATCAGTTGGGCATTCTTCTAGGCAGTAACTGCCCACTTGGATGCCCCCTTGCCATGCATCATCCCAGCCAATGCCTCCCACAACATAGGAAAGGACCCGTGGATGGGGTCCTCCAGCTCCCGCAAGACAGGGGGAACAGCTACAGCAGCAACCACCAGAATTAACTCATTCCGCAAGGTGACTTACTGAATGTTGGCAATTTGTCAACATTCAGTAAGTCAACATTATTTTGGTATTTATCCGCCGGAATTGGGCATTTCCAAAACTAAGCTAATTTTTCATAGTGAATTATTAAGTCAGAATTGCAAAATTAAAAAGGAACAGACATAATGTTGACACTATTTAAAAAAATGCTTAATTTTAAGCCAAAAAACTAAATAATTTATTATGATGATGTAAGTTTCTTTGTACTTTTACATTAAGGTTGACTACAGTAAGTAATATCTGGATGTCAACCCCAAATAAGAATCCATAAATTTCTTAATAAAATACACAATATTCTAAAAATAACTACTTTTTATATTTTATACTACTGTTTTTATTAAATATATAATAAGATAAGCATTGAACAAAGACATATACCAACTTTCAGAGCATTTTTGTATTATTTAGATATTTACTGTTATCTTAAACTCACTGGATAAACTATAGCTTATTTCTGGAAGTCCACTTAAGCCAAAACGTATATGTTAAAACTAGAATCTATATATGTAATTATAATGTCAACTTTGTGTCAAATTGACACATCTCCTAAATTGCAACAAAGGGTTTTGTCTAAGCAAACAAAGTGACATAATTTAAGCAAGATTTAATAGGAGAGTTGCTATAAAAGAACGCTGACTGCACGAATGTCAACACCTTCACTTATTTATTAGTAAAACACTGCCGCTTAACAAAAAGCACACATACAATGGTATGGTAATTCAGGCCAAAGTACCCAGGGCTGTACTTTTGAATTCCCTCTACAATCCCTATTATTTAGTTTTCATAAGTTACATATGCAACTCTTTATTTTTTAAATTTAAAAATAATCAATTTTGGCCTTAAAAAACCAACTCTGGAAAATATTAACTAAGCTTTATAAGTGATTTACATAGTGTTTTTCCACTTTAATGCTGAGTGTCAGTATGCTGACGTCAAAATTAAAGAGTTTTTTATGCTGAAAAACTAAATTAAATATTTTTAACTACTGTGACTACAAGAATGTCAACTTTTTATTTAAACATGGGGGTTTTCCCTATTCTTTACTAATAAACTAGCTCTAAAATTACTTTCCATACTTCTATAAACTATTTACTTAATAATAAAAAATAAAACAAGTGATTGTTATTTAATTTTATTCATGTTTCACATGATTATTCTTACTTTATGGACTATACTCTAATTATTGTAGGATAAAAACTCCCAAGAAGCCACAAAATAACCCCAAGTCAACCAAGAAAGTACCCTAAGCCTCTGGAAAGGCCCAAAGTCCCTACCCCAACAAAGAACCAGCCAAAGAGCCCTCAAAAAAACAGAAGACAAAGGAGAAGACCCTAGACCCTGAAAGCAAAGAGCCCTCCCCTGCCCCCTCCTCTTCTCCAAGCTGGTACCAATCATAAGGAGATGAGGTTCGACTAAACAAGCAAGGAAGAAAGAAGATACCCAAGAGTCCAGAATCCCCAGTCAAGCCCAGATGAATCAAGCTCAAAGGAATCAAGCCCCAAGGAATCAAGCTCATCCCAGTCCAGAAAGCGCAAGAATTTAACTCCAGATAATTCCCCTCCACTGCCCAAAGAATCTGCACCTCCATCCTCCTCATCAAGTATCAATAAATAAGATCCTGATGATTACCTGTCTTACTATCATCAAGCAAAAATTGGCCCATAGAATCCCCTAAAGGTTCACAATATATGTAATGTCAAAGGAGAGTTTAAGCTCCCAAAGAAGTTCCCTCGGTTTTCCCTCTAATGTCTGTCAAAGGAGGTGCAAGTTTAGTCTGTGATGGCTATGTTTTCAATTGCAACAATCAAAAGAGAGAAGAAAGAAGCAATAATTATTTATGTGAAGATAGAAGCTGTGCTGCCAGGATTAATACAGAAGGATGGGATAAAGTCACTAGTGAAAAAGGAGAGCACACATGCAATGCTCCAATAAATCTTATTGAAAAGCTTCTAAAGTGGTACCTCCACCAAATAGTCCCAGTCTCCAAAGATGTCAAGGCTTCTGATCTGGCAGTTAAGGCCACCACACATCTAAGTAATGATAACCTGAAGCTCATCCCTGACCGCAACCAGTTAGTGAAGTACATATGTGATAAACGCCGTGACCTAGTCCCCCATAAGAAATCAGCCATGGTTCAAGGAGAGTTAGTCTTGACAGAGGAGTTAAAGATGTTCAATGGTGATGAGGTTTTCCTTTTACATGATGATGGTCCTACAGCAGAGGCAAGAATTATATGCTATGCTACACAACAGAACCTGGAGCAGTTGAGGGATTCAGATACCTGGTTATGTGACAGTACCATTGCAGTATGCCCCTGTCTTTTTTACCAACTATGGGTTGTACATTCCCTTATTGAAGGCAAGGTGCTCCCATTTGCCTACTTTCTGCTTCCTGGGGCAACAGAAGAGATCTACACAAGGGCCTTTAAAACCCTTTAGGAGGGCATCAAAGCCCTACCCAGTAATAGAAAGAGTACCCCTGGCCATAACACTAGAGCCAATCCAGATGATGATGAAAAGGATGAAGCCACCCTTGCTGCAGAACAAGAAGCTCATGATAAAGAAATTGGACCCTCAACTATAATCATGGAGTATGAAACTGCCCAGTATAACGTTTTTGTAAACACTTTTGATGGAGAGGTCCAGGGCTGTTTTTTCCATCATTGACAGGCTGTCAACAGACAACTAAAGGGTCTACCTGAGCTCAGCAAACTCCACCGTCTAGATACATCAGGAAAGTGCAAGTTATTAATTCAGCAGTTTGTAGAACTAGCCTTTGTAAAGCCAGAGCCTGCTGGACAAGCCTTTGGGATTCTATGCCAGGATCTATATGCCAAGAAACATGATGGTGCCTTCTACCCTTTCATTGAAAATTAGGTACCACAGTGGATTGGATGTAAGGTCACTAAGCGCCAGAGCAAGCCCAGAGCCAAAGCCAACTGGAACTGCTACCAGGCAGTTCTTAAGGATGAGATGAAAACTACTTCATCTTTGGAGGGCTGGCATAGGCATATAAAGTCCTCCTCTGGAATCAAGCACAGATACAACACCTTCTATGAGCACCTCAAAGTCCAGCAGGGGAAGACTGCTGCTTCCATCAGAGATATTGAGAACCACCCATCTTAGAAGAAAAGAACCACCAAAGAGAAACAGTATCAAGAGAAGATCAAGGACGTTGTTAAGGCCAAGTATAAGCTTTCAGAGATTGGGGAATACATCAAGAAGATTGCCACAGTTCATAATGGTAACCAGGTGATTACAGTCTAGCTTTCAGTTAAATTTATTGAGTATTGTCTAATTTTTGATATAGTTCTTATATATTAAGTATAATATTTTTAAATGAATAGTTATTCTAAATAACTCATTAATAATTTATGATACTATTTTTTATAAAATCATTGATTTTCTATTGATAGTTTTATGCTTTAGACTGTATTACAAGGCCTATATTGGTATTTTATTAGTAAATTATATGTTTTTTGTAGTTTTCAATATAGAAAAAGCTTTTTTATTACTGTTTCTGATTGTTATACTTTGTTATAATATGTAATTTTTTATAGGTATCTTTTTGTGTTTATGGGTTTTTTTTATAAGTGGGAAAAAATCTATTATAGTAAAGATAGCTAATTTCATAGTAAAATAAAATAAAAGTGTATTTTAATGAAGTTTTTTAATATTAATGTATAATTTTTAATGGACTTTTTAAAATCTATATTGTCACATTACCCTAAAAAGTATCTTGAAGCTTAATTTTTATTAAGTAAAATGTTCAGGAAACAGGCTTCTGCTTATTTAAAAAGTGACAACATTTAGTAGTCTGCATGAGTTAAAACTTAGTTCTGACTTTTCAATGCTGTTGATATTAAAGTATTTTTAATTTTGATTATCAAAGTATAGTAAGTCAACTTTCAAAATAAGTTAATTCTTGCAGTTGCTGCTACAGCTGCTTGGCTACATAAGTGGCGTAGTTGGCGTAGAAGGTGGGGGGACAAAAGGGACCAGGACCCGGCGGAGTTCACTGTCTATGTTTTCTAAAAAAAGGTTAGTATTTTGAAATTTTATTAATTTTATTTTTTAGGTTACCTTCTTGTGTTTCTTCCTTGCCTGAAGCCTTAGCTGGCTTGGCTATTCTTGGCGCAAGAAGTTGAGTGGGCAATTCTGTGTCCTCTTTCCTGGCGCACTTGGCCGGCTTGAGATGAGCATACATTTCAGGGTCATCTGTTTGACAGACGGCGCAGAGAGGGCAAATGACTTGACTGGAGGCCCTTGGCCACAGTTTTTTGAATATTTTGTACTGTAAATTCAGAACCTAAACGTAAAAATGTGGGATTGTCAAATCCTTGGTCTAAATTTCAAATCACTTTTGCAGCCACTCAGCTGAGTGAAAAATAAAATATTTAATAAAATCAAACATTTAATTTGACTTTTTTTGATTTATTTAAATTGGCAAATTTCAAATCTCTTGAGTAGATAACTCAACTAACAAAAGACAAAACTCAGCAAACAAATGCAGGATACATAAATCAGAAATGTGGGATTCTAATGTACAATTTGAGATTTCCTGTATTTCAAACAAATCATAGACATCATGGAAAACTTAATAAATCTGAAATTGCGGGATTGTCAAATTCAAGAACCAAGTTTCAAATCATAATTGCAAGGAATTTGAAGTAATATATTTTATGGGTGTCTCAAAAATGATGCTAAAGGATCTAGAGTGGATTTGTGCTAATTCTTTTAGGAATCATAGGCATTCTCAAAAATCACCCTATTCCATTTTAGGATGGCTAAAATTTAGATGCTTTATTACAGTAGATTTTAAAAAATACTAATAATAAAATAGAATTATATATTATAATCTTTTTTACCATGTTACCTTTTTTGGTGTGTTGATAGTTCATTTGCTGTTGATAAGGTGTTTGCATTTAATTGGATGGTTTCACCTTGAGTTGCCTTGGCGATAGGAAATCAAGTTGCCTCTGCAACCACAGTTGGTCTCGGGAAGGCGGCTTGATTTCCTATTGCCAAGGAAACTGGAGGTGAAATCATCCAATTAAATGCAAACATCTTATCAACAGCAAATGAACTATCAACAAACCAAGGAAAAGGCAACATGGTAAAAACAGATTGTAATACATAATTCTATTTTATTTTTAGTATTTTTTTAAAATCTACTGTAATCAAGTATCCTTAATAGAAGACATGAATACATAGTGCAGTAAACTGATGGTTTATATTTCCCCCTCCTTTCGTCCTCAAAAGAAAGATTTTGTTGGCCCCTTGGCTACGCCAGGGGCAAAAAACTTTAAAAAATTTCTGTGTCATAAGGAGAGTAGCTCATAAATTATTATATGGGTTTATGATTGCTATATTAGTGATTTAGAGTGCAGAATATTGCATCATTTCCAGTTTAGAAAATTTTACACTTCACTTAATTTCATGTCTAAACATGGTTGTTGAGATTGTATTTTCCATTTGATTTTATCCAGAGTGGAGCTTCTTGATTTGGGTTGATTTGTAAAGTTTCTAACTTTAAATTCAATTTAGATTCCAGTTCCCACAATTAATATCTGAGTTTGCTAGTGGCATTCAAAAGTGATTTGGAATTTGGTTCTTGGATCTGACAATCCTTTAATTTCAAAAAACATAGTAAACTTAATGAAAATGGTTGATGGATTTGAACGTTTCAAATCTGATTCCAGTTAATTCATTTTGTCCATGGGAAATATGCAGTTTGACTTGAACTTTGCAAAGTGTCTATGAGTTCCCGCATTTTTAAAAATTCAAATAGAAATAGAAATAGAAATAGAAATAATTAAATTTAATTAAAAAAAGGCTATCCCGCAAAAGTGATTTGAAATTTGGACCAAGGATTTGACAATCCCGCATTTTTACGTTTAGGTTCTGAATTTAAATTAAGTGCTTGATTGTCTTCTCTGGGGGTGTCTGGTATTTTGGTCATAAGGGCCTTTGCAGACACCTTGTCTATTTTGTCCCCTTCAAGGACAGCAGACTTAACTCTTGCTTTAACCTTGCAGTCAATCATTTAATTTCAGCATTGCTGAGCTGAGGTCTTTTAGCAGCTTCTCCAATTTTCTCATTAATTTTTACTAACCTTGCCATATGTTTTTATAGCTTTCATCCTAATAAAATATGTATTATTCTCATACTATTGCCTCTTTGTTTATCCCTGTTTGTTTTCGCATTACTCCAATATCCCATTTTTCCCCATTGTATATATGTTTCATGATCATCTCAATATGTGTTGTTTGCTTTGTGTTAGCATTATTTCCTTAATTGCCATATTTTTTGGCGCTTTGCACAGCCCCTTGTCAAAATATTAACAACAATTTGGTGATCAACTAAATTTGAATTAGAAAATTATAGGTTAATTTATTTAGATAAAGTTGTTACTGATCCATATTCAAAACCTTACTGATAAACTTTAAGCCAATCAGGAGCCAAGTGATAAAGTGATTATTGCAACATAAAGGATCATTCAATAATTCTTTGATGTATGTGCGCTAATTAATATGATTGGCTGGTTGTTTTGCCATTGTGCGCCATTGCCACAGCGGCAATGGCGCACAATGGCAAAACAACCAGCCAATCATATTAATTAGCGCACATACATCAAAGAATTATTGAATGATCCTTTATGTTGCAATAATCACTTTATCACTTGGCTCCTGATTGGCTTAAAGTTTATCAGTAAGGTTTTGAATATGGATCAGTAACAACTTTATCTAAATAAATTAACCTATAATTTTCTAATTCAAATTTAGTTGATCACCAAATTGTTGTTAATATTTTGACAAGGGGCTGTGTCTGGGTACTGAAAAACTGTGTTCTGGATCTAGATACACAACATAGTAAATATATGATTTTATAGAAATAGGCTGAACATAAAAAATATAGCCAACTATAAACAAAGAGAACATGAAAAATTAAAATTAAAAATAGAGATAATATAAATAGAAAATGTTTGGCAACAGGGGTTTTATTGGGGCAGGGAAGCGTGATGCCTAGGAGGCAGAATAGCGTGGGAAGGAAGACTTAGCTGTGGTGCTGACCTGGGGGGTCTGGGATTGGGTGGGTTGGGCTTGTGGGTGAGGGGTGTTATGGCGGGGGTGGAGGCAGGAGGATTTTGCATGATGACTGCCATATACAACTCGGTGTATTCCTCATCTGTCATTGGCTGGATGGTCTGTAGGTGGCAGTGGCACATGGTGGGAGGCGCTTGTCTTTCTGTGATTGGTTGCCCATGTTCACATGGAAAACCATTTGCGCAAACAAGTCAGCCACAAGTTAGTGCCCAAAGAGAGAATTGTGGTCAAGGACCCCAAGATAGAGATTGTTGAAAGCCTGGGGGCGGTGCTCCTGTAATGTGGATCCCATGTTGAAGAAGACAACATCAGCCAGATGAACGTCTGCATGGCCGGCAGGGTAGACTAAGGCCTGGTGCCCGCATCTCTGGATGGCCTCAAGGGTGGTGGAGCTACCCTCCATCTGGTGGCTCAAGAAAACCCAGTACTTGGAATTTGAGCCATCCCAGGAGTTGAGTAATCCACCAAGGATGTGGCTGTACAAGTAGCCATCAATGAAATCTGGGTTTGTCTGATAGTAGACAAAACCCTTGGCTGAAACAGCCAGAAGAACGCACTAATAAAAGTCCCCTTCTTGACCTTCTCCCTTCCTTTTTGAGTGGTGGCTCTTCCTTACTTGCCAAAATCATAAAAAGCTATCAATAGCTTGTAATAAGAGATGAACACAACATCATCAGTTAGTCTAGTCAGGCATTGAACCAGGGTTGATTTGATGGTGGTGTCATATGGGAAATCCTCAAAGCCATCCCATTGGTTGCCGGCAAAATAGGTAAGAACCCATATGAAAGCCACCTTTCTGTGCATCCAGAGTTGCACCATGCGCTTGGAGACCCATGTGTTATGGTGCACAAGCTGTTTGCAGACCTGGGTTAGGGAAAGCTTGGGGTCCCACTGGAGGAGGTCAAGCATTATTGGGCAGGCCTTGGTTATCTGGGACTTGGGGGCCTTCTTTGGCTTCTTGGCCATCCCAATCAGATTCCCCTTGTTAATTAGGTTGATGAATTCCCACATTATGGTGGCTTGGGTAAATTGCAACTGGGCGGCAATCTGATCCCATGACAGACCCTGTAGTTTTAGCGCCACAATTTCCTGGAGAATTTGGGTGGTGATGATTTGTTGTTTGGTGCGCTAGGACAGGGGAGCTGAAGCCTGATTGGCTTTAGGGGGGAAGGTTGGCTAGTGGAAGGAAGTTGTTCCAAATCAAAGTTGTCATCCTGATTAGTTGGTTAGTGGGCAGCTTGTGCGGGGGTGGGTACAGGAGCAGGGGCAGAGCTAGACACTTTGTGACTACTGAACAAGTCAAAACATATGGGTCAGGGGTCAGTAACAGGTCAGCTTCCTTGTTATCCACCTCAAAGTCTTGGGTGTAAACAGGTGCCTCCACGTTCTGAGCCTCACCTCCATTGAAGCTGGCTTGGCTACTGTTGGCTTGGCTGCTGGCGCCATCAAAGATATTGCTAGTAAAAAACATTGTAAAAAATCTAGGATAAAATCCACTAAAAGTAGAAAATTTAAAAATAATGTATTATTTTTATTGTAATCTTGAGTCCATATTTGGAAGGTTCCCAAAACCATTATACACAATTCAGGAGCCATGAAAATGGATAAAATGCCTCTGTTCCTAAATTGGATAGCTGTTGATTGGCTGTAAAACTGTTACTTTTCTATTTTAGGATGCTCATACTATACATCTTGTGTGACTTCATTTTGTTTTGTGCTTGTAGAATCTTGCTTCTAGATTGCTCTAATTTTGTTTCAATTTAGTCCTTTTGTTGGTGCCTCATATAAATCCTGATTGTATTATAATATACTCTGGAATAGCATCCATCCATCTCACTTGTTGTGTCAGTTCATTTTTGTTTGTGGTTTACATTACACTGCTTGATGTTTGATATAATTTTGTATAATGGGCTAGTGAAATTTTGTTTTTTGTTTGACAGTTCATTTATCAACCAATTTTTTAAATTATTTGAATCCTGAATCTTGCGCAGCTTGGATTTTGTTCAAATCTGAAATCATTTTGTTTAAATCTGAGGTATTTTGAGTTGTTGCCATGGCTTTTAAAACTACTGTAGCAGATTGACAGGATAAACTTCATAGCATGGTCTTGGAAAACAGCACCTGCCACAAGGAGCGCCAGAACAAGATCATCTCCTGGGTAAATAAATTGGTCAAGAAAGTGAATCTTATGAAGGGGAAGTCAGCTTCTCCTGCCTTGGATTGGTCCCAGGAACAGTGTGCCTGCTGCCTCAATCATAAAGCTTATATCAATAATAAGCACAATTTGTGGGAAACCACGGAGACTGTCTGTGCCCTGACCAACCAGCTATATCAGGACTTGAAAGACAATCATGTTCAGGTTGCCACCCTCAAACATAAACTGGATGCCTACAGCAAACGTCTAGATCTGCTAGCCTCCACTACTCTGCTTATGGATGGAAACCAGCAGCCTTTTGGAGCAATTATAATCTTACTATGCTTCCAGAAAGGATTTGGAGGCCAACATTTCTGAACAACTCAACAGATTGGAACAGACCATGCTATCAGATAACAGCTTATCTGTAGAGGATAAGTGGAGCCCTGTTCCAAACTTCTCTCCTGAGGAGTGTAAGGCGTCATTGCCAGAGTTCTTTGACTTTACCTCAGAGCATGATACCAAGGACAGTAGAGGTACCCACTGTGTTCCCATAAGAGTGGCTGCCCTGCCACCTCTCACTCCACTCACTGGCCTCCGCCCTGTCAAACCAGGAGTGGAAACGTGTGAGGAAACAACTATCCCCAATCATAAGCTTAAACCCTTGAATTTATCAACCTTTGACCAAAAAGGTAACATCAAGACTTTTATTTGCCTATTTGAAATGTTGATGTGTGGAGACTCCAACCACATGAAGGCAACAGCTTTAATCAATGCTCTTGACCCCACCAGTGTAGACATGATCATGCCTTGACTCCAGGCAGAAGAATGGTCTTATGAGGATGCAAAAATTGCAGTAATTGAGGAATTTGGTAGCAAAACCAAGCTACAGGGAAGAAAGGCCAAATTCAGCAACATTGCTTTCAAGAAATATGAGAGTGTTCAAGATTTTGCTGACTGCTTCTATCATGAGGCACAGGTACTCTTGGGAGCAGGAGTACTTACCAACCTTGACTGCCACATCACCATGAGTAGAGCTCTCCAGACTTATAGAGAGCTTTTTAATGTGATGTTCCTGGTACTAGACCAAGCCAACAACACCCAGAAAATCACTAGTTATTTAGGTTGGCTTGGAGCCCAATTTGACGCCCCTAACAAAGGAGGTGCTAGTTGCAATGGTCCTGAGAATCAAGGAAGAAATTGGGATTGCAACAGATCAGTCAAGTTGCCTGAAGGGGATAAAGAAGCTACTACCAAACCCAAAGGAGAGGTAAAGCCCTATAATCCTAACATTACCTGCCAAAAGTGCAACAAAAAGAGTCAATGGGCAAGTCAATGATGTTCTAAAGGCAAACTTCTTGTGGTCAATATAGTAGTGGAAACTTAAGAGAAGAGTCAGGGAAAAGCAAAGGCGGATCAGTAATGGAATATACTTACCCGCCATTCCCTTGACTATTCCAAAAGACCCTATCAGAGACAAGCCAGAGGAGCCTGCCATGATTGCCAGAGAGACTGCCAAGCCTGCCAAGGAACCCGCCAAAGACACTGCCAAGGAAGATGCGCCAAAGGAAGGATTGCCTGAAGTCTTTGCCCTTAGTCAAGACTTTGAGGAAGACCCCATACATTGATTGGTTGCAGACAACCTGTACACTATTTCTGCACGTGGAAGAGGTAGACCCAGGAAGACTAATGCAAATGCAGTTGAGGTAATCTCCAAACCTTATGCCGCGCAAGTACAGGAAATATGCTTGAATGAGCACCCAAACATGTCCAGTGACGTCCCCAGCCTTAAAGGAGTCCAACTGACAATGCTGCTCAAAACCATCAAGAACAACTTTCTCAAAATAGAGCAAAGTCTCAAGCAATACTTTGACACGCCAGCCCCTCTGGGAATTCACCTATTAAACCTACATTCTGAATCTTACTCCAAGTTACCTATGCAGACATTTCTGTTAATAAGGTGAAAGTAAGGGCCATAATTGACAGCAGAGCCCCAATCAACATAGTTTCAACCCGCCTGGTTTGAAAGCTAGGATTGGCTCCTGATATTGCGCACAGCAGAGTTTATGGAACTGCTGGTCTACATAATACAACTTCCAAAGGAGATTACAGTGCTAATCCAATGCAATTCAGTTCCATAGCTGTTTCTTTGCCCGCTGTAGTTCTGCCCAGTCAAAATTACAATGTTTTGATGGCACTGCTTTCATACATAAATATGGTGTGAAGATCAATATGGAAAACAACACATTCACCATATTAAGCAGACCATCCCGCTATATTACACCAAAGACGCTGCCAGTGTCAAGGAGAAACTGACAATTAATTTGGTGTATAAGAATGGGATTTTAGCGGTACCATATGAGAAGAAGAGAAAAAAGAGCAAGAAATTGCCAACCCAGAAAAAAAGCATAAAGGAATTCCACTTTGCTCTTTGGTAACCTTCACTCTCAAATCTGGTACCCAGTGTGTTGTATCAACAGGGCTGACCCTAGATATTCTCTCAGGCTTATATGGCAAAATACATTAGCCTTGGGGAAGACCAAGGTTTGAGCCTTGTGTAGCACCTGGTGTAATTGTACCAGGATACAGGGAAGTGCACATCTTGCTTGCCAATCTGCAGGATCACAAATATCTATATGAAGAATCATCAGATAGTGGGATTTGTACATCTTCTGCCAATCAAGGAACTGGCTGGCGTCAAGTGTATTGGAGACTTATCTAAAATGGGGCTACCAGATCAGGTTGAAGTCAGTGCCTACGTGACCACTCCATTGGCCGACCTGTCCTCTTTAGACAAAGAGCATCAGGAACAAGCAAGTGCTCTGTTTGAGAAGTACAGATGTATTTTCGCTGAGGATGATTTCAACTTGGGATGTGCTATAGATGTCACCTATCACATTGATACAGGTGAAAACAAACCAATTTGACTCTTCCCCATCCAACGCTAAAAAGCCAGCAAAGAGACTGTCAATGAAGAAATAAAACAGCTCCTAGATAGAGGAATGTTGGTTCCATCGAGGAGTCTTTGGGAATTGCCCATTCATATAGTGAAAAAGAAGGATGGAAGTAACCAAGTAGTCATAGATTACCAACGTCAAAACCTTATCACAAAGAAGGAATCCTACCCGCTGCCAAAATTGATGTCGCCTTTGACCGCCTGGGAGGCGCAAAGTTCTTCTCTGAAATGGATCTGATCTCCAGGTATTAGCAGATTAAACTGCCACCAGAAGAACAAGAGAAGTGTGCTATTGTCACTTCTCAAGGCCTTTTCCAACCAACACACATGCCCCAGTGATTATGTAATGCTCCAGCAGCTTTCCAACAAGCTATGGACACCATCCTGGGAGACCTCAAGGTGTGCTGCATCCTTGTGTATCTGGAAAATATTAACGTCTTCTTTAGGACATTCACAGATCATCTGGAACAATTAGAGGCTGTCTTTAAGCAACTAGCATATCCTAACTTGAAGATAAAGCCCAGGAAGTGCCAGTTCTTCAAGGATCAACTCAAATATTTAGGTTTTGTGATTGACACTAAAGGACTACGGCCACAACCTGCCAAGATTGAGGCCATCACCAAGATGAAGACTCTTAAGAGCAAAAGGGATATCCAGGTGTTCCTAGGCATGGTAGGTTACTATTTCAAGTTCATTCTAAATTTCT
Organism: Entomophthora muscae; assembly: GCA_014839935.2. NCBI lineage: Eukaryota > Fungi > Entomophthoromycota > Entomophthoromycetes > Entomophthorales > Entomophthoraceae > Entomophthora > Entomophthora muscae. Next base: position 315,678 of record QTSX02005012.1, on the reverse strand, counting down.
TGCGTACAGGTGAACCTCTCTTTCACTTTCTTAAACAGGGAATACCTTTTACCTGGACATCAGCCTGTCAGTCTGCTTTTGACTCATTAAGAACCAGCCTGTCTAGCAGTCCAGTGCATATGTATCCTGACTTCACTAAGCCATTTGTGGTCCATACAGATGCATATTTGAGCTCACTGGGAGCAGTAATTTCCCAGAATGATGATGATGATGAGGAATATCTGGTTGCCTACGCCAGTTGCTCCCTGAACGTCCATGAGCATAATTACACTGTGACAGAGCGGGGATGTTTGACAGTGATATATGCCTACAAACAGTTCCAGATGTATCTCCATGGGGTTCACTTCACAGTTGTGACTGACCACACCAGTCTGAGCTGGATCCAGAATCTACAAGAGCCAGAAGGTTGCCTTGCACAATGGGCTCTAAAGCTGCAGGCATTTGACTATAAGATAGTTCACCACCCAGGAGCAAAACATCAGAATGCTGGATGCTTATCCAGACTCACAACTGTTAATATTGTATTGTCACAGGCTGATGTGCTGTATGATAAGATGTTAACTGGCCAGTTCAAGGATGAGCCTGACAAAATCCAGGCAATCCTCCAAGAACTTATGAAGGACTGTAGGGTAGAAGAAGGTAAATTATACAAATATCATCAAAGGAATGAGTACATTTCCCCCCACCCTTCAGAAAGATTGTCCCTGATTATGGCTGCCCATAAAGCTGTGGGCCATGGTGGCCTCCAAAAAACTGTTTTCCAGCTGCAGCTCTACTATTATTGGGATTCCCTGTTATTTGATACTAAGGAGACCTTGACTTGCTGCGCAGAGTGCCAGCATGAGAAACTATTTGTGCACAAGCATCAATACAAAGCTGTTGAGCCCAAATTTGCTTGGCACACCGCCAGCATTGACGTTGTTGGCCCTCTTCCAATGTGTTGGCCGTCTCAGATACATAATTGTAGCCATAGACCACCTTACCAAGTTGGTAGAGGTGAAAGCTCTTCAGCACGTCAGCGCAGAGGCCACTGCAAGGTTCATCTTGGAGCAAGTTATTCACTGCCATGGCTGCCCGCAATTCATTCTTGCGGACAATGGCACCAACTTTACGGCCAATGTCATTCCAAGGCTTAATGAGCTCATGGGTGTGAGGGGAGTGCTCTCTACTCCCATACCATCCAGAAACAAATAGGATGGTTGAGAGAGCAAATAGCACCTTATTGAATATCCTTTGAAACCTGGCAGATAAGTGTACCTCTGAGTAGTATATGTTCTTAACAGAAGTTGTGTTTGCATACAACATCTCTATTCACAGCACAACTAAGTTTTCTAATTCCAGCTGATGTATGGTTAACACCCTGCCATTACCAATCCTGTTCTCTTCTATGGGCATCCCTGGGGAGATCATTTATAACCAATACATGATGAGATTGGCAGATATGTTGATTAAGCTTCAGGCTGAAGCTTTCACAGAGACTACACTGGCCAGAACAAGAGGATGCCAGCAGGATAATACCAACTGCCACGCTCTGCCAGAGTTCAAGGTTGGAACTCAAGTTTTCTATCACAATAAAGTAATATGAAGAGCACACAAACTCAACACCATTTGGAAAGGACCATTTGAAGTCATCAAAAGAACAGGCCAAGACGCCTACAGCATCAAGGATGTTTTGGATGGGTGACTCATTAAAAGAGTACATGCAAGGTTCCTTAAACCTTTTCACACTTTTCCAAACAATGGCATCTAAGTTACTATTTTATATTTTTAAAGGATATATAAATAAAGATTTTTGAATTGATCTTTATTATAAATGAGCAGAGGGGCAAGATTAAATATCATCCTCCTGGTATTTGTTGTTGCTGGTCTCCTTGTCCTCTTCATCATCATCATCATCTTCTGTTTCCTTGTTGTAATTGTTGAGATCCTCCTTGGGATTGGCTGGGTTGGGGTGTTCAGGCCTGGAAGTCGCCACAGACATGTCAGGCCCTTGGTCCCCAGCTAGAAGAGCTAGGTCTTGGGGAAGCAAATCAAAGGTAAATTGCCAGTTCTCAACAAACAGAAAGACAGTCACACACAGCCAAAATTTCTGGTGGACAGGAGAAAGGTGTGAAAAGTTAACCGGCAACAGCACCCATGTTGACATTTTTAGTGTCAACAGTGGCCATGTTGACACTTTTAATGTCAACACTATAGTAAAGTGATGACCCAGTTTTACTTAATGTTGTTTCCTGGATGTTGACACTTTTTTAATTAACAAAACACTTTACCCTGAACATTTTTAATATAAAAAATTATTTCAAAATACATTATTATACTAAAATGACCCCAGAGAGATCAAACTGCAATAAAAAAATACTATAGGTAATAAGAATAAGGAGATATAAGCAAGTTTTTTTTTCAAATTTACTATGTAATTTACACTCTTTATTATAAAATTATTTTTTATTCCCATAAAAATTGAAATTACAATGAACCAAAAATAAAGATATTATATATCATACTAACTACAAAATATAAGAAAATTATATTTTTAATTTTTTATACTTTTTATAAGCATAACTGAAAATATCTCATAGCTTAAAGATAAATTAACAAAATATAAAATATTTATTAAAAAACACATTGAAACTGTATCTGAAACTTACCATTTATACTTAAAAAGATTAGTACTATCCAAAAAATTAAAAGTATAAAAGTAAAATATATATAGGCAAAGCAAAGTTTATTTGGCTAATTAAAGCCACCAGCAAGAGCAGTGGCAACATCTTCAAGGTACTTCTTTATCTCTGCCACCTTGTACTTCTTCTTCACTACCTTCAGCACGTCCTCCTGGTAGTCTTGCTCCTTGGACTTCCTCTTCTTGGGGGCCACCTGGTTGGCCAGGTTGCGGAACTTGGAGACAGTCCAGGCCTGCTCCTCTTGTAGCTTGGAGAAGAACTTGTTGAACTTGGGATTGGTCCCAAACTTCACCTTCAGGTGCTTATGCCAAACCTCAAGGCTAGAGGTGGTCTTCACCTCCCCCTTGAGGCAGGCGCCCTGACAGTTCCAAGAGGCAGTGGCCCTGCTCTTACCTCTCCAGGCAGTCACCTTCTTGCCCACCCATTGCTGCTCAAAGTACTCCAGGTAGCCTTTGAAGATGGTGGAGTGCTTCTTTATATAAGCATCCTGCAGGAGGGCCTCAAAGCCAAGCCCAGTATGCTCCAGGCGCACAAAAGCCAAGGCAGCAAACTGGGTCAGGGCAAAGCGGCACTTCCCCTTACCATTGTTAAGATACTTGTCAAAAAGGTCTTTCTCACTCTTGAGATTCTTGACAAGGGCCTGCCTAAAATGGAAGAAGCATCCCTGGACTTTTCCATCAAAGGTGGCCTGGAAGGCTCTGACTGAGCCTGCTCAAAGTCCATTATGATAACCTTCAGCCCAAGTGAGCGCGCATGAGCTAGCTGCTCAGTAACTATGGTTGCCTCATCCTTCTCAGGGGAGGAGGGATTTGCCCTTGTGGTATGGGTGAGAGGGGGGAGCTGGTTAGCGGAAAAGGAGCTCAAAGCATCCTGGACAATCTTGAAGGCTCTGGCATAGACCTCTGTCTTGGCACCAGATAGGAGAAATAACACATGGGGGATGATATGGTCATTAAATTGCCCATGCAGGACCCAAAGCTGCTTGAATAGGGAGAGGCAAGTAGCAAATGTGCCGTCACATAGCCAGGTGGTAGCAGTGTTCAGCTGCTCCAGGTTTTGGGTTGTGGCGTAGGCTACAATCCTATCCTCCACTTCCTGCGCATTGTCATGGAGCAGGAACATCTCACCATCCTCCGTCTTCTTGAGGGCATCTGTGAGGATAAGGTCCTTGATGCTGGTGGCACTCTTGGCCAGGGGATTGGAGGCTTGACGCTTATCACTCACAAACTTGACCAACTAGGTGTGATTAGGGACCCTCTTGAGGTTGGTAAGGGACAGGTACTTGCAAGTAAGCACAGCCAGCTAGGTGGCAAAAAGGTCTTTGGAGGTGGGCATCACCTGCACCAGATACCACTTGAGAAGGCGGTAGATGATAGTGTTGGGCATGATGCAAGTATGCTTGCCCTTGATGGTTTGGACCAGGTCCCAGATCTCAGTGTTGAGCTGCACTGGGCAGGAGCAGTCCTTGCAGGTGTAATGCCGGCTCTTGAAGCCCCAGCTGGCATTGTTGCAGCTGAAGATATACCCATTGTCCACCATAGCTAGCCCACCCTTTACACTCATGATTGGGAAGTATTTGGGCAAGGAAGAGGGAACCTTGAATTTGCCATCAACGTTGCAGATGTTGTGGGCCACAAGAGGGTCCCAAGGACCAGCAGGAGCATGGCAGAAGCTAGGAAAGTAATTGGGGCAGGGCTTTGAATCATCCCCTGATGAACTAAAATGGGGAGAGTTTGGCAGGGGTGGGGAAGCAGAAGGGGGCTTGTCGTGGTGCTCCTCATGTGCAGGAGACTTTTCTTTGGGAGGGGTCTTTTTGCCTTGCCGCTTCTTCTTGGTTGGCTCCTCATCAGAAGCCAAGTTGTAGAAACTGTGGTCTGTAAGGGAGCCATCAGATTCCTCTCCCCTAGTGGAGTGACCAGGGCTCTTCTCAGGAGATGGCTTGGGGGATGGTTTGGGGGTGGCCTTCTTTGACAAGACAAGCTTTTTCTTGATAGATTTGGTTGGTTTAGAGGGACGCTTGGTACCCTTTGGCTGTTTGGAAGTGTTCTTGTTCTACAATAATAATTAAAATGGTTTAAAACAAAACAACTTAAAAAGCATAATATACATAAAGTAAATCTTATATGGCTTTTCTTGGCATTTAAAAGTTAAAAAATACTTGTATAGTTTATATTTTATTAAAGTTATAAATAACAAGATAAAAGTTAAGAGAAACATGTGAAAGTATTATATTTAGACATAGATTTTATTTTAAAAATTAGGAAATATGGAAGAGAAAAGTCAAAAATACAACATATCAAAAAACAAGAAGTTTTTATTATATAAAACATAAAGTTTTAATAGCAAGAAATGAAAAGGTCAAAATTATGAGTGACAATTAGTAAAAAGCTGAATTCTCACTGTCAATTACAAAAATTGTAGACATTATTTTTGACGACATTGTCACTGGCGACATTTTTTGAAAAGTTACTATGAAAAAACATAGTACACTTAATTAAATTTACGCAGGCTAGTAAAAAATTAACCATTTTCTGAGTGTTTTTGTTCACATATAAAAATAAAGAACATATTGAAATAAGTTAAAAAAGTATCAAGGTTCTTTATTTCTTTATTAAAAATTATATTTTGGAGGTGATAATATGATATTTTACCATTGTGCTTAATTAAAGTTGTTAAGAAGTTGTATTCAAGTATTGAAAAGGGTAAAGTGTCAACAACGTCACTTACAACATTCTTTATATGAGGTGGCATATTAATCTAGGCTTAATTGCGCCACTCTAATTTGCTTAAATCCACCCCAGGGGATGATCACAAGCAAATAAATGACATTTACAAGTATCAACATTATTTTTAATAATAAATGCTATAGTAACTTACATAGTAACTCACGCTTAAATTATTGGATCACTGTTAGCCACCAATCCATTTAATATATCAAAGCCGGAATAAGTGCCACATATATATTATAACATGAACATTCCAACAACCAAATGTATGCACACTGTCTTTTTCAATATAATAATTCAATAAAAAATATTTTTAAATGTGCACTTTTTTACTCTAGATGCTTCAGTTTTGTTATTAAAAATAAGTTTGGCTTAAAAAGTGTCTTTATTGACACATTTATGTTGTGAAAACAAATAAAAAATAAACTAACTTTTATTAGTAAAAGTAAAGAAAAAAATCAGGTCAAATCAAGTTTTTTATTAAGCTTAATATTAAATCATGTTGAGATAGCCACAATTTTGTTGTGTTTTCTGAGTTTGCACCCCTGAATGCTTTAAAAAAGAATTAAGCTAGTGAGACTAGCAAAAAAATAGGAGATTTAGAGTTTAAAGTCAACAGTGACCATGTTGACAAAGTGTCAACATGGGCGCTGTTGCCAGTTAACTAGGAGTAGGGGATGGACTCAATGTCCCAGTCAACCTGCCAGAGGCCACCATCTAGGGAATAGCCACATCCCAGTATTAGACAATCCATGATAAAATCATCAATGGAAAGATACTTGTCCAGGAGCATTGCCTTAATGTTCCCAATGGCCTTTCTTATTTTTTCCCAGTGCCCGGTCATCCTATTGAAGCTGCCCTGGGGAAGACACAGGTTGGGTGTCAACATGACATTCCCACATAAAACCATGGCCTGTACAGCAGCCTTCCAATCCCCATTGTGGAAGGCATCACAACAACAGGGACCACCTTTCTGAGATAACTGTCCCGCTGGTTGGAGTTGTCAACATGCAGCCTCTGATAGATCAACAGGAATGGGGGGAGGTGTCAAAACTAATATTGGATAATCTGGTCAGCAATTTGAATAATGAACCCCCAATCCAAGCCATCAACAGGATCACTTGTACAAGAGGCTCCACACAGTTGAGAAGGTCATGACCTAGGCGCTCTGCCTACACCTTGTCATCTACAGAGAAGAAGCCAAAGCTCAAGCTTGTAATACACACCTTGAGGTCCTGCCGGGGTTGTTGCTGAAGGTCTTTAAAGAGGAATTGGCAACAAAATTTGTAGCCAGAAAAAGAACAACACAATTGAAATCAGGCATGTTGGTTTGATATTGGACAGTTGGCAGGTTGCCAACTTGAGCCTGTGAGGCCAAAGACCCCTGAACCAAAGCCCAAGTGTCAATGAGTTGCTCTTCAGAAGGAGCCAAGGGGATATCATCATCCCACCGGGTTGGTTCTTTGGGAGCCAACTGTTCTTGCTGGGAATCAGGTTCCTGTTGCAATTGTTTATGAGGAGGTTCCTCATGGCCCATACCAGTAAAGACTGTGCTGGTGTCCCTGTCACATAGCCCTCAAATGTGCGCCTTCTTGGCGTCATAAGACATTTCCTGGAACAGGGCACAATCTGACACCAACATGGCGGTGATATGGCTACGTGCATCTGTGACACAGGAGGTATTGGAAGCATTCAAAGGATGAGACACGGTAGCTGGCTTTTTACGACTTAGCAGTATAACTAAGTCAAGTTGGGGGAAATGTCAGGAATTTATACTGACTTTGCTCTATCTGTCAATCTGGCGGCCTGCCAAGCTATTAATTGAAGAAGCCTCTAATATATTACTATCAGGCTTAATTGATCTAAGAAGCCTTAGTAAAAGAGATTCAGATCATTCATTTCCATAACAAACAGGAATATAATAAATCTCCAATTATGACTGGTTCCCAATTGGCTAGAGCTAATCTGAAATACTCTGGCAAACCGCCGGGTTGAAGAATATGGGTTTCTCCAAGGATCTATAGGAAAGTGATTGATTTGCACTGGCAAACTGTCAGTGCCACTTCAAATTCCTTATAGAAAGGCCTCTGAGGAATTACCTATCATGCAATAAAATAGATCATGTATTGGCACTGCTGAGGCTGCTGGTACGCTTATAGATTATGTATGATTTTGATTACAACAAGTACCCTGCGCAAGGTACTATTACATTGAATCCCATGCCATTGCATGGATGCCTGACTCTGGGGGTTGATGCTGGCGGTCTAGGGATGAAAAGACTACCAAGAAAGAGTTAGATGCACCAGATGATCTTATCCTGGCAAGAGAGTGCTAGCTCTATAAAAGCCCTTTCATTGGACTAATGGAAGGTAAATAAAATTGAAGATCCTACTGCCAACGTTTTTGCAGTAGAAGAATAAATCCAAGTTCAAAGACCTTTGTCAGTACTCATAGGACATAGCAAGCCGCCAGCGTAGAAAGCCGCTTGTTAGTTATCTCCCTTGTCATTGCTAGCTGTTGCCTTGATAAGGAAATACCAGACGTTGCAGGAACGCTTGTCCTCATACAAGTACATCAATAAAGTATAATGTCCCAAATAGTATCTATACTTAATAAAGCAACTTGTAATCAGACCACCAGGTCTGAGAGCAGAACAGAAAAATCTGACAACATATAAGAATTTGTACAAAAGATATTAAAATTAATTATAATAGATATAGAGAAACACATTTTTATTATAACAAACAAAATATTGTATTGACTATAGAGCTAACAAATAAATAAATTAAAAAAGATAGAAACAGATTAATTTTTTAAATAATTGCCAGCCCTTTTTAGTACAATGGCTTTTTTAGAAGCCACAGATTAGACCTTGTGAGGCATCACCTGATCCTTGTTATTTCAGCGCCACTACAGCCACACGACACAAAAAACAATGATTTTCATGTATATCAAATAAATTATTACATATGACAGGGGTTTTGCATAGCATATCTATTTATCAAATCATATTGAAAGGGAAAAGTAATTTTAGTTCTAAACAATCACTTGCTTAGAACATAAGTGGAGCAGGCAGCTTGATGCAGATAAATAGAGTGCACGTTATTTAACTACATAGTATATGAACCTGTACACAACAAGCAACTAAATAAACACATTTACAAATCATATTTTATTATTTCATGTGTTTGCTTAATATAACTACTTTATTATAATATATTTAGATATATTTATATGTTAATTCAAAAAATAAAATTAAAATTTAAAATTTAGAATAAAATTAGTATTAACCATAAAAAATTAAAAATAAAAATAAAAGTTAAAAGATAAATTGCATGAGAAGATTATTTATTAAGGAGATGCTAATTGCAAAGGAGAATGAAATTATTCCTGGGTATTATACCTCAAAATTAAATTTTCTTCTAATGTGTCTAATTGGGACCACATACTCTTCTGTATGTGGTAGACAACTCTGGATGCAATTGCAATAGGGGTGGTGCTCAGCACCCCGGTGGTTGCTGAGTGCTTAAAAAAGGCAACCATGTAAACAAATTGATTAGTAGGTTCTTTTTGGGAGGCGTGTAGTAGCCATATAGTGAAGCAAGTACAAAGAAGTCATACAGGACGTGCTCAACTGTCCTGTATCCCTGCAGTATCTTATGTTGTTCTAGTGCTAATTGGCATATATCTATTTGAATTGGTATGCCATCTAACTTTTTGATATTAGTTTTTAATATACAGTGTAATAGTATTCCTAGGTATAAAGCAATGTGAATCCTTTGAGAGGTATATTTTTCTGAAAACATGCATAATTTTTTATATATTTAAACTAATCTGTTGATGTAGAGTGTGTTGCTGAACTTAAAGATGGTTCTGGGGGCGCCCAGCTTGTATCTGCCCCCATGCCTTGGCAAACAAAATTAATAAAGGATTAAACTTATTCAGAGGATCACATCCCTAACTTTATTTGATAATTCTTTAAAATATTTGTTGAAAATTTTGGTTTTGAGATATTCTGGTTCTATTTGAAAGTCTGTTTTTTTAGATTTTTTTATATCCATTTATATTTGAAAATGGGAATTGTTCACAGCATTTGTAAATATATTCATCAAAACTTATCTTGATATCCCCTCAAATTTTATTCATCTCTTTGAAATTGATATTTGCTCCTATTTAATATGCTTTCCTAACTCACAGCAAGCACACTGTCAAGATTTTGGGGTCTTGAGGTATTATTTTTGTTAGAGGACATTGGTAATATATGTTGATAAGGGACTGTATGGCAACAGTCTGTAGCTACCAATTGGGTCTTGGGATAATGCTACGGCTTGGCAGAGTCCTAAGGCCATAGGAGAAGGAAAACGGTTCTGCAGATAGACGGTGGCGCGCTCTATCTGGATACAACTGACTACTAGGCGTCAGCTAGTAGTGATACAATGATTAGAGATCCTTAATCTCTAATCCTAAGGGTGATTATTTCTTTCTGCTCAATCTCTAATCAGGAGAGCTCCTTATATAAGGTGGATAAGCCCTCTTGCCAGATAGATATCTGACACATCTAACTCTTGCTAGCCAGTCTACCTGTTCCCCAGACTGCTAGCTTCAACCCCCAGAGCTAGGCAGCCATGCCGGTTGGCATGGGACTACAATTGATTACCGGACCTCAGCTTACTTCACCAGCGTGTTGGCGGTATCTTGTTTCCAGTTTATGCATGTGCAAGTTTAGTTCCTTGTCTTAGGGTTTTCACATCATGCATTATTTACTTTAACAACCTTCTATTATGGTCAATGGCTTCAAAGCATCTGTAGGTGAAAATGTTTAGGCATGATCCTCTTCCAGTAGGCTCCTGAATACTTCATCTTATGGCTTCTAGATGCTTTTGTGATTGTGGACCCGGCCTAATCCAATATGTGGCCTATTCTCAGACCAGGATCACTCTTTGGAGTAATGATCAGTCCATCAATTGGCCAAATACTAAAGGAGGGATAAGTTGATGCTTTTTACAATCAAGCCAGCTACATGCAATTGACCGTATAACCAATAAGCAAAGGGGAATAATAGTCAAGTTTATTACATTATTCTGGAAGCTTGACACACACCTTGGGTGGTAAATATTCCTTTTTTGCTTCCCTATTTCCATATTGATTCATGTTCCTTTAAATTATTTTATTTATTTCAGTTTGATGTATTTGCTTTAAAGGGGCTACCAATGATTGGTAACCCCTTTAAAATTAACTGGGTGTAAAGGCCACTGCTACAGCAACCTCCTCCTCATTCCTATTTGTGACTAAAGTAAATTTAAGTAAAACATAAAAGAACTTACAAATTGTTTTCCCTGCGGCCCCCTCAGCCACAGGCGCCCAATCAGTGAACTTCATGAGTGTTGGCTGCTCTTCATTTATTTTTCTAGGCTTGATTTTCCTTATCTTTCTTGCAACTTGTGCTTTCTCTTGATTTTTATTTGATAATTTTTTATTGTTTACTGTAGAGCTTCTGCTTCTTGATTGTGTTTTATTTTCATCTGTTCCCATTTGATCAGCTTCCTCTTCATTATTGTTAGTTTCCTTTGGAATTTCAGTTCTTTCAATCAATTTGAAATTTCAAGTATTTTTTCTGTTGTGTTTTGCAAACCTCCACAAGTTGTAACTTTCATTGTTGAAATTTTAACGTTTGAGTATTTCCTTTTATATATTTAAAACTATTTCTTTGTATTCTTCTTTGACTATTTTTCCCAGACTATTGTTTGTGGTTTCATTTTTATGGACCAAAGCCCTTCCCTCATTTCCCAGCTGATTTACTACAGTTTCCCTGATTTTGTGTTTGAGCTCAACAACCTTTTGGAGGGCTGACTCTAATTCATTGATTAAGCTGTAGATATTTGACATGTTGATGGTAGTACATCAGAAAACTGGTTATTATAGTACTACCATTAACACATGAATATTTTTCATTATCAATACAGTAGTTTTAAAAGCTGTGGCAACAAGCAAAAACAATTCAGATTTTAGCGGAATGAACTCAGATTTAAACAAAATTGAAATGAATTCAAATCTATTGTAAATCAATATAAATTCATTTATTTTTAATTTCATTTAAATCCAAGTTTATTTTGTTTAATCTGAATTGTTTTTGCTTGTCATCATAGCTTTTAAAACTACTGTAATAAATTAAGGACCACAAATGTAAATGTTATATTAGGATATTGCAGGTATGTATTAAATCCTGACATTTTGATACTATATTTATAACCCAATTCATTCTGGTTAATAAAATTCATTGTAAACAAGGTCTTTTAATATTGTAATTTATATAAATGGATTGTGTTTATATTAGGGTGCCATTAATGCTTAGTAAAAATATTGATATATAGTGCATTTTACAGCCTGCATATTTACCTATTGATAATAATTCTGTAAACTTTTTAGTCAGATTTTTTGAGGTAATAATAATGTAAGGGTGTCACAACATCTTTAATTACTACCTCTCAGGGAATTAACGCCCCAAGTAGTTCATCAAATGAGTCACTGAAAGGCTCACCAACTAATCATTAGGTTGGTGGCACCACTATCATTTGACCATCTATTACAGGGATCACACAATCCAGATCCTAAGAGGAACACACCTTCAGTAAGCCTTGTGACTTAAGAGGATCATTATTCAGATAAGTCCCATGACCCCCATGATGTACATGAATAGTATGTGGCTTCTCATGATACTATATGTTACCCTATATTCATATCCAATAACGTATCATTATCTTCTTAATTTTCCCCTTTATCTTGTTTATTATACTTCCCAGAAGTATATACTCAACAGTGGTAGCACAAGTAGGCTATCCATACCTACCCAACTCAAAGTTAAAATTCCTCTAAGAAAAAGACCCAAGCAATGGTACTCCCTAACGGCTGGAGAGACTACAAAGAGGGGCAAGACGTCCCCACAGGCCTCATCATCTACAAAAACATACTTGTATCCATCAAACAATATAACACTCTCAAAGCCCGCAGACTGTTACCCCCAATCACAGGAACTCAACAGCCTGAAATACCCAAAATTATATCCCAACACCTACGATCAGCAGAGATCAGGACCTTTGCAGGACTACACCAGGAATTTGCCAACCTCTGGATCAACAGCACACAAAGAAAGTTCACCTAAGTAGGCTACCCCCTCAGATTCTGGTCCAGCAAAGTCCCCCTCCACGTCATGGGAGCTGCCTCTTGTTTTGTAAGTGAATGACTCAAACAATACCCCAACCAAAAAAACTGGGACATGTTTAAAGCCGCCTTCCTCAAAAAGTTTGCCATGAAGGATTCTGATGTGGTGATTATGACAGAACTTTGAACCTTCAAAATGACGGGAATAATCAAGGACTACATTGAAGCATACAAAGGTTTGCATGATTGATCTCCCAACACCATTAACTTTGACAAGCCATGACCTTGGTTGGACTTCTTCAACAGTCTCTCCACAGATATCTGGCGCTGGTTTGACATGACCTGGTGCAAGAACCTTGAAGAGTATTCTTGGAAGGAAAACCTGCAGCTCAGAAGTCTGAGACTTACATACAATCAACAAATGCAAAGAGATTCCCACAACCAAGAAGGACCCTTGACCAAACAAACAAAACAACTGAGCCAACCTGTCACAGCCCATACCAGAGTCCGGCTGGACTCCCACAGGAGAGGCAGGCTGGGCCTGGAAGGCCATGTACAAAATAGGCGCTATACAAACCAGGTAGTTGAGAGCAGTGGCTAGGGGGCGCTAACTCCCAGTATGGGGCACAACTTGGTTGGTCAGCCCCACTACTGTGATATAGACAAACCCCAGCTTGCTAAAGTCCTAGATTGGAGGCACGTTGAGGAGATGAGGGGCAGTAGGAATCTACTTCATAGCTGGTGGCAGATCCAGATGGTGTGGATGAAAGTACTCCAAGTCAAGGACATGTGGTGGTTTGACAAGAGCAGCAGGAGTATAGCCAGGAGGATATGAATATGCAAGTTTGTATTGTGTAGTGGATTCACAAATAGATATAAAAGAGAATAATTATATTTGATCAAAAATAGATAATTCCTGCAATAAGATAATAATTTCTAGGCATAAACTTTCTTTATTAAGATGTCAACAAAGAAAAGGGGATATCAGTGTTCTAGCTATATCCTGCTGGGAAAACTGCAATTTAGCTTACTGGTAACTTTTTATTGGTTGTCAATGGATTATTCTTAAGCTGGGTTCCATTGGTGACTCCTGATTTGTCAGTTAGATGGATCCTTTCATTATTTTTGCCCTGAGAAAGCTGGCAGGGGGATTTTGGACCATTTGGCAACCCAAGTCCCCAATTCTGGGTTTCAGAGGGTGTAGGCCAATTAAAATCTTTTCCAGTCAGCATTGAGAGGGGTTTCAATTGTCCCCAGGCTTGGAATTGACCAGGGTTCAATTCTCCACTTATAATTAAAGTTTCCTTTAGGTTAATCTGCATGATCAACGACACAATTGTTTGGTTGCGCAATTGCTTCATTGCAGGTGTTGACCCTATGCAACATAAGGTTTTGCCTGGTCCATTCTGGGCCCTGACACAACTACACTCAACCTCAAAATGAGAATTGAACTGCCTAAGCCAACCAGGCAAGTACCAAAGATACCAACAAGGAGGGAAAAGCTCAGGGGGTGCTTAGGTGAGCCGCCCTCCACCAACTCACAAGACTTGTACAGAAACCAGGATGTGGACTCAATTACCATGATCCAAGTACCCTCCAGCAATTCTCTACTGTTTGCTGCCCAAACTGAAAATAGACTATTTACTTATCCTTTATGCTTTTGCAGATACCAGAGCACTGCATTATTTGACACTGGAGCAGATCAATTCCTTGTTGACAAAAAATTTGCCAACCTTATTAAACTACCAAAAGTCCAAAGCAATATCAGGAGAGTTATCATGGCGGACAACAGAAGCACACCAGTCACTCAAGAGGCAAAACCTTTCTGCGCCCAAATCAGAGACATACAAACCACACTCAGCGGTCCAATCATACAAATCCCCAAGTATTATGTTTTACTTGGCATGTACTGGATGAGAAAGACCAAACCTCACATTGGCTGGGACAGTGCTACCCTCACCATACAACAAGGAGAAGTACACCACCATGTTTATCCAAATCACTTTGACACGCTTATGAGGGACCATGTATTTGTGAAAATCATGGAAACAGAAGAGGAGACCAACCCCAGCAAAATTGATTGGAACACATGCACATATGAAATTATCCACTTTAAGAATACATAATCCAGACGTGAACAGGACTATATCCAAGATCAGCTTGTCAAAAAGTTCCTTTCTGTTTTCCAAGAAACACTACCAGGGTTATCACTTGACTATGGCATACGACATGAGATTGACCTAAAAGGAAGTGTACCAAAGGCAAGTCCTATTGATTGCCTTAAACCCCAAGAAGACAATGCTCTGAAAGCCTACCTAAGCAAAGCCCTTGAAAAAGGCCTCATTAGACCATCAAAGTCACCCTTTGGTGCTGCTGTCTTCTTTGTAGCAAAGAAGGATGGAGGACTCTGCCTGGTCACATACTACATGGCTCTCAACACGGTCACAATTAAGAACAGGTATCCCCTGCCCCTGATTGAAACCCTTTTTGATGCCCTGGGAGAATCCAAAATCTTCAAAAAAATTGATCTGACAGCAGTTTACCACCAAATTTGCATAAAACCTGAAAATATTTCAAAGACTGCATTTAGAACTAAATACAGATCCTTTGAATATGTATTTCTCAGCTTTGGAATGACAAAAGCTCCAAGTATCTTTGTGATCTTCATGAACTAGGTTGTCAAAGAACACATTGGGAAGAAAGCAACCATATACCTGGAAAATATAATCATCTACAGTCCAAACTTAAAGCAACACTGAGAAGACATCCGCCTGGTCCTCTTCACCCTTAAAGAAAACCAACTCATTGCCAAACCATTGAAGTGCACTTCTTCTTGTCTGAACTCCCCTTCCTAGGCCACATTGTGAGTAAGGACGTGATGAAACCAGACCCAGAGAAAATACACACCATAACCAAAATGCCAGCCCCCAGGAACAAGAGCAAACTCTGTACCTTCCTAGGCATGGTAGCCTACATTAGAAGATTCATTCCTGAATGGGGTGCCCTGAAGGCCCCCTTTTCAGCCATTACAGGAAAAATAACCAAGTTCTTGTGGACACCTTTAAAAGATCAGCATTTCTGCCAGTTAAAAGAACAAACTGTTACCACCCCCTTTCCTCCAATACCCAAACTGTGAAGGGGTATAAAAGTTGGAAACCAATGCATCCAACTGTGCCATAGGAGGAGTACTCTGTATCCAAACAGCAGAGAAAGACTTCCTCCCTGTGGCATACAAATCAAGAAAGTTATCTGATGGCAAAAAAAGATACCCTATACACAATAAGGAGTTGGTTGCCATCATACACTGTCTTATTAAATGGCAAAGTTACCTAAAAGGAGCTCAGACGTTCAAAGTACTCACCAACCACAAGTCATTATTATTCTTTAAAACACAACAACACCTGTAAAGAAGAAAAACCAAATGGATGAGTCTCATACAGAGATACCCCATGCAAATTGAATACAAGCCAGGCAGAGAGATGCTTACTGCAGACGCCCTATCAAGGCTATACAATAAACACATCCTCCACACTGATAGCAACCCTGGCTGGCCCATGTTAATCATGGGGAATCTCTAGGAAGGGTTCCCACATGGCACACCAATGGAAATCCAAGAGAAGGTCCTTAAGAACAAACACCTGTTCAAAAATGTATATGATACCCTTCACTGAATACTTCTAAATGGTGACACTGTACCCTACGTCCTGTCAACACAAAATATTGACACAATCCTCCGTTATCACAGAGACTTGGGACACAACCGTAGCAGAAACTTGCATAAATATCTCAAGACTTGCTACTGGTGGCTCAGCATGCTAGATGATACCAGAGAGGTACTGGAACAATTCAAGGTCCATGATAAGTACGCACAAACCAAAGCTCCACCCAAGTCAGTAGTACCTGTATCCATCACACAACCCTTCAAGGTATGGTTGTTGGATATTGTGGGACCTATGCCTGGTGAAACCAAAGGCAAGAAGTACATCATCATAACCATTGACTATGAAACCAGATGGCCTGAAGAACAAGCCACAAAAGAGCACAAAGGCAATGACGTGAGACAATTCATTTAAAAGGAGATCATAGGCAATTTTGGAAAACCTGATCTCCTGATCACAGATGAAGGCATCAAACTCAAAGCCGTCAATACCAATATTTATTTTGCCAAAAACATAATAAAACACATCACCACCAGCCTGTACCACCCACAAGCAAATGGACAAGTAGAAAGGCAAAATGGCTTATTAGCCTGGGTTGACCTGCTCCCAACAGCACTCATGGTTTGTAGAACATGAGTCAACCGTAACACGGGCAAAAGCCCATATGAACCCGTCTATGGGCAAAAGTCCGCTCTTGTTAGTACAACTGTAGGACCACAATTACCTCTGCCTAACAAAGTGCCAGATGCCAGTGACCCCAAAGTACAACAAGCTAGAGAAGACAAAGAGGAAATGTAACACAAAAGAGTCGAGAGAAAAGAAATCCTGCTACAACAGGAAAGATTTGAAGCTGGAGACAAAATCTGGGTTGTCAACCACAACCAGCATAAGTTGGACCCAGGGTTACGTGAGCCAGGCATTGTCATTAAAGTCAGACCCAACAATAGCTACCTCATCAAGGTAATTAGTCATAAACCAAAATAAAAGGATGTACCACAACCAACTCTGCCTATGCAAGGCCAGAATAGCCTAACAAAACTCCAGACTCCCCATCCTCAACGCCAAACTGGATCAATACCAAGTTTGCATCCCTGACTCTCTAAAGAAAATTACCAAGGCTCCACCTCCCAGAACCCCAGGGGGAGATGTTGCAAAATCTTTAATTACTACCTCTCAGGAAATTAACACCCCAAGTAGTTCATCAAATGAGTCACTGAAAGGCTCACCAACTAATCATTAGGTTGGTGGCACCACTATCATTTGACCATCTATTATGGAATCACACAATCAAAATCCTAAGTGGAACACACCTTTAGTAAGCCTTGTGACTTAAGAGGATCATTACTCAGATAAGCCCCATGACCTCCATGATGTACATGGATAGTATGTGGCTTCTCATGATACTATATGTTACCCTATATTCATATCCAATAAAGTATCATTCTCTTCTTAATTTTCCCCTTTATCTCGTTTATTAATCTTCCCAGAAGTATATATTCAACAATGGATTAATAAATTACTGTTTATTACCATTAATTGGATGATTTTCTTTGCTGTGGCAATAGTGCATTTTTTGATATTTACATGCTGGTATCCAATTGATTGGTTTCTTAATCCCATGGTACAGGCAATAGGAAAGGTGGTTGCAATCCCAACCACATCTGGTATCAGGGTGACAACCACATTTTCTATTGCCTTTGCAATTGGATAAAAAACCACCAATTGGACACCAGTGTGTAAATTTATAAAAAGCACAATTGTCATAGCAAAGAAAATCAGCCAATCAATGGTTATAAAAGTAATTTATTGATCCATTATATTAAATATTAACTCACAAAATTCAACTAGGAAAATTATAGAATTATTATCAATAGGTAAATATACAGGCTGTAAAATTCAATATGTATCAAGATTTGTACTAAGCGTAAATGGCTCCCTAATATAAACATAGTCCATTTATATAAATTTCAATGAAAAAGTCCTTGTTTAAAATGAATTTAATTTACAGAATACATTAAGTTGAACATATAATATCTAAATATCATGATTTAACGTAGACCTGTAATATTAAAATAAAATATTTAAATTTGTGGTACTAAATTTATTATTGATAATGAAAATATTCATATGTTGATGATAGTACTATAATAACCAGTTTTCTGATGTACTACCATCAACATGTCAAATATCTACAGCCTTATCAATGAATTAGAGTCAGCCCTCCAAAAGGTTGTTGAGCTCAAACACAAAATCAGGGAAACTGTAGTAAATTGGCTGGGAAATGAGGGAAGGGATTTGGTTCATTAAAATGAAATCACAAACAATAGTCTGGGAAAAATAGTCAAAGAAGAATACAAAGAAATAGTTTTAAATATATAAAAGGAAATACTCAAACGTTAAAATTTCAACAATGAAAGTTACAACTTGTGGAGGTTTGCAAAACACAACAGAAAAAATACTTGAAATTTCAAATTGATTGAAAGAACTGAAATTCCAAAGGAAACTAACAATAATGAAGAGGAAACTGATCAAATGGGAACAGATGAAAATAAAACACAATCAAGAAGCAGAAGCGCTATAGTAAACAATAAAAAATTATCAAATAAAAATCAAGAGAAAGCACAAGTTGCAAGAAAGATAAGGAAAATCAAGCCTAGAGAAATAAATGAAGAGCAGCCAACACTCATTAAGTTCACTGATTAGGCGCCTGTGGCTGAGGGGGCCGCAGGGGAAACAATTTGTAAGTTCTTTTATGTTTTACTTAAATTTACTTTAGTCACAAATAGGAATGAGGAGGAGGTTGTTGTAGCGGCGGCCTTTACACCCAGTTGGTTTATAGGGGTTACCAATCATTGGTAGCCCCTTTAAAGCAAATACATCAAAATGAAATAAATAAAATAATTCAAATGAACATGAATTAATATGAAAATAGGGAAGCAAAAAAATGAATATTTACCACCCAAGGTGTGCTTGCTGTGGGTTAGGGAAGCATATGAAATAGGAGCAAATATCAATTTCAAAGAGATGAATGAAATTTGAGGGGATATCAAGATAAGTTTTGATGAATATATTTACAAATGCTGCTGTGGTGCTCAAGGGTTCTAGGGATGGGTTGATTGTAGCTGAGCAACTGGAAACACAACAGGACTAATATTTTTTTACTCAACAGAACCTCTATTTATGGGATCTGCAAGTAGTCTAAGATTTGTAAGTTGTTTGTTATGTTTCTATGGTGAATGATTCTGTTTATTGGGGACCTCTTGGGGTCTTTTTATACTTAGAGGGAGAGGAGGGGGGAAAAGGTGAATCATGATGAATAGGGTCCAGACCGTTCAGCCAATGAACTTATTCTTGGAGAGCTGGAAGATTTTGGGGAATATTCAGAGGTAAATGAGTTAGATTGGGCAAGAAGGGAACGTTTAGGCATGTGATCTGGGGTCAGGTGGTAGCAGCAATAGTAGGGCTGTCTTTGAGGGAATTGAGTTAGAATAGGGTTTCAGGCTACTCTCTTTAGGGTTCACACTTTGGCAGAAAAAGGGGCAGAATATTGATATACCAATTTACATAGTGGGATAATCAATGGGTTGTTAATTGCCATATACAAAACCTCTTTTGATGGGTTACCAATTGATGCATCTGCAGCTAGCTGCAGATGCTCCAATTGGTCACTAATTGCCATAAGAAAACCCAGTATGATGGGTGACTCTCCAACACATCTGCAGCTAGCTGCAGGTGCATTGATTAGTCTCCAATCAGAAATGCCCTTATGTGATTTGGAGGGTTACTCTCCAATGTAAATTACAAAAAAATGCAGCAGTTCCCCATATACTTTTCAAAATAAGAAGTCAGTCCAGATAAGGCAATACTAGGGAGTGGCACCCTGCACCACATACCCCAGGATCAGGATGGGGCTCCATCCAAAAAAGGAAATTTGAGGTACTCATAATGCTAAGTGGATGTTCACCTGAAACCAATTTAAAACAGCTAATCAATTGTCAAGCGGCCTAATGATAATTGGGGAATAGACTTAGAGAGATGAGTCATGATGAATCATCTAATGATCATCAAGCCAAATTAATTGGGTAAAATCAGGTATAAATAGAGGCGTCCTGAATGATTTCCCTTAGTTAAAAATGTCAATATCTTCTGCTGCCTGCTGCATCCACAAATTGTCTGCCTCTCTATAGGCTGCGCTAACTGCTCTTTGTCAAGCCAAGCTTGAGGCCCTTGAACAGGGGGGTGGGCTCCTCTGTAGAAAGAGAAGAGCATTTATTGAAAGTCCTCCCAGAGGAGGATCACAAGATTGTGCAAGCCCTGCCAACTTCTGTGGCCTTTGCTATTGCGCCCAGCTGTGTGCACGCTGCTGAGGGGTGCCAGTACCTCCAACTAGACAAGGAGGATGACAGGTTCAAAGCTCCCAAGCCTAAAACGCCCAAGCCTTCAGGTCCTGAGGCCCAAGAAGGATCAAGTTTGTGTCCCAATCCTAAAGATCACAGCTCCCCAAGTTGCCCTGCTTCCCCAGCCACCCAGCGCCAGCGTCTTTGTGACCTGGCCCGCAGAGCAGAGGCGTCCTTGCTAACCAGCAACAAGAAGGCCTTACAGGAGGTGATAGCCCAGGCTGCTTGTGACGCAGCTGCTGTTCAGGAAGCTTCCAAAGCTCTTGTTGACAAGCAACAGCGCACAGCACAGGAGGCAGTGGATTGTTTGGGTGCAGACAATCCCACAGAGAACACCTTGGTTTCTTGTGTGGCTATCAAAGAGACCTTTTCTGACATGGGGCTGGATAACATGACTACCACTCATAATGCGCCTGATTGCTCCAAGAGAATCTTTGGCCCCTACAGCCAGATGTCTATTAACACAGTCTGGCTCAACAAACAGTCTGAAAACAACTATTGGGAGGTTAGGGCCGCCCTCCAGGTTGAGCCCATGGCGCAAATCCTTGAACTAGTTTGGAACAAAGATTTGGTGTGGTTCAGGAACTCCTCGGTGAACGCCTACACATGTGTGCCTCCTGTAGGGCGCCTTCCTTCCTTGTCCAACCTCATTGACATCACACAGCTTGGGCTGGGATGCCAAGTAGCCAGGCCTGTTACCGCCTGGGTAGGTCACTTGATGGAGAACACCATGGCCATTGACACCCGTTATGCCCTGTCCTTTACTCTGTCCAAATTCACCAGACTGATTGCAACTCATCTTTTCAAGAGTGCAGATGTCACCCTTGCTCAAAATGCCCTGATCTTGGCAGTGAAGTTTTGGGGGATTGATCAGGACATCTGCCCTGTCCTTTCTTACCATGGGTTTGATGGGGCATCCCAGAGCTGCTGTTACCGCCTGTTTGCCAACCGGGTTGGGGAGTTGGACCCCAACTTATATCACCAGCGGATACAAGCTCTTATCACTCTGGGCTTATCCTTTAACCTTTCCACTTGCGCTAACCTGTCCCGCAAGAAGGTGGCCACTGCCCTCAACAGCATGCAAGCCCAGCTTTCTACGGGTTGTCCTTCCAAGGGATTTGAGTCATACAAGTATATGATTCAGGATGCGCTCATCTTGGCCACCATTTACACTAGCTATCATCCTCCCAAAAAATATTGTATGTACAACTGGATGCTTCAGGCTCCCATCAGCAACCGCGTGGCTGCCTATGATGAATGTCATAAATTAGGTGCATATTAGAATGGTCAAGGCTATCAATGGAATTAATCCTTGTAGTCAAGGCTAATTGATTTGCACCCAAATCCGTTGGATCTGACGGATTTGCAATTCCAATTGTATCTTGGATGTTACAATGATTTGGCCAACCTGTTACATCCAGTTGGATTGAGTTTAGGAACTGAAAGCAGCTTCCGTAATGGGCAGCTGAAAGCTGCAGCCACTCTGGGGTAATGTGCATCCACTCTTCTCTGTTGGATTGTCTGGATCATCCCAAGATGCAATAATGCGGATGCAAGAGCCTGGTGGACACCAGAAGATCCTGTAATGTTCCTGACAATGGTGTAGGTGTTAATAACACTTCTGCATCCATTGTGCAGCCAGTATAGTATATAAACTTCCCTTCTTTCTAAATAAAATAGATTCCTTTATACTTTTACACATTAACTACTTGCTTTTACACTCTACTTGGTTGTTACCTTAGATTTAAGGGTAAAGACTTCAGAGTCTTTAAGAATTGTATTAATTTGTGTATAGGCCTGAAGCCATACTCTCTAAAGCTAGTACTATAGACGTTAACCTCCAAGACGTCCATAAGGCCAAATTCACGGCAATGATGATTGCATGTTCCCTTTTTTGTGGCCGCCAAGGTCACCAATCACTACATGGGGTTCATGATCCCTCATCAGCTTCAGGAATAAATCCTTTTGCTTCTTCCATATTTTTTTGTATTTATTTTTTCATCATTTTTTATTTTTCATTTTTTCTGGGATGAATCCCTTTTTTATTTATGCAGACTATGCCAACATTTGGTCTCTTCAGCCTGATCCTATGAAGGGGTAGTAGGATACCTTGCTTCATCAATTTTCTATATTCCTACGTAATGTGTCCTCTGCTGCCCTATATAGAAGAGATAATAGAGAGGCCAGCAGAGGTTGTGTAAAGCTGCATGGCCTTACTGAGGGTTGTCCATGTAGGTAGAAGTTGGCAAGGGGCAAGGAGACTTATTGTCAATTACAGGGGCTGCTTTAATGAACTTGGCATGTACTCTCTGATAAGTTTGACCAGAGGCAATATGTTGAGCTGTATATGCATCAAAGCTACTTTTCTCAATTATCACAAATGGACCTGAAAATATTGGGATGAGCTTGCAAGCCGTTAGAAGTCCAAGCCCCGGAGACAAGTATGTGTTGGCCAATCTTGAACAACACTAGCTTGGGGTGATGCTTTATGTTTCAAGAAAACACGGCACGCCAATTGGTCCCCATAGTGTTATATGCTTTGTGATGCAGAGTTATTAACCCTTAGGTGAGGGCTCTGAGGTGGTCATAAGGGGATTTATCTGGATCCAATTGATAAGTTGCTAGGAGCCCAGTTAGAGAGGGTTGTTGTCCATAAACCATCTGGAAGGGGTTGCAACCAGCAGCCATATGATTAGTTACCTGGTACGCCATAAGTGCCAAGGGGACTAAAGTATCCCAAGACAATCCTGAATCTAGCATGAGCTTTTTGAGGATGGTCTTGAGGGTGCTGTTAACTCGCTCAAAAGAGCCTTTTGTCTCTGGATGATAAGGAGTAGAGTTTGTGTCCTTGATTCCCATGACCTTGTTTAATTATGCCAGAAGCTTGCTGGGGAAGTTGGTTCCATTATCTGTCAAGATGGTGTGTAGGCAGCCATGATTGGCAATGATATGTGATAAAAAAATTGGGCAGTTTGCTTGGCTGTAGGGGCAGGAATAGCCTTGGCTTTGACCCATTTGCTGAAATGGTCAATGGCTACAATAAGATATCTATTCCTACAGCTAGTCTTATTTGGGCCTACTGGTCCTACCACATTAATGCTAACTTGTGAAACATGTGGGTAGGAGTATGCAGTCTATAGCTAGTGGCCTTGGGTAGGGGACAATACTTAGAGCAATTCATAAAGCTTTGACAAAATTCTAATACATCCGTGTACATACCTTCCCAATGACAATGTGATGCAAGTGTTGCCATCATGCATTTTTGCCTGCATGCGCGGTGGCTAGGTTATGGAACTGAAGTATTATGGCTAGCTGCAAAGAGGGGCAAATGTATGGTAGCTGATATCCCTTGACTTCCTTATATAGACAGCTGTCTCTAATTGTGGTGTTATGAGCAAGTTTGACTAGGGTTTTCTGGGCCTCAGGCGTAAACTATCCCATTTGGAGGGAAAAGGAATGAGATCAAACAGGGCGTCTCCTTCAGGGTCAAGAGCTGCTACTAGTTGAAACTTAGATAATCCATCAGTGTTGGCGTGCTTGGCTCCAGGGCAGTGTACAAGTTTGTAGTTGTATGCCTGCAATCTCACTGCCCATCAAGCCAGTCTCTCCTTGGGGTCCTTTAGGTTAGCTATCCACTTCAGGGAGGAGGGATCAGTCAAAAATTTGAAATGTGACCCATACAGGTAGGAGTGACACCCTTCAATACCATATAAGACTGCTAGGTACTCTTATTCAGTTACTGAGTAGTTTTGTTCAAGGACATTCAGTGTTCTAGAGAAATATCCAACAGGGTGATCATGGCCTTCATCATCCAGTTGTGCAAGGGCCACTCCTACTGCTACTAAGCTAGCATCTGTGTACAAAATGAACTCCTTAGAAAAGTTGGAATACACCAGAACAAGGTATTCTACTAAAGCTTGCTTGAGCGCCTCAAACCCAATTTGGCAATTGTGGTCCCATACAAATTCTATATCCTTTTTTAGAAGGCAAAAGTGGGGCTGGGCCAGATTGACAAATGCTTCTATAAAGCGGCAATAGTAGCCAACCATACTAAGAAAGCATTGTAGGTCCTTGATGGTAGTAGGGGCAGTGAGTTTAGAGATATCTGTTATCTTGGTTGGGATAGGAGCAATGCCTTTCTTATTGATAACATGACCTAGGAACTCAGGGTTTTCCTTAAAGAATTGACACTTCTTTGGCTTGAGTTTCATCCCTATCTTGTCTAGCCTGATGAAGACCTTTTATAAGTCTCTAATATGGTCCTCAAAGCTTTTCAAGTACATGTTGATGTTGTCTAAATATACAAGGACACAGATGGACTTTAGTTTGCGGAAGGTGGTGTCCATTAGCCTTTGGAAGGGGGCCGGGGCATTGGCTAGTCCTTGCAGCATCTGGGTTGGTTGGTACAGACCATCTGCAGTCATGATGGCACATTTCTCTTGGTCTTCAACTTCCATAGGTATTTACCAGTAGCCTGCTACAAGATCCATGGCTGAGAAGAACTGCGCGGCTCCCAGCTTGTCCATGGTGTCATTGATTTGAGGTAAGGGATATTTATCTTTTTTGGAGATGGTGTTCAACTTTTTGTAGTTGATTATCACTCAATTGGTCCCATCTTTATTTTTTACCAGGAGCAAAGGGCTGGCCCAGGGACTATTGGATGGTACTAGAAGACCTCCTTCCAATAGTTTTTCAACTTCCTGTTGGATTATCTGATTAGCCGTGGGGGATTGACGGTACACGGTCTGGAATAGGGGCTGTGCTTCCCCTGTGTTGACTTTATGGAAGCAGTTATTGGCGCAACTCAGCTTGGTGTCAGAGTTAACAAAAAGGTGCTTGTACTTCTTGATGATCTCCAGGAACTTTTCCTTCTGTTGCAGGCCTATGTCCCCAATATGTTCATCTTATAGGATAGGTGCTATTAGGTTGTGACCAGGGTTTGGTAATCCTAGTTCATACAGCAATCCAATGGAATAGGCAGAGGAAATAGATTTATTTGAGACAATTTTTAGGAAGGCTACCCCATAATTGCAACCAATTTCTATAGTAGAGGAGTGAGGGTTGGTCACCAGGATATTGAGCTCATTGGTAGTCTCCCCTGGGATGAGATGGGGTGCAACTGTGGGCAGCCTGGGACGTGGAAAACCTAGTGTCAATATTTCCCCATGCAACCCTTTTGGTATGTGTAGCTTGATACCTGTTCCTATGATGGCTTGGGATTTAGGAGAGATACTTACACTGTCCTTTGACCAAATCAGAATAGGGTTGTTGTAGCAAACAGTGGTTGGTAGCTTGCTTATTCAAGTCAAGGTGGTTTCATAGGGGATCCCTATCATCCCAGAAGGGCAGGCCAGTAGGATGAACCTCTAGGGTTCATGCCTTTGGAAGGGACTCTAGGCTGGTCATCTGGTGTCAGGAGGGGGAATTCCTGGCCTAAGAGGTGAAATTTACCAGTCTTGTGATCTATTGTGGTCCCAAGCTGGTCCATAAAAGAGTAACCAATCAATACATTATAGTTCTTGTCTTCCAGGACTATGGCCGGCCAGGTGACCACAGTATCCCCAAACTTCAAAGGAACCAATGAGTACACACCTTTGGATCTAGTAGGATTTTTGCCTGCTGTATCAAAGGTTCTACTGCACTTGATGTCTGGCGGGAAACAAATCCTACAGATGAATTGGGAGGATAGGATTAAGTTTGGAGCGCCACTATCCAGGACAGCACAAATTGGGATTCCAAATACCTCAGTTTGTACCTATGTGCTTGAACCAACCAAGAGACCATTTCTGCCTTCTACCCATCAGACAAGGGGGGTCCTTTTTCTAGCTCTTTGATGGATTTCTGTAGGGTGGGAAGGATGTGGACAATATCACTAAATGGTGTAGTGATCACAGTTTTAAAAGAGCTTTGATTACATTGCTGATAGTGGGGTGGGTTTTCTGGAGGTTCTGAGCCTGGAAGATGTATGGCAAGGCAGGATTGACCTTCAAAGGGTTTATTTTGTGGGGGGTACTTCCTTTTGGGTAGAGGCTTTTGTGTGTGTGTGATTGGCCATAGCCATTATTAAAGAGTCAGGGCTAGGGAGATCAGGAGGGATCTTTTTACTAGTCAGAGACACACTGGTCTTGTGTGCTCTGCTTAGTAGTTTTTTGGCCCTTCCAATGCACTATCATCTTGCAATGTGTTGGACAAGGTATGTACACTGGGTTTTGTGTCAGTGGGCTCTTCTTTTATGTCTAGTTGGTAGTGTGGACAGTTCCTTGCAAAGTGTCCTTTCCGTCCACACTTAAAGCATTCTTGTTCTTCCATGGGTTGTCTTTCTGCATAGAGAGCTCCAAAATTGTTCTCTTCATATTCCTCCACCATGTTCATTACCCAGCGGGAAGGATGCACAGGGCGTGAGGCCTGGCATAAAGTATGTTATTGGAGGAAGGCGGCTATGCAAAGCACTGCTTGCGTTGAAGTAGGTGTCAACAGCTTTGGGTGGAAGACAGACAAGTGTGGGAAGGGGAGGATTGCATGGAGAAGAGCTGTTGCTGCTTTTTGGGGAGTCAGAAAGTTGATAACATTAAGGTTTGTGCCTCAACCCTAAATCTTCTACCAAATTCTGGAAGCAATTCATCTTTCTTCAGAGAGATAGTCAAGAAATTGGCCTTCTTGTCCTCTAGCTGTTCAGGGGAACCATAGGTATCTTCAAGGATATTTTTAATTTCCTTGTAAGACCCCTCCCCTCCACTAAGAGAGGCAACCACAGCAGAGAAAGCAGTTTTGTTCAGGCTATTCAACAGTTTAGCATGGGCAACTGGCTCTGGGCTATCCCTGGTCATGAGCTCAAACCCTTTGAGGAAGACATGAATATTGATGGGTCCTCCTGGTTTGAACTTGGTATTTAGCTTGAGGCTGGGTCCAGAGCTTGCACAAGAGTCCCATGAAGGTAGGCCAGGGTCATAAGGGGCTGGTCCTGAAGGTCCGTAGGGCAGTCCTGGAGGTCCAGGCAGCAGCCCTGGTGATCCTGAGGGTTGGCCCAGTGGGGGTCCTGGTGACTCAGGGGGTCCTCCAGAGAAAGCTCTAGGATAACCTTGAGGTGGAAGCAAAGGCCCAGCAGGGGTGTAAGCCCCATAGGGGTAACTTGGCTGAAAGAAAGACCCCTCTTGCAGATATGGTTAGGGGTTAGGGCCTGAGTACCTGGAAGGGGGAACCACCAAGGGTGTTGTTGAGGATGTGAGTGTCCAGGATTTGAAGGGGTCTCCCAGTGTGCGGTTGCAGAGTCTGCCCTAGGATCATTAGCAGGGGCCGGTGATGGAGTGTTGGGGAGGTGCTCCCAAGGGCGTTTGATTGGCGGCAGTTGGCACTGAGGTGGGACCTGGGGTCAAGATATCCGGGATAGGTGGGAAGGAGTTTGACATTGGGACGGGGACCCCTTGGGTGGCCCAGGGGAAACTTTGATATGTCTCTCCAGCCAGTGATGCCAGATGAGGCCGTTGTGGTTTCACTGACTCAAGAACAGAACACACTACTTCTTCTGAGGCCAAGGCAGAGGCAGATGTTGGGCTTGGTTGAGTACTGCCTGATCCCCCTAGATTCATTGAGTTGAATCTATTGGTCAGGTTGGAGATCAGCAATTGTAGGCTAGTGTCCTTCTCCTTAAGAGAGGAGAGTTCCTTGTTGTAAGTGGAGGCGTGGGTTTGCTGCTTCTGAGTCAGAATGGTCAGCTCCTGGTGAATGCACTTAAGTTGGGCCACCAATTATTGAATGAGGCCAAGGTGCTTGGTTTGGTTAGCCTCATTTTCCGTCTTGAAGGCAACCTGGTCCGCCTGTAGCGCTTCTATCTTAGCATAGGTTGTGTTGCTATCAGTTCCCACAACGTCCAGGTCTTCTCGTGTTTGTGCGAGATCATGGTGGACTAGGTCAAGATTATTCTTCAGGACCTCTAGGTCATACTGAGTCTGGTTGACTCTAGACGTGGCATTCCCAGCCCATTGGTCACAGGCCTCTTGGATATCTGTTAGTTGGGCCTGGATGTCACTGATGTCTATGTCATGCTGGGTGGAGTGACCTTTAAGGTTGGCCACTTCTTCAACCAAGGGTTGAACTACTTGCTGTTGGAGGGCGGAGTGGTCTTCAGTTATCTGCCAATCAATGGTCACGGTGTCTGAGTGCAT
Organism: Entomophthora muscae; assembly: GCA_014839935.2. Lineage (NCBI taxonomy): Eukaryota > Fungi > Entomophthoromycota > Entomophthoromycetes > Entomophthorales > Entomophthoraceae > Entomophthora > Entomophthora muscae. Next base: position 286,895 of record QTSX02005012.1, on the reverse strand, counting down.
GGCTCCCAGAACCTCATGCTTGTGTCTGATCTGGTGAAGACGGTCTTGAAGGGGATTTACCACTGACTCAGTATAGTCCCTTAGTTGGTTCAAAGCAGCAATGGTTTGTTCACTGCTGATAAATTGTTGCTCCAGCCAATTTACCAGCACAGTTACCATGGGGTAGTTAAATTGAATCAAATAGGCCTTGATCCTCATGGTGTTGTCTATGGTTGTGGACGTAAGAACATCCCCATTCTCACTCAGGAGCCGGCGGACATGCTCCATATTCAATATGGTGAGGTTGTCAGAAAGACCAGGCTGGGCAACTTGATGCATTGGAAGTGGAGGGGCACTGGGAATAGATTGGTAAAATGGAGGGGCAGTGGGGACAGGTAGATGCTCTATGCGCAAGACAAAGGGGGCATAAGAGATAGGTTGCTCAAGGGTCCAACGTCTTCAGGGAGGGGGTGTGGGGTTTCTAGACAGAGCACTAGGGTGGCAATAGTCTCCACTTGATGTAGATTCCGGGATGAAGTCTGAAGAAGGTTGGTGGGAGGTTCTTCATCTACCTCAAAGAAGTCCTCTACAGGGTCCTTGTCTGAGGTGGGAGAAGGGCTTTGCGGGCAGACTGAGGCTGAGCACCATCTTAGGGGCTCAACATCTTGGGGGACGGAAGGGGAAGAGGCTAGCATGCAAGTTCTAGTCTGGACTTGTGGGGGGAGGTCAGAAATTGGAGCAACAGGTTTCTCAACCTCTATAGGTAGTTGGGGAGATCCTGTGTTAGGGGCAACTTGACCCTCAGGGTGGGAGACTTTGGTGGGAGTTGAGACTCAATCAGCGTTACGGGGCTGACCCTGGCCTCTGTGTACCGGAGTTGGACAGGCAGGGCGCGAGAGGCTGGCGTCACGTCAAGTGTAGTTGGCAGTGGAACGGCGTAGGCAGTACATAGTTTTGGAGTCACAGGTTTGGTCCCTTGACTAGAGGTCTCCTGCAGCGGCGTGAAGGGCAGTGGTGGATACCCCTGTAGTGAGCACCAGAAAATGTGGTGCTCAAGGGTTCTAGGGATGGGTTGAGTGTAGCTGAGCAACTGGAAACACAATAGGACTAATATATTCTTACTCAAAAGAACCTCTATTTGTGGGCTCTGCAAGTAGTCTAAGATTTGTAAGTTGCTTGTTATGTTTCTATGGTGAATAATTCTGTTTATTGGGGACCTCTTGGGGTCTTTTTATACTTAGAGGGAGAGGAGGGGGAAAAAGGTGAATCATGATGAATAGGGTCTAGCCAGTCAGGCAATGAGCTTATTCTTGGAGAGCTGAAACATTTTGGGGAATATTCAGAGGGAAATAAGTTAGATTTGGCAAGAAGGGAACATTTAGGCATGTGATCTGGAGTCAGGTGGTAGCAGCAATAGTAGGGCTGTCTTTGGGGAATTGAGTGTAGAATAGGGTTTCAGGCTACTCTCTTTAGGGTTCACACTTTGGCAGAAAAAGGGGCAGAAGATTGATATACCAATTCACATAGTGGGATAACCAATGGGTTGTTAATTGCCATATACAAAACCTCTTTTGACAGGTTACCAATTGATGCATCTGCGGCTAGCTGCAGATGCTCCAATTGGTCACTAATTGCCATAAGAAACCCCACTTTGATGGGTCACTCTCCAACACATCTGTGGCTAGCCGCAGGTGCATTGATTAGTCTCCAATCAGAAATGCCCTTATGTGATTTGGAGGGTTACTCTCCAATGTAAATTACAAAAAAGGGCAGCATTTCCCCATATGCTTTTCCAAATAAGGAGTCAGTACAGATAAGGCAATACTAGGGAGTGGCACCCTGCACCACAGCTGTGAAAAATTCCCATTTTCAAATATAAATGGATATGAAAAAAATCTAAAAAACAGACTTTCAAATAGGACCAGAATATCTCAAAACCAAAATTTTTAACAAAGATTTTAAAGCATTATCAAATAAAGTTAGGGATGTGATCCTCGTGAATAAGTTTAATCCTTTATTAATTTTGTTTGCCAAGGATGGGGGCAGATACAAGCTGGGCGCCCCCAGAACCATCTTCAAGTTCAGCAACACACCCTACATCAACAGATTAGTTCAAATATATAAAAAATATGCATGTTTTCAGAAAAATATACCTCTCAAAGGATTCACATTGCTTTATACCTAGGAATACTATTACACTGTATATTAAAAACCAATATCAAAAAGTTAGATGGCATACCAATTCAAATAGATATATGCCAATTAGCATTAGAACAACAGAAGATACTGCAGGGATACAGGACAGTTGAGCACGTCCTGTATGACTCCTTTTCACTGGCATCACTATATGGCTACTACACGCCTCCCAAAAAGAACCTACCAATCAATTTGCTTACATGATTGCCTTTTTTAAGCACTCAGCAATCACTGGGGTGCTGAGCACCACCCATATTGCAATTGCATCCAGAGTTGTCCCCCACATACAGAAGAGTATGTGGTCAAAATTATACATATTTGCGGCTAGCAAGCTTCCAGACTTGGCTGCCAACATATCTTATAATGCACAGGGGGCTTTCAATGAGTTGCCCCTTGACATATCTAACAACATGAGACAATCTGATGACAATATCAAATTGTGGGCACTTTCTCCTAATTAGGAGTGCTACCAATTCAACCTGCTGATCCCCACACAAACTTATTCCTTGGCTTCAAACCTTACATGGAACATGCCACTATGCCACCCCCTTGTGGCCTTCCCCATATGGTATATTAACCACACTTTCTACAATAAACAATATCTTATTCTATTCATTCCTGTCCTTTCTATTGGACTGTTGTCTTCCCTCCATCAAATACTGAACTCTAATTGGTTCAGTTGTAACACATTAGCAGAAAATTTTAATTTTGAGTAAAAAACCCAGGTTAATTGCATTCCCCTTTGCAATTAGCATCCCCTTAATAAATAATCTTCTCTTGCACTTTTTCTTTTAATTTTTTATTGTTAATACTAATTTTATTTTAACTTTTAATATTTATTTTTAATTTTAATTTTAATTTTTAAATTAACATAGTAATATATGTAAATATATTCTAATACAGTAGTTAAATTAAGCAAACACATGAAATAGGAAAAACATGATTTATAAATGTGTTTATTTACTTGCTTGTTGTGTACAGGTTATATACTATGTAGTTAAACAATGTGAGCTCTATTTATCTGTATCAAACTGCCTGCTCCACTTATTTTTTAAACAAGCAATTGTTTAGAACTCAAATTATTTTTCCTTTTAATATGATTTGATACTTGGATTTGCTATGCAAAACCCGCGTCATATGTAATAATTTATTTGATATGCATGAAAATCATTGGTTTTTGTGTCGTGTGGCTGTAGTGGCACTGAAATAATAAGGATCATGTGATGCCTTACAAGGTCAAATCTGTGGCTTTTAAAAAAACCATTATACCAAAAAGGGTTCACAATTATTTAAATAAAATTAATCTATTTCTATCTTTTTGAATTTATTTATTTGTTAGCTCTACTGTAGATTCAGAACCTGAACTTAAAAATGTAGGATTGTCAAATACTTGGTTCAAATTTCAAATCACTTTTTGTGGGCAGCTCAGCTGAGTGAAAATTAAAATATTTAATCAAATTAACCATTTAATTTGATTTTTTTGGTTATTTTGAAATTGGCATATTTTAAATACCTTAAGCAGATAATTCAACTAACAAAAGACAAAACTCAGCAAACAAATGCGGGATACATGAATCAGAAATGCAGGATTCTAATGTACAATTTGAGATTTCCTGTACTGTAAATTCAGAACCTAAAGGTAAAAATGTGGGATTGTCAAATTGTTTTTGCATGAACTCACCAACTTACTGGAATACTTTCATCCTTTTATATAAAAAAGAAAGTTGTTCTGAGATGAAAATTACTCCATTAAGTTGGTGAGTTCACGCAAAAAAAACTTGACAATCCTGCATTTTTACCTTTAGGTTCTGAATTTAAAGTATGTCAAACAAATCATAGATATCATGTAAAAATTAACAAATCTGAAATTGCGGGATTGTCAAATCCAAGAACCAAGTTTCAAATCATAATTCCAAGGAATTTAAAATAAATATAATTTATGGGTGTCTCAAAAAGGATGCTAAAGAATCTAGAGTGGATTTGTGATAATTCTTTTAGAAATTATAGGCATTCTCAAAAATTGCCCTATTCCAGTTTAGGACAGCTAAAATTTAGATCCTACAATTCAGCAACTTACCATATTTAACAATAAAATTGACTAAAATATACACTCCTATTTTTGAGTTTAAATTTTTAATAAAAAATTATTATGTCTTCTTCTAACACCAACCAAGTCAACAAGCTGTTCCCTGGCCTTGACAAAATCCTGCAGGTCTATGCTGGGTCTCTTAAAAGTGAAGCCTCTGTTTATGACCACTCCCAACCTGCAGGCCTCTCCGCAAGCCCCACTCAGGAGTGTGTTCTTTTTCCTGCAACTTCTACTATGGCCCTGTTTGACCATCATGCACAGGCAGCCACCAACCCAAATCCTGAATCAGCCATGGCATCTGGAACCAGCCATTTGAGCCATGGGGTCACCCAGAGAGTCCTAAATCCCAAAACAGCCAATCAGATGGCATTGTTCAGTTCCCAAGATGGACACATCTCTCCCCCAGCCAATCAGCTTAAAAGATGCAGAAGAAATTTAATCACTCCAGAGCTTGTTATCAAAATGGTTGAAAAGCAAGGGATGCTTATATCCCTTGGGGAAATTGCAGCCGTGATGGGTTTTGCAAAGTCCACTGTGGCTGCAACCCTGCGAGCCCACACCAACTGTGGCCTCCTACCAAGAAGACCCCAACTGGTGCCTGTTCTTTGTCTGAAGGTGAAAAGGCCCACCCTCTCATGATGGCTATTATGGAGCGTGACCTGCAGATGCCCCTGGTCCAGGTATGTCTCCAACTTGGACTCCACTACATTTTCATCAATAAGAGAACGGTGAATTTGTGGATGCACAGAGTTGTGGTTGCCGCCAGACTCTTATCTAATCAGGTTCTCAGTGGCCTTTTTTTGGTGGACACTGACCCCTATGATTCTCCCTTTATCAATTTTATCAAAGGGAGGGCAATGAAGGCCCACAATGATGTAATTTTACTGCCATACTCCAAGATTTTGGCAAGTATTCAAGACTTTGGGGAAAAGCAAATCCAGTCTGACATATACAATCAAGGGCCAATCCAGTATCAATTTTTGGGGTTTTGTTAGCAGTTTCCCCATTGGGTTTCAATCATTACTCCACAATATCAAACACCTCAGATAGGTACGCCTACCAGACAGAGCTCAAGGTCATGCTGGAGGAGTGGGCTACCCAAAACGCTGTGTACACAGTTGTACTGAGTGCAGAGATGGAGCAGTGGGAATGGGCAACCCAAGAAATCAGGGCTGTGGGGCATACCTGTTTGTCCTACCCCATCAACCACGCCAACATGCATCTTGCAGATGTATGTCTCTATAATTTTGCTCCATACTCTGGCGCTTAAAGCCTGCCACATACAACAAACTGTGCACCTGAATTGATAAGATTAATGAGCTTTTCTCTTCTGTGTTCATCCAGGACCTATCAGATCTTGTCACTTTCTATGCAAGTGATAGTGATAAGTCCAGAAAGGACTCCCACCTCCCCCCATGCCAACCCATTTGTTTTACCAAGCCTGCATATGTGACAGAAGCCAATTTTGAGCAATTGAAGCAATCAGCTCTTGCTGCCCCTTCCCAGTCAACAAACCCTGCCTCTCCAACCCCCCATCAAGCCACCCATATTCTAACCCTGACTCCTAAACCACCGCCCATCCCCCCACTATCTCTGATGCTGTCCCTTTCACAGGTGCAGATGAAGGTGATGTTCATTCCGCCCATTCCCTCCCCTTCCCAGTCAACAAACCCTGCCTCCCCGACCCCTCCATCAAGCCACCCACCTTCCAACCCTGACTCCCAAACCACTGCCCATCCACCCACTATCTTTGATGCTGTCCCTTTCACAGGCGCAGATGAAGGCAATGTTTGTTCCACCCATAACCTCCTCTTCTTATCCTTTGATGATTAAAATAAACCTTTTCTTTGTGACAACTTATTAAAATTAATATTTCTCTTTCAATTCATAATTAAAAAATTTTCTTTTACATTGTTAGCATTTCCCATATTTAAAAATGTGTTATACATTTAATATGGTAACATATAATTATTTGCATGAATATTTTTCTTATCAATAATAAATTAAAGACTATAAATGTAAATAATGCATTAGAATATTGCAATTAGACGTCAACTCTTGATATTTAGACATTATGTGCATAACTCAATACATTTTCTTTAATAAAATTCATTCTAAACTTGGCCTTTTTCATTGTAATTCATATAAATGTACTGTATTTATATTAGAGAGCCATTAATGCTTAGTAAGAATATTGATACATAGTGCATTTTATAGCCTGTATATTTACCTATTAGTAACAATTCTATAAACACTATAGTCAGATTTTGTGAAGTAATGATAATGTAATTGATTAATAAATTAAAGTTTATTATCATTAATTGACTGATTTTCTTTGCTGTGGCAATAGTGTATTTTCTGATATTTATGCACTGGTTTCCAATTGATTGGCTTCACATCCAATCACACAGGCAATTGGAAATCAAGTCGCCACCCTGAGACCAGATGCTGTTGGGTGGCAAATTGATTTCCTATTGCCTGTGCAATTAGATCTGAAACCAACCAATTGGAAACCAGTGCATAAATATCAGAAAATGCACTATTGCCACAGCAAAGAAAATCAGTCAATTAATGATAATAAACAGCAATTTATTAATACATTACATTATCATTACTTCACAAAATCTGACTATAATGTTTATAGAATTGTTACTAATAGGTAAATATATTGGCTGTAAAATGCACTATGTATTAATATTTGTACTAAGTGTTATTGGCTCTCTAATATAAACACAAACCATTTCAATAAAAAAACAATGAAAAAGCCAAGTTTACAATGAATTTTATTAAAAAATGCATTGAGTTGTGAACATAATGTCTAAATATCAAGAGTTGATGTCTAATTGTAATATTTTAATGCAATATTTACATTTATGGTCTTTAATTTATTAATGATGATGAAAAATATTCATGTGTTGAGGGTAGTACAGTAAAAACCAGTTTTTTGATGTAATTCAAACAAAATGTCAAATATATACAGCCTTATCAACAAATTAGAGTCAGCCCTCCAAAAGGTTGTCAAGCTTGAACATAGCATAAGGGAAATTGTGGTAAATCAACTGGGAAATGAGGGAAGGGCCTGGGTCCAGAAAAATGAAGCTGTAAAAATAGCCTGGGAACAATAGTCAACAAAGAACACAAAGAAATAGTTTTAAATCTTCCAAAGGAAATACTCGAGTGGTTAGATTTCAAAATTGAAAGTTACAATATGTGGGAATTTGCAAAAACCAATAGAAAGAATATTCAAAAAATTAAACTAATTGAAAGAACTGAAATTCCAAAGGAAATTAACAATAATAATGAGGAAACTGATCAAATGGAAACAGATGAAAATGAAACACAATCAAGAAGCAGAAACGCTACAGTAAACAATAAAAAATTATCAAATATAAATCAAGAGAAAGCACAAGTTGCAAGAAAGATAAGGAAAATCAAGCCTAGAAAAATAAATGAAGAGCAGCCAACACTCATGAAGTTCACTGATTGGGCGCCTGTGGCTGAGGGGGCTGCGGGGGGAAACAATTTGTAAGTTTATTTATGTTTTAGTTAAATTTACTTTAGTCACAAATAAAAATGGGGATGAGGTTGCGGAAGTGGCGGCTTTTACGCCAAGTTGGTTCTATGGGGGTTACCAATCACTGGTAGCCCCTGTAAAACAATTAAATCAAAATCAAAATATAAAATAATTCAACTGAATATAAATTAATATGAGAATAGGGAAGCAAAAAAGGAATATTTACCACCCAAGGTGTGCTTGCTGTGGATTAGGGAAGCATACATAATAGGAACAAATATCAACTTCAAAGAGATGAATGAAATTTGCAGAGAAGTCAAATTAAACTTCAATGAATATATTTATGAAAGTATTCAACAATTCCCATTTACAAACATCAATTAATATGAAAAAACCTAATAAAAACCTACTTTCAAACAGGAAATGAATATATTAAAACTGAAAATTTTAATGAATTAATCAAAGCATTATCAAATAAAGTTGGGGACGCAGTCCTTGTAAATTTGTTTAACCCTTTATTCATTTTGTTTGTGGAGGCATGGGGGGCAGATACAAGTTAGGGGGCCTCCTGGTACAATATTCAAATTCAGTTAAACATCCTATACAAAAGATTAGTTATAGTGTACAAGAAATTGTGCATGTTCTCCAAAAAATATACCTCACAAAGAATTCACGTTGCTGTATACCTAGGAATCCTACTTCATTGCATATTAAAAACAATCTTCAAAAAAATGGAGGATGTACCTATACAACTTGATATATGCCAATTAGCACTAGAACACCAGAAGACACCTCTGTCATGGTAAGTTCCATAACGCCGGGTATTGTCCATCCAAGTAAGAAGGCACGGAAGGCCGGAAACCCTGTATCAAAATTGACCAAGTTAACAGATTTAAACCAAACAGTCAATCGAAAATGGGTCACGGCTGCTCCAGTATGCCAGCTGAAACCAGCTCCCCCTTGTAAACTGACGTTGATAAATCAACATAATATGAGGGTCACCTGATATAAGCTCATTAATTGGAATGGTTGTCAGAAACTGGTCACACAAGGATTCTTCGCAACCTGGACTAGATACTTACTTGAAGATGCCAAAGAAATAGGAGATCAAGACTTGGGTGGTATTGTTTAGTCAATTTTTCTGATATATATTGAATAGTTTTCCCTGTTTCAACTCTAAGAGTTGAGTCCTCCTAAATTTACTCAATAAAAATCAATTATCCCAAGTTCTAATTTTAAATTTTAAAATGCATCCTGTGCTTGGGTTGTTGTGGTATATCCTGTACAATCTGATTCTAAACAGAATCATTTCTGGAAGATGGGGCCTGGCATTGGGAACTTTGTCGTCAGCGCCGCAAAATGCTAATTTCATGCCAGCCAATTTTGTAGCTCCTTCCTCCATTCTAGAAAATGAAAATTGGGTCACTTCTCAATGCCCAGAATTCTACGCTGAAGATGCATTGATGCTTTCCCAGGTCATTTATCTTGGTTTACTCTGGTTGGGATTGATTGTTCTACTTAATCCTGGAGTTACAATTGGAAAATTCACAAAAAAATATCTGAAGCTGCGTTGGTGGTTAATCATCAATTCTATGTGGATTTGGGTGGTTATTCCCCATCATTTAGAAACGGCATCATATTATCCAGTTATTTCCGTCACAACCGCGGTGGTATAGGACAGTTGAGCATGATCTGTATGGCTCCTTTGCAATGGCATTGGTGTATGGGTACTACATGCCTCCTGAAAAGAATCTGCTGATTGATTTGCTTACCTGCCTCCCTTTTATTAAGTGTTCAGAAACCATTGGGGTACAGGGCGCCACCTCTCTAGCAATTGCATCCAGGTTTGTCTACCATGTGAAGAAGAATATGTGGGTCCAATTAGACACTCTAGCCAAAAATTTGATTTTGGGGTATAATTCCCCCAGAATAATCACATTCCATTTGCAAGTTTTTATCTCCCTAATAAATTTTATTCCCTTGTAATTTAACTTTTTAATTTTTATTTTTTATTTTAAATATAAATATTTAAATTTAAATTTTACTATTTAAATTTTAATATTTGAATTTTACTATTTAAATTTTAATATTTAAATTTTACTATTTAAATTTTAATATTTAAATTTTACTATTTAAATTTTAATATTTAAATTTTACTATTTAAATTTTACTATTTAAATTTTAATATTTAAATTTTACTATTTAAATTTTAATATTTAAATTTTACTATTTAAATTTTACTATTTAAATTTTAATATTTAAATTTTACTATTTAAATTTTAATATTTAAATTTTACTATTTAAATTTTACCATTTAAATTTTAATATTTAAGTTTTAATAGTTAAATTATAATAGTAATATATTTAAATATATTATAAGGCAGCAGTTTTAGTAAGCAAACACATCAAATAATAAAAAATTAAAAATGTGTTTATTTACTAGCTTGTCAAGTATGAGTTCTCTTATTACAGTGGTTAAACATTGAGAACTGACTTTATCCGCACCAGATGGCCTGCTCCACTTATGTTCTAAACAAGTGGTTTTTTAGAACTCAAATTACCTTTCCCTTGTAATATGATTTGATAAATAGAATTTCTATGCTTGACCTGCGTCATAAGTGCTAATTAGTAAGAGATACATGAAAATCATTGGTTTTTGTGTCATGTGGCTATAGTGGCACTAAAATATTAAGGATCAGATGATGACTTGTGAGGTCCTATTTATGGCTTAAAAAACCCAAAGTACCAACAAGAATTCAAAAATTTTTAAATAAAATTTATCTATTTCTATCTTTTTTAATTTTTTATTTGTTAACTCTACAGTCAATAAAATATTTGGTGGATTATAATAAAAAATACATATCTCTATATCTAGAATAATTAATTTTTTTATCTTTTTTACTAATTTTTATATGTCTATATACAATCAAATGTCACGTCATTATATATAAATAATAATTTTTGAGTCCTAATAAAAACAAAATAAATAAAAGTAAAACAAATAAAACCCGGAGCGCACATTTATCTGATTGGTTCAGAGGCAAGGGCTTTGGGGAGGAAGAATTCTGAGTCATGTAAAAAGCGCCATCACATCGGGTGGCATTGCAAATTGCCTGATCTTGAGAATGTTGAAAATATCCTCAATGTCCTGGGGGGCCTTTCTTCACCTTATTTTTTATCCACCCAAAGACCTTCTCAATTGGATTCAGAAATGGAGAATAGGGTGAAAGAAAAAGGAGTCTCATTGGGCAGTCAGCCAGGCAGTGGCTGGCCAAATGGCTATTTTTATTGATTGGCGGGAACTCGGACACAACCAGATCCACTTTGTGGAGCCTACATTATCCAACACAACAATGTTGGTTATGCCCCGGTAATTAATCCAAAGGTACTCCTTGACAGCTTGGAGAAAATTGAGAAAATTCCCGCTATTGTGGGTGCATTTAATCATCTAGTATTGATCTAAACTGCAAGGACCCAGAAGAGCAACCATCAAATAGGTCTGGGAATGGACAGCTGCACAATGGGCTACGCCCTCCTTGGACACCTTCTTGACCCACCCATGTCTAGACCTGAGTGAGGAGTAAAATGGCAATTTTTCAATGTGGAAGAACTGTACATTTCCAGTCTTCTTAAGGGCCAGATAAGTCTTGGCATAAATGTGTCAATTTTCAATTGTTTTCTTGCTGTTCCTTTGTACAGAGAAGCTCCAAGGACCTATCAGGAGAAGCCCAATTTGACCATTGCTTTGTATACAAGGGTTTTGGTGGCAGAAAGCTCAAACTCTGTGACAATAATAGATTGGACAGCAATTGAGTCCAGGTGACAATCCTTGGTAAGCCACTTCTTGATTACATTGATATGAACAGGCTGAAGGATTTTGGGCTGCCACTTAGCCTTGGTGGATTTTGCAATTTTCCCGGTGTTGCCATATTGGTGTTGATGTTTCCAATGTATCTGGCTGTGACACCAAATTGGGATGCAATACCCCAAACTGCCATTTCCTCATTCAAGAAGTTGAGGATAGCTTCACAATCAGTATCTGTCAACTGACGCTGGCCCTTGACAGGTACCGCAACATCCTGGCTGGCAGGCTCAACACAGGGGATGGGGACCTTTGTGTAGAAGGTGGTATCACACTTGTTTGTGGTGGCATCACATTTGGTCTTGCTGGCGCCGTCAATGGTGGCATACAATACAGGCACAGATGGCTCTTCAGTGGTGGCCAATGGCTCATAGGACGTGTCAAAAACGTGGAGGCCGGGTGACAACTGGGTATAGAGTGGAGGTGTAAGTAACCTCATTGTTCCCGGTGATCCTGGTATAGGAGACTTTGGTGGCAGACCTTGAGAGTGGCTTCTGTCTGGGATTCAGACTTCTGTTCCATGCTTGAGATGTGGGAGGTGGTTGTCTGGCTATGACACCTTGGGAGGCCTGTGTGTCAGCATGACTCCACTCAAGTTGGGTTCTGGGTCTGTTATTGGACCCTCTGGGACGCCCTTGTGGACGGGCTGCCCCGCGGGCTGGTGCAGGAGCTGGTTGAGAATGCAATTGACAGTCCATAAAATAAAATAAAAAACTATATATTAGATTAAATATGTATTTATTTGGATTTATTGGCTTAGTTGTGGGTAGTTATTTTCTCTTGATTTAGCCTTGAACAGTAACAGAATTTCTATATCTGTGATTTGAAGTGTATAATATTGTATACTTTCTGGGTTTGGATAATTTTAAATTTTAATAACTTTTTATGTCTAAACATGGGTATTGGGATTGAATTTTTCATTTGATTTTAGTTGTGGTGGAGCTTCTTTATTTGGGTTGGTGTTTCCTAGTGTGCTTACTGTACATTAAATTTGGATTCCAGTTCCTGAAATTAATATCTGAGTTTACTAGTGGCATTCAAAAGTGATTTGAAATTTTGGTTCTTGGATTTGACAATCCCGCAATTTCAAGAAACATAGTAAACTTAATGAAAATGTTTGATGGATTTGAACGCTTCAAATCTAATTCCATTTAATTCATTTTGTCCATTGGAAATATGCAGTTTGACTTGAACTTTGCAAAGTGTCTATGAGTTCCTGCATTTTTAAAAATTCAAATTCAAATATAAAAAATCAATTTAATTAAAAAAAGGCTATCCCACAAAAGTGATTCAAAATTTGGACCAAGGATTTGATAATCCCACATTTTTACATTCAGGTTCTGAATTTACATTATTGGAAAAGTCTTGGAAGAGTTTGCATTAATATAGGCCAAGTATAAACTTCTAGCAAGCCCCCTCCCTCTACTAGGAAATGACAGGTCCCCCAAGCTGGCCCTTGTCTATGACTCAGGACACACTTTGGGGACTGGTGAACAGGAACCCCACAGGGTGGCCAAGAAGAAGAGTCCAGAAGAAATCAGAGAAATTTTGAGAAGCAGAGCAAAACATTTTGCTGTCAGCTATAGTACAGAGTAAGAGCAGGGCAACAGTCATATAAAGTTTTTTAGGATTGACAACAATGAGGAAAGTAACAAGGAAACATTGTAAAAAATGTAGACAAACAATTTCCTTATTCTTTATATAAGAAAAGCAAGCAAATCAAGGAACAGATAAACATTGAAGAAAATGGGGGAACTGTTTGAAATGTGAAGCGTAGATGATTGGTGTTTTGCTGTGCATTGACAGTGTTCTATTAGGGCAAATGACAAAAAAACCACTTCAGATGATGTAAGGAAAGGAAACCATCTGATTGGCTGAAGGTCAAGGATTATTTTAATAATGAGTTTCAATGGTAAAATAGAGCAAAAGCTTAAATAATCAGTGGCCCTGACAGGAAAAAGTATTCTAAGATTGACTATAGTAAGCTTAAAAGTTTAATTTATTATAAAAGAAAGGAAAATCAATTATTTAAGCCTAGAAGAGAAAAATAGCTTAGAAAATAATTAGAATAAAATAAGGAGTTATATAGGGGTAATTAACTGGACCAAGGAAATAATAGAAATGATCCAAAACTGGTAAAAGTAGAGAAATATCAAGAGCAAGAGCAGGGACAAGAGCAAGAGCAAGGACTGGAGCCATAACAGGAGAAATGGCAAACCCCAGATGCAAAGGAAAAGAAACATAGCCCAGAGAAAGCTATACTACAGAAGGTTTCTAAGAGGATATTCCTTCTGTTTTAATAAAAGCTATTTACAACCCCTAAAACCATTATTATTTCTGAGTCTACAAAGGATAATATCTATCACATCTACTACCCCAAAACAAGAGAAGAAGGAATCTATAGGTATTGCTGCAGAAAATTTCCCAGAAGCCAGACTCCTGAAGAAGAATGAGTCAGACTGGCCAAGAGATTGAATTTGATAGCCAGGAGAAGAGAGTTTTTGGATAATAAGCTTAATAATCTCTTCCAGGAGTTTTATAAATCCAATGAGGGAAACACCCCAGCTAAGATTATAGTCCACAGGTCTTATGCCAGGATGCTAGTAGGGAAGGTGTTTGAGGAGCTCTTCATCCTGAAAGAAATTACAATGATTTAGCTTTAAAACACAAGCACTTGAAAAATGACACCCCCTCTCAGTTGGCACCTGGCTTTGATTCAGGACATGGTTTGTTGTCCACAGAGCAGGAGCGCCACATTCACCTTTAGCGGCTTTGCTTCTCTTGCTATAATGAGAGAGGAGGGTAATGTCAAAACTGCAGGCTCAACCCGCCAGCAAGGTTCCAACCAAGCAGGTTTGTGACCCACAACCTGATTATCTGGTCACTTGAAGCCAGACTAGGAAGTCAACTCAAATTACCAAATCCAACAACATGAACAGATGATTATCCTTCACAGTGGATACCTCAATTTGGCACTTGACTCATTATCAGGATCAAGCCACCCCCTGCTCCCATCCAACCATGTGATCACCAATCATGTTCCTGCTATCTATTGATTCACAGTAACTATATAATCAATATCTCTCAATAAAGATTATTATCTATCTTCTAAATATTTTTCCCCGTGTAACTCTGCTAAAACAGCACAGTTACGACATTTGTAGCACAGGTAGGCTCTCCATCCTACCTTATCTTGAAAAATTCCGCCTGTTGCCCGCACACACCTCAGCCAACAAATCCTCAACAGAATTATGTCTGGCCTCCTGCCCAACTGGACTCTGTATACTCCTGGTACCAAGATACCTGATGGTTTTGTCCTCTACCAAAACACGGTGATCCCGCTACCTGCCTTCAACGCCCTGTCCGCCCAAGGGTTCTTTCAGGAACCTACCTTGATGCCATGACCAGCTGACAAAACCACCATGCCCGCCTATGTTGCACAAAGACTTTGCAGCGCCGCCTTAGAGCCCTTTGCCGGGGCCAACAATAACAACGCTGCCGCATGGATCCAGTCTGCTCAAAGCAAGCTGGCTCAGATGAAATGCCTACAGCAATTCTGGATCACAGAGATTTCTATTTGCCTGACCCACAACGCTGGCACCTGGTGTGACAAGTGGCACAAAGAGCACACTGACAAGAACTGGGACACCTTAAACAGGAATTCTTGGCAAGATTTGTGCTTAAGGATACAGCGCTCATGATCATAGCCCAAGTAAAGAACCTGATCCAGACAGGCACCATTAAAGAACTCACCTGCGCCTACAAGGAACTTTGTCTTTATGCCCCATCTGAAATGGCCTTTGATACCCCAGCAACACACCTCATGTACTATGACGCCCTCAAGCCACACGTGATGAGATATGTGAACCTGGATCAAGTGACCAACCTGCAAAGCCTGTACCATGAAGCAGAAAAAGCAGAACAAACATCCAACGCCCTGCACAAGGCACAGAAAGGGAAACAAGAAAGGCCCAAGGACTCCCATCCAAGCGGGCACTCCTCTTGACCACCTCCTGGAGGTAACGGCAACAACAACAACCACAAACCCACAGGTTTGAATGGGAATGGAAATAACGGCCAGTCAAATTGTACTCATTTCCGTGTCACCACCACCCAAGGCAACCAAGATGAGGGAAAAGCCTGGGGAGAGCATTAAGCAAGCCAAGCTCTCCCCACACAACTCCTGACTTGCCCAACAATGAATACCAATACGAGGACGTGGACCAATGTCCAATGATCCAAGTGCCCTCAGAAGACCCAGTACTGTACACCATTGCCAGACATCCCAATAAATTGATGTCTTACCCTTTCTGTTTTTGCAGTTACACAGGCTCAGCACTCCTGGACTTGGGCGCAGATCAAACTTTAGTCAACAGCAGCTTTGTAGATAAATTCAAGCTGACCACTAATCCTTCGCAGATTAAAAATGTGGTCCTGGCTGATGAACACCACATTGCTGTGAAAAAGGAAACTGCCCCTTCTCTGTCATGCTTGAGAACCTCCACTCCACCATCCAAGGTCCCGTCATTGACTTCCCTAAGTTTGACATTGTACTGGGACTAGACTGGTTACAAAAAAACAACCCTCACATGGACTGGGCGACCTCAGTGTTGACCATCAAGCGTGAAGGTGTCAACCACCAGATCTACCTGGACTCTGTGGACCAACTCCTACGTGATCACATCTTTGTATGCATCACAGAGACTTTGGAAAAGAAGGAAAACATGAAAGCAAACAACTGGGATTCCTGTCAGTATGAAATCATACACTTCAAGGACCACCAGGATACCTCCATACCTCAAGATTGCAACATTGTGGCCTGTCACCCAGAAATCTTTAAGGAGGCGTTACCTGGGCTACCCCCTGAGAAGCACATCCAACACTTGATCCAACTCAAGGGGACTGTACCCAAGGCACGTCCCATCTACAGGCTGACCCCAAACAAGGATAACGCCCTGTGCGCCTATCTTAAGGAGGAACTGGAAAAAGGACTTATCCGCCCCTCAAGTCTCCCTTTGGGGCCGCCATATTCTTTGTGGCTAAAAAGGATGGTACCTTACGCCTGGTTACAGACTACCGCGCCTTGAACAAAGTCACCATTAAGAATTGTTACCCATTGCCACTGATTGACAATCTCTTTGACGCCTTGGGAGGAGCCACTGTCTTCTCCAAGATTGATCTAACTGCAGGCTACAATCAGATTTGTATCAAGGAGGAAGACATCCCCAAGACAGCCTTCCACACCAAGTACAGTTCCTACAAATGTGTGGTACTCAACTTTGGCATGACCAATGCCCCGTCTACCTTTGTAACCTTCATGAACAAAGTGTTTGCGCCACACATAGGCAAACACGCCCTAGTGTACCTGGACAATATTATTGTCTACAGCCCCTTGGTGGAACAGCACCACAAAGACCTGGAGAAAGTCTTTGCAACCTTGGCACAGCACAAACTGTTGGCCAAGCCCTCCAAATGCCAGTTCTTCCAGGAGCAACTACCCTTCTTGGGACACATAGTCTCAAAAGACGGCATCAAACCCAACAGTCAGAAAATAAAAGCCATCTGCAATATGCCACCTCCCAAAGACAAATCAGAACTCCACACCTTCTTGGGAATGGTGGCCTATGTACGGCGCTTTATACCCAACTGTGGCGTCTTGACTGCCCCCTTGTCTGCCATAACAGGCGCCAAGTCCAAGTTTGTATGGACCCCCCAATGTGACCTCTGTTTTAGACGTCTCAAGGAAAAGCTCACAACAGCACCCATCTTACAATACCCCAAACAAGACAGATAGTACCAGATAGAAACTAACACCTCAGATGCATCCATTGGGGGAGTACTACAAATTAAGAATAGTGATGGTGACTTCCTGCCCGTAGTCTACAAGTCACGCAAACTGACAGATGGCAAGTGTTGATACCCAATCCATGGCAAAGAACTGTTGGCCATTGTACACTGCCTAGTCAAATGGCACTGTTACCTTGAACGGCAGGAAGAATTCACAACACTAACCTATCATAAGTTGCTCATCTACTTCAAGACACAAGCAAACCTGTCACACCACCAAGCGCGGTGGATGGAAATCTTAGAAAGTTTTAACATGCTCATCCAATATAAGCCCAGGGCTGAGCTTGCCATGGTGGACGCCCTGTCCCATCTGTATGTCCGCGCTTCTAGGGGAGAGAATGGGCTCAACCCAGACTGGCCTCTCCTAGTGCTCTGTACAAAGATGAAGGGTTCCCTGCAGGCACAACCAATATCACCAAAGAAACGGTCATCAAGAATGAGCACCTCTTTGCTGACGTATACAGGACTCTTCACAGAAAAATGTCAGATGGCACAACCATCCCCTACATCCCCACACATCAACGAGTCAATACCATTCTTTGCTACCACAGAGATCTTGGACATACTAAGAGCCAAAATCTATACAAATTCCTAAAGCATAACGCCTGGTGGCCAACCTTATACCGCAATGTCCAGGAAGTATTAGAACAGTGCAAGGTCTGCAAAAAGTTTGCAAAAAGCAAAACCTGCCTAAGTCTGTACTCCCCATTCAAACCCAACTACTGTTCAAAGTATGAGCTCTTGACATTGTGGGCCCCATGCTAGGAAAGCACAGCAACAAAAAATACATCACAGCCATTGATTTTGCGACAAGGTGGCCAGTAGCCCAAGCGGTGAAGACACACACCAGTAACAACGTCCGACAATTCATTGGCAAGGAAATAATCAGCAGGTTTGGAAAGCCAGAACTCCTGATAACCAATGAAGGCAAAGAATTGACCTCCAAAGACACCAATGTGTACCTCACCAAGAATGGGGTCAAACTCACCGTCACAACACCGTACCATTCACAGGCTAATGGTCGCGTAGAGCGGCTTAATGGTAGCCTCGTGCAAGCCCTAGCCAAACTCACTGCCGGAAGACCTGAAGACTGGTATAAGCAGCTACCAACTGCATTACTTGTGTGCCAAACCCAAGTGAACAGATCTTCTGGAAAAAGCCTGTTTGAACTGGTATACGTCACATAGCCAAATATCATTCAAGCATTGACAGGACCCGAACAGGAAATTCCAAGTCAAGTCCCCCTCACTCAGATCCTCAAGTAGTAGAGGCCAACAGCAAACAAGAAGCCAAAGAAAAGGAACACTTACAAAAGACCATTGTCCTCATCTGCAATAGACATGAAGTTGGGGACAAAGTCTGGGTCATGAATGTAGACAAAAGCAAACTACAACCCGAGAAAGTAGGTCCAGCAATCGTTCTAAAGGTAAACGACAGTAACACTTACCTCGTGCAAGGGCTTGGGAAACACAAACAAGACAAGACCTTACACCACGACCACCTACGACCCTGCAAAGCAAGACAGAAACAACGAGAAACCGCCCTGCCTGCCACCAAACAACAACTGATTCAATATGACGCCCGGGCTCCTAACAACCTCCCTGACAACCTGCCCCCAGAGGAGGCCGACCTTCAGCCGGGGGGGGTGTCAAACCCGCAGGCTTGACCCGCCAGCAAGGTTCCAACCAAGCGGGTTTGTGACCTGCAACCCAATTATCCAGCCACCTGAAGCCAGACTAGGAAGTCAACTCAAATTACCAAATCCATCAACATGAACAGATGATGATCCTTCACAGTGGATATCTCAATTTGGCGCTTGACTCATTATCAGGATCAAGCCACCCCCTTCTCTCATCCAACCGTGTGATCACCAATCATGTTCCTGCTATCCATTGATTCACAGTAACTATATAATCATTATCTCTCAATAAAGATTATTATCTTTCTTCTAAATATTTTTCCCTGTGTAACTCTGCTAAAACAGCACAGTTACGACAATAAAATTACTTCTCTCATACCCTCTTTCACTACCCCTAAATCATTATCAACCAGGCAGCATTTTCTACCTTTAATGAGTAATTTGAAACTAAGTGGGTTCTAGTATTTTGGTAGCACAATGTATCAGAATAAGTGGTGACCCAACCACCTGGAACTGACTTAAGCAGGTTAAAGATGGGTCAATAAAGACCACCTCTTCCCTTTAAAGGGGATATAGCCAATTTGAAACTAGTGTCTGTGTAAAAAAGCCCAAATTTAATAAGATAATGGTTCATCTCAAGACCCAACAGGCAATCTCTGCACACTTGTTAAAAAGACACATCAAGAACAGAGATGCCCCCCCAAAGCAGACAAAGGTGGTGAAAAAGTATACAAGATTTTCAAATCAGTCCTTTCCTATTATCCTAAGGATAGAAAGCTTAAGTATCTCTAAGCCATCTCTGGTGCTCTTTTAGCTAATCTTTGAACCATTTCCCAATAAACTATTCCTTTTCTTCTCTCTTTTTTTCTTATAATTTTATTATTTTTAACCTTTCTTTATCATTTGGAATTATTATATGCATATTTTAATACATAGCTCATAGATATTATATATGGAAATGGCTGTTTTTGTATGTCTTGACTTTGGTGCTTTACACAGCCTTGTTGCTACTAATTAACCCCTTATTTTTATTGCAGTTTTGGGATACTGAGCCTTTTCTTAGTATAGCTAAATTTATCAAAGGTATTTAATATGTGTTTTTATATGTTTTTGGTTTTGAGCATAAAGACTGTTTGAGATAGTGTTTTTCTTAGTCGTGATGCTGTAAATCAAGATGCCACAGCTACTATTGCTTTTGAGATAGCGTGATTCAAGATGTCATATTTTGAGATGGCATGTTGTACCTTATTCTGAATGCGTATTTGTATATTTTCTGGATCATTCAAGGTTCATGCTACTGATATTTTAAACCAATGATTCAAAAATTACTTTATTTTGCAATTTATTATTAGCGATTAAGAATCAAGGTCTTATCAACATTGATCAGGCCTGATTGACTATAAATGGAATATCCACAGGATCAATAGAAGATTGACACAAGAACTTCATCGATTCAAGTACTCTGAAACCTAGACTTGCAAAAATACGTCATCGATAAATAATAACTGATTTATCATTTTAGACCAGGTGATTTCACAAGATCCCAAGACGGCACTTCGCTTTTCAAACCATTAATTAAACTGCATTATTTGATGGCGTATTTAAATATAATCCAGTTTCAAGCATTAATAATTAGGTATGCAACATCGATGCTAATTTACTGATATCTGACTATCTTACATCTAAATGATCAAGTAGTCCAAAGTACTCTGCCGTAAACTACTTACAAATGACGCAAC
Organism: Entomophthora muscae; assembly: GCA_014839935.2. Taxonomy (NCBI): domain Eukaryota; kingdom Fungi; phylum Entomophthoromycota; class Entomophthoromycetes; order Entomophthorales; family Entomophthoraceae; genus Entomophthora; species Entomophthora muscae. The sequence goes on along the minus strand of QTSX02005012.1, from coordinate 266,030 downwards.
ATGCGCAGCTTTAATAGCCAATGCCGCTCCCTGGTGATTCATCAAACATAAATATTTAGTGTTTAGGTTGGAATTAAAATGTACTTTTAAATTGTTTTGCTTTTACTCGGGATCCAGGAAAAGAAAAGTAATATTTGAAATCCTTACAATGAAATTTAAATTAAAATCAAAATAATTGTTGTTGCTGAAATTTAAATAGAAAATATTAGGAAGTATCATATTTTGTAATGGGTGATGTAACCTTGAAACATGACTTAGTCCAAGTCGCATGGGATCTAAATTCAATTTGAAATCATCTCACTGAAATCAAGGTAAGGGCGTGATTATAAAAGCGTGTTAGTTTGAAGAATGTGGATTATCAAAATGCAATTAATCCTTGTATCTGCTTTAGTCTCCTCTGTCTTCTCTGCCCCCCAGTATGAATATTCAAGCCAATCTTATGGAGAAAATATCCCTGGACAAAGCAGCAACGTTCAAACAAGCCAACCGTCCCAATACTCACAGTATCAACGAGATCAAGTCTATGCTAATAATGCACGAGGGCCAGCCGATATGACTCTAGTTAACCGACTCAATAATCCTCCCTGCTCATCATATGCGCCCAATTGCAAACGATCCTAAACTTGAAATAAAGGCGTTTTCAATAATATTTTTTGAGTGGAGTGTCATGAACTGTCAAAAGGGAAAATCATGTTCAATATAATCTATCACTTTTAGACACTCTACTGCTAGGAGCCTTATTGCTTAGTTAATATTTTTATTTAGAATTTTATCTTCATTTTTAAACCAAATAAAAGTATTAGCTGAAAGATAAGCAAAAATATAGACTTTGGCTAGACTAGATACTAAAAATATTGCATTAATATTGAAGAACTACAATTTTTTTAAAAAAATACAGGATTGTCAAGTGTGAAATGCATTAGCTACGGCATAGAGTTTAATTTGTTATATATGATTGTGTTATTATTTTATACTCACAAATAAGAATTGTGATCTCTTTAACTGTTAGTTTCAAACGTTATTGTCATTTGCTTCTAAAAAGAATGAACCAATACCAATAATAAACAAACTCTTCAAATTCAGTCACAGTCCTATTGACTTCCATGCTCTTCTTAAAATGAGAGGTGTTCACAACAATTACATACACAGTCAATATATGAATTAATAAAAAGCAATTTCAGCACAGTAGTTTTCAAACCTGTTGAGATAAACATATATTAGTTGGTTTAGAATGCATTAAATCAGTCACAAAACGAATTTCAACTTGATAGATCTAAATAGATGATAGTTTCACAGAAAATGAGTGCTATTTGGCAAAACTGTCCAGTCATACAACAACCTACTCAAACTGGGGACAAATGCTTAACAATTCAACAACGATTATATAAAACACTAGAACACATAAGTTTCAGTCACAGAACACATCTACTATGTTTACTATGTTTTTGGTGAACACATGAAACTCAGTCAGAAAAGTTACAAACTTGGTCCAACAATGAGCCTCAATAGCAATTGAAACAGACAACATAAATATCAAAACACATGAATGAATCTATAAAACTGTTACTAACTTGCCTTAATTAAGAATGCAATCTAGAATATGAAAAGGAAATAAATATTCTGAGTGTCTTTTTTGGGATTAGAATCAATAAAAAGATCAAATTTATCTAAACTCATGATCAACAGTGCACATTTACCGCCAAAAATAATTAATATATGTCGCAACATCTTTGATTACTCCCTCTCAGGGAATTAACGCCCCAAGTAGATCACCAAATGGCTCACCAAATGGTCTACCGGCCAGTCAATAAACTGGTGGCACCATTGTCAGTCAACCATCTATGACAGGGATCACTCATTCCAGGTCCTAAATGGAATACAACTCGATTAAGCCTTGTGACTCAAGAGGGACATTACTCAGATAAGCCCCATGACCCCCATGACGTACATGGACGGTATGTGTCTTGTCATGATACTATATATTATTCTATATTCATATTCAATAAAGTATCATTCTCTTATTAAATCTTCCCCTTTTTCCATTTATTATACTTCCCAGAAGTATAAACTTGATAGTGGTAGCACAGGTAGGTTATCCATACCTACCCAACTCAAAGGAAAAATTCCTCCTAAGAAAAATACCCAAGCAATGGTACTCCATAATGGCTGGAGAGACTACAAAGAAGTACAAGACATTTCTGCGTGTTTTGTTGTCTACGACAACATACTTGTACCCATCAAACAATACAACACTCTCAAAGCCTGAAGACTGTTACCCACAACCCCAATCACAACAGCACCACAATAGCCTGAAATACCCAATATTGTATTCCAGCGCCTGCACACAGCTGAAATTGGCGCCTTCACGGGATTACGCTGAGAAAACACCTCTCTTTGGATTAACAGTACACAAAGCAAATATGAGCAAGTGGAATAACCCCCAAAGACTCTGGGTCAGAGAAATTGCCCTCTGTGTTACAGGAACCACATCACATTTTGTAAGTAGATGGATAGCCCAACACCCTACCAAAAGGGAGACTGGGAGCTGTTCAAAAGCGCATTCCTTGAAAAATTCTCCATGAAGGATTCCAACATAGTAATCATGACAGAACTTCAAACCTTCAAGATGACAGGAACAATTGAGGAATACATCACTGCATACAAAGGCCTATGTGACTGTACACTCAACACCATTAACTTTGATGAACATGGGTCATGCTTGGACTTCTATAATGGTCTTCCCACACACATTAGACATCAGTTTGATATGACCTGCTGCAAGAACCTTGAAGAAGTATTCTTGGAAGGCAAACATGCAGCCCAAAAATCTGACAATCTACACGCAACCAACAAACGCAAAGAGAGTCCTTCATCCAAGAAGGATCCTCAACCCAATAAGAAAAGCAACTGAGCCAACAACACCCATTCTTGAACTTGGAATCACACTGCACAAGTCAACCAGGCAAGCACCAAAGATACCAACAAGGAGGGAAAAGCTCAGGGGAGTGCTTAGGTGAGCTGCCCTCCCCCAACCTACAAGACTTATACAGGGACCAGGACGTGGATTCAATCACCATGATCCAAGTACCCTCCAGCAACCCTCTACTGTTTGCTGCCCAGACTGGAAATAAACTCCTCACTTATCCTTTCTGTTTTTGCAGATATCAGGGCACCGCACTACTCAACACTGGAGCAGACTATTCCCTAGTTGACAAAAAAATTGCCAACCTTATTAAACTACCAAAAGTCCAAAGCAATATCAGGAGAGTTATCATGGCGGACAACAGAAGCACACCAGTCACTCAAGAGGCAAAACCTTTCTGCGCCCAAATCAGAGACATACAAACCACACTCAGCAGTCCAATCATACAAATCCCCAAGTATGGTGTTATACTTGGCCTGGACTGGATGAGAAAGACCAACCCTCACATTGACTGGGACAGTGCTACACTCACCATACAACAAGGAGAAGTACACCACCATGTTTATCCAAATCACCTTGATACGCTATGAGGGACCATGTATCTGTGAAAATCATGGAGACAGAAAATGAAGTCAACCCTAGCAAAATTGATTGGAGTACCTGTACATTGAGGTCATCTACTTTAAGAATACAGAGATTCAACATGAAAAGAACCCCATCCGAGATTAGCTAGTTAACAAATTCCCCACTTTTTTTCCAAGAAACACTGCCAGGACTACCTCCTGACTGCGGCATACAACACAAAATCAACTTCAAAGGGAGTTTACCTAAAGCACAACCTATCTACTGCCTCACACCACAAGAAGACGACATCCTAAAGGCTTATCTTGATAAAGCCCTTGAAAAAGGACTCATACAACCAGAAAAGTTGCCTTTTGGCGCTGCTGTCTTCTTTGTGACAAAGAAAGATGGAGGACTCCGCCATGTCACAGACTACAGGGCCCTCAATGAGGTCACAATAAAAAACAGGTATCCCCTACCCCTAATTAACGACCTTTTTGACGCCCTGGGGGGTCCCAAATCTTCACAAAGATTGATTTGACAGCAGCTTACCACTAAATTTGTGTGAAACCTGAAGACAATCCAAAGACCACATTTAGAACTAAATACAGGTTCTTTTAATGTGTTGTTATCAACTTTGGCATGACAAACGCTCCCAGTATCTTTGTGACCTTCATGAACAAAGAATTTTAATGAACACATCGGAAAACGGGCAATCATCTACCTGGACAACATCATCATTTACAGCCCCAACCTGGAGCAACACTGGAAAGACGTCCGCCTGGTCCTCCGCACCCTTTAAGAAAACCAACTGGTTGCAAAACTGTCAAAGTGTGAATTCTTCTCAACAGAACTTCCATTCCTTGGTCACATTATCAGTAAGGACGGAATCAAACCAGACCCAGACAAGATATGTGCCATAACTGAGATGCCAGCTCCAAGAAATAAAAGTGAACTCTGCACCTTTCTTGGAATGATAGCCTACGTAATAAGGTTTATCCCTGACTGGAGCACCCTAACAGCCCCCCTATCTGCCATTGCGGGCAAAACAACTAAGTTTGTCTGGACACCGCTACGTGATCAACACTTCCGCCAACTGAAGGAACTCATGGTCACCGCCCCTATCCTCTAATATACAAATTGTGAGGGAACCTATGAACTAGAAACTGATGCTTCTGACTATGCCATAGAAGGAGTACTCTGTATCCAAACGGCCCAAAAAGACTTCCTCCCCTTGGCATATGAGTCAAGGAAACTATCTGACAGCAAACAAAGATACCCCATACATGACAAGGAGTTGATAGCCATCATACACTGCCTCATGAAGTGACAATGCTATCTGGAAGGAGCCCAAACGTTCAAAGTACTCACTGACTATAAGTTGCTGATATTCTTCAAAACACAATAACACTTGTCAAGGAGACAAGCCAAGTGGATGAGTCTCATACAGAGATACCCAATGCAAATTGAATATAAGCCAGGAAAGGAAATGCTTACTGCAGATGCCCTGTCATGGTATAAAGCAAACATGTCCTCTGCACTGATGATGACCCAACTGGCCCATGTTAATCATGGGGAATCTCCAGGAAGGGTTCCCACATGGCACACCAATGGACATCCAAGAGAAGATCCTTAAGAACAAACATATAGACAAAAACATATATGATACGCTACACCAAATACTTCCAAATGGTGACACTGTACCTTACGTCCTGTCAACTCAAAAGATTGACACCATCCCCTGATATCACAGAGACCTTGGATACACCAACAGTAGACACTTGCACAAATACTTCAAGACACGCTACTGGTGGCCCAACATGCTAGATGATATCAGATAGGTACTGGAACAATGCAAAGACTGTAAGAAGTACCCCCAAACCAAAGCACCACCCAAGTCAGTAGTACCTGTATCCATCACACAACCCTTCAAGGTATAGTCACTGGATATTGTGGGACCAATGCCTGACAAAAACAAGGGCAAAAAGTACATCATCACAGCTATCAACTATGCAACCAGATGGCCCGTGACGCAAGCTGCTAAAGAGCACAAGGGCAACAAAATGAGACAATTCATTGGGAAAGAAACCATAGCCAAGTTTGGTTAACCTGACCTCCTAATCACAGATGCAGGCACCAAACTTAAGGCCATTGACACCAATACCTATCTTGCCAAGAATGGGATAAGACACATCACAGCCAGCCCATATCATCCTCAAGCAAATGGACGAGTAGAACAACTAAACAGCACACTTGTCAAAGCCCTCAGTGAGTTATCTGCTAACAATCTAAAGGCCTGGGTCAACATGCTTCCAACCGCGCTCATGGTCTGTAGAACAAGAGTTTACGCAATACAGGTAAAAGCCCTTATGTGTAAATTCACTGCCACCTTTGGCTTTGGACTGATCCATCTTCCCCCGCCACACCAAAAAAGGGCCAAAAATTGCAGCCTGGCCACTCAACTCTTTAGACAATTTGGCGCATACTGTTGACAAGAGGTTAGTCCTGGCCTACCCTGCAGCCCCCCCCGGCTTTGGTAGTTCCCTCCTGGGAGGAAACATTAATTGATTTGGACTATTTACTGGCCTGGTGTTGCCCTCTCTTAAAAACAATTAGGGACACCCAATCAAAAAACGCCACACTAATAACCACAAAATCAATTGAATCTGAAATGTGTGAAATGTTCTCCAACCAATCAGATGCACCAGCGGAAATTAACTTGAAACTCTCCAGTCCTCATGGTTCTGACCTGAAAATTTTATGCACCACTCAATCAGATTCAATCCCTGCTGTCATGTGATTCTTGTCCTGCAAACTCACTCCTTTTATGCAGCAAGGGGACTTTCAATTTCCTGCTTGTCTATTTTCATTCATTAAAACTTTAGACCTTGTTGCTTAAAACTTTGTTGTAAATTTTGAAGTGTTGACCCGTTTTGGAGTCTCCCTAAACATTTTAAAAAGTGTAGTAGTTTTTGGTTTTGTTCTTACTTTTGACCCGTCCCGTCACAACCCGGTCTCCTTTTCAAAGCTCTTTAGCTTAGTTGTTGCCTTTGAGCTTTATGCTAGCACTTTACGCTTTGAAACCATCATTTGAGCCTAGATTTTCATTTAAAACTCTTTATAAATCTTAGTTTAAGTTTAAGTTTTTACCTGATTCTCTTTTTTTTGAACCCACTTTTTGTTTCTTCATCCGCCAAGCTGCCTGAACCCAAAGCCAAGGCTCCCAAGTGGTTTCTACTGTTTATTTCTGATTTCTTCTTGTGGCTGCCCTCCCCTTTGAAAATTTTACCTCTCCAAGAGTTAAAAACTACATATTTTAATTCTAAATTTTATTGCCGTTCTTACCATGATCCTCCTGGCCTTAAAATTTGTAACGTTTGCCTTGGCACCCCTTGTGATCCTCCTCTGGACCACTACTCCCGAGTTATAGTCACGGTTCTTCACTTCTGTGCAACTTGTGGGGAAAAATCCCTCTAGCCTTCTGTACCTCCCTGGCGAGCTTCTTGTCTCAGGTGAGAAAATTTTTAAGAGTCTGACTTGTGACGACCTGGAGTTTCCCGCCATAGTCTATACTGAGTCTACCCCTAGGCTGGAGATGGTCCCTGCCTCCCCCACCTGTGGCTTGAACAAAAGCAACCCATCTCCCCCCAGTTCCAGTAGGGCGGTACCCCGCTCCCACTTGTACACCCTGGTTGCTCACTGGGTTAGCTTTGATTGTATTGAATGTGTACTTCCCTCAGCTGTCCCCTGTGCCCTCCCTATGGTCCCCCCTTTGAGCAGCAGTCCCAGTTCTCCACTGAGCTGCATCCTGGTGGTTTGTCCCACCAGGATGGGAGCCAAACTTAGTTAGTTTAGCCCCCCTCTCTCACATTATGAACTTGTCTATGGACAAAAGACCACTATTGTTAGTACAGCCGCAGGACCACAATTACCTCTGCCCAAAAAGGTGCCAGACAACAGTAACCCTAGTGTACAGCGCGCCAGAAAAGACCAAGAGGAAATGGAACACAAAAGAGTTGAGAGGGAAGCAATACCCCTACAACAGGAAAGATTTTAAGTCAGGGACAAAATCTGGGTTGTCAGTTATGACTAACACAAGCTGAACCCATGATAGTGTGGACCAGGCATTGTCATGAAAGTCAAGCCCAACAACACCTATCTCATCAAAGGAATTAGAGCTTAGACTGAACTGAAACGTATGCACCACAACTGCCTCTGCCTGTGCAAAGCAAGAACAGCCCAAAAAAATTCCAGACTCCCTGTTTCTAACGCCAAACTGGATCAATACCAAGCACACATCCCTGACATGCTTAAGAAAATTCCCAAGGTTCTGTCTTCCAGCACCCCAGGGGAGATGTTGCAACATCTTCAATTACTCCCTCTTGGGGAATTAACACCCTAAGTTGATCACCAATTGGTTCACCGGCCAGTTAATAAACTGATGGCACCATTGTCAGTCAACCATCTATGACGGGGATCACTCAATCCAGGCCCTAAATGGAACACAACTTGATTAAGCCTCATGACTCAAGAGGAACATTACTCAGATAAGCCCCATGACCCCCATGACGTACATGGACGGTATGTGTCTTGTCATGATACTATATATTATTATATATTCATATTCAATAAAGTATCATTCACTTATTAAATCTTCCCCTTTTCTGTTTATTATACTTCCCAGAAGTATAAACTTGACATATATAAATCTAAAAATCTAATTCAAAATAAACAGTAGTGACTACAAGCCTTTTGGCTACATATATTACAGGAAGAAATTATAATAAATAAATTATATAAATAAACTGTTCTAATTTTATTTTATTTTTATACCAAAATGAAAGCTTCACAACAACAGAGTAACAATGGAACTGTTGTGCGCTGTGGTTGTGGTTGCCCCCACAAGTCCAAGAACAGAGTCAGTGCTACACAAGTGCCTATTCAGAAAGAAGACAGGAGAGGAGAGTTTAATAGTGACAGTGCACTGATACAGCTGGTTTAAGGAGCACAGGCTGCTAAGGGGCAGAGCATCAACCCCCAGGTCCAGAAGCTGACCCAAAAATTCACCAAGGTCATCACCACCAAAACAGTAAATGACGCCACAACTGAGAGAGTGCCTTGGTGTATGACCCTGTCTACTGCTGTGATGGTGTTTTGGGAACCCTTCTGGAGAAGGTCAAGCTAGTCCTGGATACCGCATATGAGCCTTACGTGAGTGATTCCAATGAGGGAGATGATGACAAGCTGCCCCAGTATTACCAAACAACAAAAGGGCAGAAGGTGCTAAAGAAGGTTGCTGCATTCTACAGCCAAGTGTCTATGCCCTGTGTTGTGGCTGATCCCAAGGAGTTAATCCATACTTCCAAAAAAAACCAAGTATCATGTCATCCCCAATTCCACCTGGGAGACCTTCATGAGACTCATGGAGGAAGAAATGACTACAAGAAAGCTACAGCTATTGTCAGGATTTTGGAGAAATCTGAACATAGGCTCCGCAAAACTTACCTAAAAACAGGTGTTGTCCTACTATTGGAGAAATCCAAGCACAAACCAGTTCTATTGGTCAAGCAACACCTGTGGGCCATCTGACAGTGGATTAAGAAGGACTGCCATCTTCAACTGGAAAATATCCAGTAAATGGTTGAGTCTTTTTTTAGAATCCAGACTATGGTTTCCACCTGCTAGCACACAGCCAAGAAATTAAGATTCTCCTGGAAAAAGCTCAGAGTATCTACATATAATCAAAACAGCCCAGACAATGTTTTATACCACAAAAAATATGCAGAGACAGTTACTGCTCTCAAGGAGAAGGTGACAATCAAGTTCTATTACATCAATGAGTCCTCCTTTGCGTTGTAAAATGTGCAATGAGTATGGGTATGTCCCCAAAGGCAAAAAGAACAGAATGTCCTGGTATGCAGCTGTACAGTCTATTGTGTACTCTATGGTAGCCCCTCTTGGTCCCCTTGGTATTGAACTATACCAGATGATCAAGGGTTACCACAATTGTGGTACTTTTCTGGAATTTCTCTAATTGGTTTGGGAGCACCTCCAAGCAATCAGTTCAGGTGTCACCTATGTAAATGTGTTGGACAATGTTGGTCTCCACAAGGTGGCAGATATTCTGCAGAAATTCCCAATGATTGAAACTAGCATTGCAGTGGCCCCCCAGCAATTGGCCACATCCACTTTGTGCCTTCTCTTCCTCTCTTCCTATTTGCCATTCCTCAACCCAATTGAGGAGGTCTTCAGGTGGCTCAAACAAGTAGTCAAAAAGGGGCACCACCTGGGCCCAATGATTTGTTCAATTTGTTGCAGGTTGGTGTCCATATCTTCTCAGCTGAAGTGTGGCCAAATTCTATGGTCACACGGATTTTTTTCTCCCTGTGTGCCTCTCCAAGTAGCCAATCATTTAAAGACTTTGCTATTCCAAATGATTTATTTTCATTTTATTTTTTAATTTTTTTATTTAGTTTAATTTATTTCAACTTTATTTCTGAGATTCTGCATGTATACTGACATATATAATAAAAATTAACAAAGCAAAGCCAATTGAATGAATTAATGAAGAATTGAATGAACAAATAACACACATATATATATATATATTTGTTACAATTTTATTTGGGTTAGTTTCTTTCATGTTTTTTATTCCAATTATATACCATCAGTGTGTAATAAAAATTAACAAAGCAAGAAGGATGAATGAACAAACATACAGAAATATTTATTTAATATGAATTGATTTGTTTAGTATAGATGATTAGATTAGATTATACTGTCAAGAAATTATATATATATTTTTAAAAAAAATTTGGGTTTAGAGCTTTATTTGGGGTGGGAGCAGAGTAATTCAAGGACAATGAGTTGAAATAGACTATTAATTTCTATTGACAAAGTGTATGTTAACATTAGTCCTGTATTATATAAATTGTGGCAGATTGAATACAGGGGTATTGTGATACAATTGGCCAGGAGGATTTTTCTGGTGAAGCTGCCATCCCATATGTGGCGGCAAGAATAACTGAATCCTGAATAATGTGCTCTATTTAGCTGTATCCAGGGGCATTTTTTCCCGTCTAATAAATGGTGCACTTCATCTAGTTTTATTATCACATCATACTGAACATGTGCTTCTGCTTTAATCCACATCAGTACAACAAGACCTAGGTAAAAAATCAAGTGAAGTCTCTGCCCTGCAAACAGGGCTGAGAACATAAAATATTTATTGTACAGGGTACTGATTTTATTTTTAAATGAAGTAGTGGCAAAGGTTTTTCCATTGTTTTTGGTATTCCAGTCTTTTCAGAGCACCAGGAGTCCCTGAAGTTTCCAAGGATGCCTACAACAACAGGCATGATGGCAGCAGAACTATAGCTAAGTTTGGTTATTTTTTCTTTAAATTATTTTTAGGATGTGGGATAGTGTGTGCTCAGTTGGGTAACAGAAATGGACTTGGACTTGTCCTCTTTCCATCTCAGGTAGGTTTTGGTATGGCATAGTTTGGATAAAATCCCAGACAATCATAACAAAGAACTTGAAGAAGCCAATATCCAGAATTTACTGGTCAAGTTGCAGGTTGGGTGCCGCAGCCAAAGCCAAGACCTGTCATTCAGTGTCATCTTGCTTTGGTTGGGGTACTCTAAGTTCTTCTTGTTTTACAGGGTAATGTTTTTTAATTTTTAATCTTCTTGGAGGTGGCAGCTGGCGTCAGGACCAACTGACACCCTATCTGGGGGTCATAGTTGCTGTAAAATGTTTGCAATATATAGGGTTTTAGGTACTGGCAGACTACTCCTTCAGTTTCTTCTAAAAATAAAAAAGTTAGTATAAATTTTTTGCTTACTTGATGTTTTATTTTTTACCTTCTTCTATATCTTTAGCTGTTGCCCCCTTTACAGGGACTGCTTCACAGGATTTGTCACTATTTGGTTGCTGGTCTTATGTTGGTTTTGGTTTCTTTTTATTTTTTAGTTGCTCAAACATCTTGGGATCTTTTGACCACGCATCCGCGGTTGCAAACCCCTGTGGCTTGAACTGTAGGTTGGTGAGAACATTTATTTGTATGTTTAAAAGCTTTGTTGCAAGTTTTTTAGTAGTGTTGGGTATCTTCTTCTTCATGGTAAGTCTGTCAAGTTTGTTGCCTTATAACACCACCTTCTTTAGCATGTCCTTCACCTTTTGGTTGACCTCCTTGATTTTGGCTACAGCTATGTCTAATTCCTTGATCATCAACTCCAATTCTGACATGTTTTTCTTGTATTTACCCCAACTCTTTTATACCAATAAAATATCCCAATACACTATATCAATACTATTGTATCTAATAGAGATTTAATAAATTATCAGATTTTAATATTATTTTATTAGCTTTAAGTAATATTATTCATTTTATATTGATATTATGTATATTTATATATATACCAACTCATTCTTAGTATCATGAACAACATATTTTCTCCAAGTAAAACATGATTTGTTCTTGAATCAGTATGCCAATTTCAACCCAAAGTACATATTTATTAAAAAATAACCACTTTAACAGGCTATATGTAGATCATATATTCCAGAGATATACATGGTGAGTCAGATTATTTTTATTAAATCTATTCTTTCTATTATAGCTTTAATATATTTGAAGCGCTACACTAAAGTGAATTTTAAAAACTAAAAGTGCTACAGAACACAAATTGGAATTGGTGTACATGTGATGGCTTTGTGTTTGGCTCAGACCAGAGACACCTCAGTTATTGTACCCAGTTTAACTTGATGAAATGAGCCTGTTGAAAATAAGAGACATCTTTGTTTGCAAGTTGGCGTGCTAATTTACACACAAAGACATCTCTTATTTTCAACAGGCTTATTTTGTTAAGTTAAACTGGGTGCAATAACTGAAGCATGTCTGGTCTTAGCCAAACACAAAGCCACCACATGTACACCCATTCCAATTGTCTGGTCTATAGCACTTGTAGTTTTTAAATCCTACTTTAGTTTAGCACTTTGAATGTATTAAAGTTATATTTGAAAACAACTGAATTAATAATTATTAAAGTAGTCAAAATTTAATTTATGGTATGATAAAAACCAATCATCACTTTATTTAAATGTAAATTATATATTATTGTTGTAACTGTGCTGTTTTAGAAGAGTTACAAGGGGAAAATATTTAAAAACTAGATAATATTCTTTATTGAGAGATAATGATTATATAGTTAATGTGAGTCATGGATAACAGGAACATGATAGGGTTGATCACACAGTGAGATGATGAAGGGGGTGGCTTGATCCTGATAATGAGTCAAGCGCCAAAACAAGGTATCCACTGTAAAGGATCAACATTTGTTCATGCTGTTGAATTTGGCAATTTGAGTTGACTTCTTAGTCTGGCTTCAAGTGGTCAGATAATTGGGTTGCAGGTCACAAACCTGCTTACTCAAAACCTTGTTGGCGGGTTGAGTCTGCTGTTTTGACATTATAACAATAAAAAATATGTAAAATTTAAACCAATATAAATTAAAAAATAAAAATTATTGGAGGGAAAGTTTTATTGGGGAACCGGGATTAGACGGGGTAAACTAGGTGGCAGACTGGGTTGAGGGGGAGGACTTGACTGTCTGGGAAGTGGGTTTCAAACAACAGGATTGGTTGGCTGGGGACTAGGGCGGCTAGATGGCCAAGAGATGATTGGTTGCCTTGTTTGGCTTGGAGGAATTTATGATGCATTACATCATACTCAGACTCTGGGAGGACAGCAATTGGCTCATATGCTGGGGAATTGTGAGGGGCAGCTGAGGATTCTTTGGTGATTGGCTGCTTCTGAGAGCATTCAAGGCCATATTAGTGAACATCTTGGCAACCTTCTGGTGGGGAAAAAGCAAAGTATGGTTGTTGGCCACACCAACCACCTGACTGAAGGTTGTGGGGTTATGTCCAAAGATGGTGTCTCCAATGTTGAATAACAACACATCACCAAGGTGAAGATCAGCATGCCAAGCAGGGAAAATAAAAACATTGTGGCCGTCTGCTTTGATCTTCTCAGAAGCCACTTTAGCACACTCCATCTGGTGGCTCAGGAAGATTTTGGCCTTGAAATTAGCCAAACTCCAGGTGGCAAGCAAGTTGGAGAGGAATTTTCCATACCAGTACCTATTGGTGTAGCTTGTTGTGGTCTGGTAAAATACAGTTCCTTTTGGGAAAATTGCGAGGAACACACCAATCAAAATTCCATCTGGTTCCTTTGTTTTACCCTTTGGGACATTCTTTTTTCCAAGGAACTATAATCATGGAGTTGTAGTGATAATTTATAGTACACTATAAATATAACGTCATTGGAAATTGCAGAAATGCAGCAGGTGATGATGGCATCAATCACAGGGTCACAGGGAAAATCAGAGCCACCATCTAACTAATTAGCTGGCCAATTTTTCAGACTTAGGACACTGAATACAATCACATGCATCCAGAGCTGTGCAGTGCAGCTGGCTATGAATATGCCTTTGAGACCAAGTAGGCAGCAGACCTACGTCAAGTAGAGGTAAGGGCCATGTTGTAGAAGGCCAAGCATTAGGGGATATGCCTATGTGATCTGGGATTCAATCCTCTTCTTTGGCTTCTTGGACAGCTTTGCACCAACTCTCTTCAGGAGGGCTTGGAACTCATGTTTGACCACCACCTCAGTGAATTGAAGCCAAGTGGCAATTTTGGAAAAATTTACCCCACTCTACTTTGAGGCTCACAATCTCTTCAATGATCTCATTGGTGATGACTTGCTGTTTTTGGCAGACTTGAGGAACAAGGGGACCCAGATTTGAAAAGGCTTGCTCTGATTGGCCTGAATTCTCAAGAAATGTTTGGATAGGTTTGGAGGGGGCCATAGTCTCTCAGTCTCTAAAATGTGGCACAGGTGCAGGTAGGGCCTGGCCTTGGGGAGCACCATATTGGCTATTGGAAAAGCCACCCATGGATGGGGCTAGTGACACATACAACTCACCCTCCTCATGACTTGAATTGAATTGGGTGTACACGGGAAACATGGTGGTTGCTCTCCCTTGCTCAGCAGCCTGAGCTTGGAGCAGCACCTGGTATCACTCCTCAATGATGTCAAAGTTATCTTCACTGGTGAAACCCAATGTAAAAAAATTAAAATTCTATTAAAAACAAAAAAGAAAATAATTTCTAGGAAATTAATTTTATTTAAGTGTGTGTTCCTTTTTTGAGATATTCTCTCAGACATAAATGATCAAATTTAGAAGTGTGTGCATTGAAAATAATGCTGTAGTTCCCTGAATAGATTCTGGTGGATTCACTCCTGAAATCCACTATTTCCAATTTGAGTCCCAAAAATAATCAATATTTTCAAAAAAAATGAGTTGTTTTGTGTTTAAATTCATTACTTTTGTGACTGAACCTCATGTATTCTCTGTTTGCATCATATTCACCACACACTCATTATCAAACTTGATGTAGAACGCTTCAATAAGTGACTGGATTGTGTGAATTTTGTATTTGAGTTCCATGTGTTTGATATCTCATTTTTGGAATTTGATATTTGACTTTAATTTTGTTGTGTGATTGACTATTTTTGTTTTCCAGCCCTAGATAAATGGAAGCTTTATTGATTAAATTGTCCTTCAACTGGTTCCAGTTGAAATTTGCTTTGTCACTGAGTTTATGTGTTCTAAACTGAATAATATATTTTTATCTCAACAGGTTTGAAAACTACTGTATTTAGAGTTTGAATTATTTAACTTAAAAAAACCAATGTCAATAAACCAATTAAAGAAGATGGAGCCTGGAAAGAATCAAGGAATGATCCATTCTTGGTAGCAATTTGGTTTATAAGTTTACAGATAATGTAAATTTATTCAAAAATAGGGTATCTAACATCTCTTTCTACCTTTATCAACAAATAAAAATAAGAAGTTTAAAGTCAAAAATTTAAAAATTAATAAAAGGAAAAGGATGGAGATTAAAAATTCATAAATTTTGATAAAAGTTTTTTATAAGAGAAATCATACAGAGTGTTGTAACTGTGCTGTTTCAGAAGAGTTGTAGAAGAGAAAAGAATATTAAAAAATATAATGTCTTCATTTTAGAAGAAAGATATTATATGGTAAATATAGTTACATCAGAGGTAGAGGGATGTTCCTAATATATGAAGCCCTATTTCTTATGAATTAACTGCACATCACATAAAAAAACTAGCTAAAATATCTCAGTTAGCAACACTGGCTTTACACATCCTAAATTTTGGTCTTGGATAGGCCAAGTTGAGTTATGGGTCTTATCTTCTGGCTCAGAACTTTTATAGGGGATTTAACCTGTAGTTTAACAAGCCATCAAGAAATAAAAATTTCATGATTTTATGTGGCCCAAAAAAATTTCAGATTATAATAAACATCATCTAGTCAGAAAAATAGTATGTATATAATACTTATGACTATCAAGAATCACTGATTCCTTAAGTTGAATGACTCATTATTTTTCTATTTGATCTTGCTACCAGCGGATACTTGTTCATATATAGTAGTTTCAGAACTTGTTGAGATAAGTAAAAATATACCAGATAAAAAAACCAATTTTAGCCCAGAAAAAATACCAATAGCTTCACTTGAATGTCAGTTATGCTCAATTTTGTGAATTTGAATTAACTAGGGGTTTCAATTGGCACAGTGAATGGTAGTTCACAGATTGGTTCCTGTAAAAGCCTTTGCTTTTGCTTTTGACCTGTAGATTTCTCTTTACCCAAATACAGGTTGACATCCATATCTGAACCCACTGGATTCTTACCAGCCTCTTTTTGCTTGGATTATCTCTACTAAGGCAACTAGGACTGAACCTTTGGGTAAAAATTTGAATGCACTCTTTATATAAAATTAAGCTCATTTTAGCTCATCAATTTTGATATTGAATCTTCAGCGCTCATCTTCCATTTGAGAGGAAGATTCTATTATTCATATCCAGATAAAACAAACTTAAAACCAGAACCTCAAGTATTATGTATTTAAGACATTTTTCTGAGCTCTTTGCTATATCAAATAATAAAGCATAACTTGAACCCAACAAAGACTACATTTATTGGTACTTACCTCATGTCTGACAATTTTATTTCATAAACCTTCATTTTTAAACCCTTAATTCTGACACATATAAAATACAACTTATAAACCTATATTTCTGATACTTTGAAAATCCGGGGCAGAAAGATATTCTGGCAATCTTTTTTTGTCAGTAGATTTTCTATCAATTTTGATACAAATATTTTCTTTTACATATGTAAAATATTTAGCTTTGTAACAATAAAAAATAAAAAGTTCAAAAAAAGAAATTTTATTTTATAAAAATTATTATTTACAACTTTTACTGCCCTTATTTTTTATGGCAGTTAATTTAATTTAATTAGATTTTTATAAGGTAAAGTTTTAAAATCAAGTCTCTTAAAGACAAAAAAAATAAATTAAAAATAATTTTATGTTTAAAAAGTAGCTTTCATTATTAAATATAGTATATTAATTTTTTTATTTCAAAGTTAACCATTTTACATATGGAGAAGAAACTAGTTGGATCAGGTTTGATTGAAAATCTGTCAACAGAAAAGAATTGACAGAATATCTTCCTGCCCCAAAGATCTAACCCAAATGTTAAGAGTTAATTTAAAATATATTTAACAAATATATATAAAGATACCAAATAAAAAAAGGTTTTATTTATTAATTAAGCAAAAAATTCTAATTTTTCTCTTTAGAATTTTTATATATGTTAAAGAAGTTCTTAACTATTTCTTAAGGGCCAAATAGTGGGCTGAGATATTGAGGTGGAAGCAATGTGGGTATAATAAGAAAATTTTCAGCTGTTTTACTATCATCAAGCCAAATTGGGAAGAGGGGCTTACCAATTGCAAATATTTAGTAGTGTATCTAAAGATGGAAGTTAAGACCAAAATTGAGAGCAAGATCTGTAAAGGGAAATCAGTGAAGTAATGAGATGAATAATAATGGTAGAGGGCAGACCAAGGGGAAACCAAGGAGTTGGAGGTCAACTGTACCATAGCTGCAGCCAGGTTTTCTAATACTGGGGCTAAAAGGCCCAAATATGCAAGTCCTTTCTAAGAAAAGTTCCTTTATTTAAGGACAATAAAAAATATCTAGAAACAAGTTTCTAGAGTAAGGGATGGGGAAGTTTTAAGGGATTCCAGGTTGGGAGCTGGGAGAGCTTATGATATTTCTGATTGGATTAGTAAACTATTTTCAGCAGTTAGGACCCCTTTAGTGAACTTTGGCTTCATGACATCATAATCCAAAAAATGACAACCAGATGATTGGGCACTACCTTTACTCAATGGCAATTAACAGGTGATAAGCTTGTCAAAAATAATTGACAGAAAGAGGGGAGATCTAGATCTTCAATGGTTATTTGAACAGTAGGGCATTCCATTTAAAAAACTACACCTCAAAAAACGCTATCTCAAAATACAGCATCTCAAAATTTGACTATCTTAATTTTATAGTAAAAACATCATTTCAATTTACGGTATTGTAACTATGAAAAACAGGTTCTAAAAATTTAGTTTTTTTGAACTCCAAAAAAAACCAGAAAAATCCAAAAAAATTAAAATTTAAAAACATTTATAGTTTTAAAAAGGCCTCAGAATTTTTAAATCTGCAATAAAAAATGGGGTCAATTAGAAGAAACAAGGCTGTGTAAAGGGAAAAAGTCAAAATCTGCACAAAAACAACTATTTTTATCTATTATAGCTATGTCATATAATTTAAAATAAGCAAATATTTGTACCAAATGCTAAATAAAAGTAAAAAATGACAAAACTTAAAAAATAAGAAGTGCAATAGTTTATTGAGGAAGGCCCATACATTGGTTGACAGTGCTACTGAGACAGCCTGAAGATGCTCAAGCTTTCTATCTGTGGTGCTCAAGGGTTCTAAGGGTAAGGTTGGAGTAGCTGAGCAGCAACTGAGGGAACACAGCAGGACTATTATCTCATTACATAATAGAACTTCTCTATTTGAGCTCTGCAAGTAATCTAAGAATGTTGAGTTGGTTGTTATGTTCTATTCAATAATATCTTTATTGGGGCTATCTGAGGGCCTTATATAGTTGAAAGTGGGGGAGGGTAAAGAAAGGGTGAGCCGTCCTGACTGAAGTCTGGACTGGTCAGGAACTAAGCTATTCTTATGGGGTGAGACATTTTGGAGAATGTTCAGAGAGAAAGGGCTTAGATTGGATGGGATGTGAATATCTAAACATATGATCTCTGGGTCAGGTGGTTGCAGCAAAAGTAGGGCCAATTTTTGGGAATTAGGTTTAAAACAGGGGTTCAGAATGTTCATCTGGGGGTCATACTTGTTGGTAAGAGACAGAAGGTCTCTATACCAAATTACAAATAGGGGAAATTGATGAGCTACTAATTGCCTCAATGAAAGTCACCACAATGGGTCACTCTCTGATACATCTGCAGTTAGCCGCAGGTACGTCAATTAGTGGCTAATTGGAAATTGATTTTTATGTTTCAATGGGTAACTCTCTAATCAAAAATGCAAGAAAAGGAAGCAGTTCCCCTATACTTTTCCTTATAGAGTAGTAGTCTCAATATGGTTTTATCTGCAGGTGGCGCCCTGCACCACAACCATAGTGGCATTATTTTAAGTTGTTCTTATTATAAGTGTCTTGGATTAATACTATAGGAACATCTTCTGATTTTATACCACATGCTTTGATTTAGTATGGGAACACTTATTTTAGCTTAAGATAAATTGCGTAAATTGAGATGGCGTATAATTGAGATGGCGTGAACACGCTCCACACTAAGTGTTTTCATATGTAAATAAAGTTAGAAAATTAAGTTTTAATTAATTTGACTCAAAATGACAAAATTGAGATGGTGTACTTTTTGGATGCCACATTATAAAATCATAAGTGAATTTTAACTTTTTTATTATTTATTTTATTTTTTTGTGATTCAAAATCACTAACCCAAAAAACGCCATCTCAAATTTAATTCAAGATAGTGTGAATCAAAGTGCCGTTTTCAAAGTGGCATGTCCTACCATTTGAACCACTCCAGCTTTAACCCATTTTTGCCAATGTCAATCTTTAAGTCATCTAATATAGTCAAAGGCTTGACATATTTTCTTTTTGGCTTCTAGTCCTGCAGGGGTGTACTATCCCCACCATTTGGTGTTCTACTGATGCAATTTCATTGGGTTAAAAAGGGGATTTATCACTTAAATTTTTACAAACTAATACTATAAAATAAATTTTAAAGTATTTTAAAGAGAATAGAACTATTCAGTAATATATAAAAACATCTGTTTTGGTTTCCAGAATTTTTTTCTAAAAACTAAGTATTTTAATCTTAATATTGAAGTAATTATATAGAAAATAGGGGGAAAATTTGCAAAAAAATTATTTTAAATGCCATATAATACAGTGGTTTAAAAGCTATGACAACAATCAAAAATACCTCAGATTTTAACAAAATGATCCAGATTTAAACAATATCCAAGTTGCGCAAGATTCAAGATTCAAATAATTAAAACATTTTTGGTTACTGTGAATTCAGAACCTAAAATTGAAAATGCGGGATTGTTGAATCCTTGGTCCAAATTTGAATCACTTTTGCGGGATAGCCTTTTTTTAATTAAATTGAATTATTTGAATTTTTATTTGAATTTTTAAAAAAAAAGGAACTCATAGGCACTTTTTAAATTTCAAGCTTAACTGCATATTTACAATGGACAAAATGAATTAAATGGAATCAGATTTGAAGTGTTTAAATCCATCAACCATTTTTATTAAGTTTACTATGTTTTTTGGAATTGTGGGATTGCCAAATCCATGAACCAAATTTCAAATCACTTTTGAATGCCACTAGTAAACTCAGATATTAATTGCAGGAACTAAAATCCAATTTGAATGTACAGTAAGAAACTAGGACAAATCAACCCAAACCAAGAAGCTCCACTCTGGATAAAATAAAATGAAAAATTCAATCTCAACAACCATGTTTAGACATGAAATTAAGTGAAATATAGAATTGTCTAAACTTGAAATGATGCAATATTCTGCACTCTAAATCACTAATATAGCAACCACAAAACAATATAATAATATATGAGCCACCCTCCTGATGACACAGAAACTTTTTAAAAATTTGGCCCCTGGTGTAGCCAGGGGCCAAACAAAACTTTTTTTTTGAGGAAGAAATAAGGGGGAAAATAAACCATCAGTTTACTACAAAAAGTGATAATGTATTGCTATTAAGGATACCTGATTACAGTAGATTTCAGAAAATACTAATAATAAAATTGAATCATATATTACAATATATTTTTATCACATTGCCTTTTCCTTGTTGTGTTAATAGTTCATTTTCTGTTGATAATGTGCTTGCATTTAATTGGATACTGTAATTTCCAAATCTAAAGGTAAAAATGCAGAATTGTCAAATTCTTTTGCATGAACTCACCAACTTAATGGAGTAATTTTCATTCCAGAACAACTTAATTTTTTATATAAAAGGATGAAAAATATTCCAGTAAGTTGGTGAGTTTATGCAAAAGAATTTGACAATCCCGCATTTTTACCTTTAGGTTCTGAATCTACAGTAGTTTCACCTCCAGTTGCCTTGGTAATAGGAAATCAAGTTGCCTCTGCAACCACAGTTGGTCTCAGGGAGGCAATTTAGATTTCCTATCACCAAGGCAACTGGAGGTGAAACTATCAAATTAAATGCAAACACCTTATCAACATCAAAAGAACTATCAACACACCAAGGAAAAAGTAATATGGTAAAAACAGATTATAATATATAATTCTATTTTATTAATAGCATTTTTTAAAATCTACTGTAATCAAGCATCTAAATTTTAGCTGTCATAAAATGGAATAGGGTGATTTTTGAGAATACCTATGATTCTTAAAAGAATTTGAACAAATCCACTCTAGATCATTTGACTTCTGTTTGAGACACCCACAAATAATATTTATTTTAAATTCACCTCATTTTTGATTTGAAATTTGGTTCTTGGATTTGAAATCCCGCAATTTCAGATTCATTAAGTTTTACATGATATCTATGATTTTTTGACATACAGAAAATCTTCAAATTGTACATTAGAATCCCACATTTCTGATTCATGTATCCCGCATTTGTTTGCTATGTTTTGTCTTTTGTTAGTTGAGTTATTGCTCAAGAGACTTGAAATTTTCCAATTATAATAAATCAAAAAAAGTCAAATTAAATGCTTGATTTTATTAAATATTTTATTTTTCACTCAGCTGAGTTGCCTGCAAAAATGATTTGGAATTTGGACCAAGGATTTGAAAATCCTGCATTTTTACGTTCAGTTTCTGAATTTACAGTACTACATTGCATACTAAAAACAAATGTTAAAAAGTTGGAGGATGTACCTATACAACCTGATATATGCTAATTAGCACTAGAACGCCAGAAGACACTGCGGGGGTATAGGACAGTTGAGCACGCCTTGTATGACTCCTTTGCATTGGAATTGTTGTATGGGTACTACGTGCCTTCCAAAAAGAACCTACAGTAGTTTTAAAAGCTATGGCAGCAAGCAAAAATTCTTCAGATTTAAACAAAATGACTTCAGATTTAAACAAAATCCAAGTTGCGCAAGATTCAGGATTCAATTAATTTAAATATCTTTGGTTAATAAATGAAATGTCAAACCAAAAACAAAATTTCACTAACCCATCATACAAAATTAAAGCAAACATCAAGCAGTGTAGTTCAAACCACAAACAAAATGAACTGACACAACAAGTGAAATGGATGTATGCTATTCTGGAGTATATTATAATTCAATCAGGATTCATATGAGGCACCAACAGAAGGACTAAAGTGAAACAAAACTTGAGCAATCTAAAAGCAAGATTACACAGGCACAAAACAAAATGAACTCACACAAGATGTGTAGTATGAGCAGCCTAAAATAGAAAAATAACAGTTTAATAGCCAATTGACAGCTATCCAATTTAGGAACAGAGGCATTTTATTGATTTTCATGGCTCCAGATTTGTATGAAAAGGTTTTGAGAACCTTCCAAATATGGACTCAAGATACCAATAAAAATAATTCATTAAATTTTAAAATCTCTACTTTTAGTGATTTTATCCTAGGTTTTTTTACAATGGTTTTTACAAGCAATATCTTCAACCGCGCCAGCAGCCAAGCCAGCTTCAATGGAGGCAAGGCTCAGAACGTGGAGGCACCCGTTTACACCTAAGCCTTTGAGGTGGGTAACAAGGAAGCTGATCTGTTACTGTCCCCCGACCCATATGACTTTGACTTGTTTGAGAGTCACTTAGTGTCTAGCTCTGCCCTTGCTCTCACACCCACCCCTGCACAATCTGCCCATCAACCAACCAATCAGGATGGCAACCTCAATCCAGAACAATTTCCTGCCACCGCCCAACCTGCCCCCCTCAGCCAATCAGGCTTCAGCTCCCACTGCCCAGCGCCCCAAACACAGAATAATCACTGCCCCTATTCTTCAGGAAATTGTGGCACCAACCTGCAGGGTCTGTCCTGGGATCAGATAGCCAGCCAATTACAATTCACCCAGGCTACTGTCATGCGGACATTCAACAACCTGATGAATAAGGGAAATATGATTGGGACGGCCAAGAAGCCAAAGAAGGCCACAGAGTCCCAGATCAATGAGGCATACCCAATAATGCTGGACCTCCTCCAGAGGGACCCCAAGCTTCCCTTGACCCAGGTCCAGAAGCAACTTGCACACCATGGCAATTGGGTGTCTGAGCGCATGGTGCAGCTCTGGATGCATGGAAAGGTGGCTTTCATATGGGTTCTTACCAATTTTGCCGGTAACCAATGGGATGGCGCTGAGGATTCCCCATATGACACCGCAATCAAATCAACCCTGGTCAGATGCTTGACAAGTCTAACAGATGACATCATGTTTGTCTTGTACTACAAGTTATTGATTGCATTTGATGATTTCAGTGAGCAAGGAAAAGCTGCCACCAAGAATGGAAGGAAGAAAGTCAAGAAGGGGACATTCATTGGTGAATTTCTGGCTGTTTCAGCCAAGGGTTTTATCTACTATTGGAAAAACCCTGATTTCATTGATAGCTACTTGTACAGCCACATCCTTGGTGGATTGCTCAACTCCTGGGATGGCTTGAATTCCAAATACCAGGTTTTCTTGAGCCACCAGATGGAGGGAAGCTCCACCACCCTTGAGGCCATCCAGGGACGCGGGCACCAGGCCTCAGTCTACCCTGCTGGCCATGCAGACGTCCATCTGGCTGATTTGTCTTCTTCAACATTAAAGATACACTACAAGATTGCCGCCCTCAGGCTTTCAACAACCTCTATCTTTGGGTCCTTGATCACAATTTTCTCTTTGATCACCAAATGGTGGCTGACTTGTTTGCGCAAATGGTTTTCCATGTGAACATGGGCAACCAATCATGCAAGGGTAAGCGCCTCCCACCCTGTACCACAGCCACCTACCAGTCCATCCAGCCAATGACTGATGAGGAGTACAATGAGCAATACATGGCGGTCATCATGCTCAATCCTCCTGCATTCACCCCCGCCACCAACACCCCCCGCCCGCAAACCCAACCCATCCAATCCCAGACCCCCCAGGCCAGCACCACCTCTACGTCTTCCTTCCTGCGCCATTCTGCCTACTAAGCATCACTCTTCCCCGCCTCAATAAACCCCTGGTCCCAGAAAATTTCTATTTATATTATCTTTATTTTAAATTTCTATTGTTTGTGTTCTCTTTGTTTATATTTGGCTATATTCTTTATGTTCAGCTTATTTTTATAAAATCATATATTTACTATGTTGTTTATCTAGATCCTGAACTTTAGTTTTTTTTGGCGCTTGTCATAGCCCCTTGTGAAAATATTAACAACAATTTGGTGATCAGCTAAATTTGAATTAGAAAATTATAGTGTTAACTGTTTTTAGATAAAGTTGTTACTGATCCAAATTCAAAACCTTAATGATAAACTTTAAGCCAAGCAGGAGCCAAGTGATAAAGTGATTGTTGTGACATAAAAGGTCATTCAATAATTCTTTTGTTGCAACTGAACCAATGAGGATTCAGTATTTGGAATTGGGGAAGACAACAGTCCAATAGGAAAGGAAGAATAATAAGAATAAGGTATAGTTTATAGTAGGATATTGTGATTAATATACTAAATGGGGAAAGCCACAAGGCCACAAGGGGGTGGCATAGTGGGGAGTTCCATGTAGGGTTTGGAGCCAAGGAATAACTCATGCGGGGATCAGCAGGTTGAATGGCAACGCTCCTAATTAGGATGAAGTGCCCGCCATTTGACATTGCCATCGGACTCATTCATAACATTAGATACGTCAAGGGGCAACTCATTGAGCGCCCCCTATGCATTGTAAGATACATTAGCAGGTGGGGTAGAACCTTGGTTGCAACACTTTGGTGCATGTGTGCTAATTAATATGATTGGCAGGATGTTTTGCCATTGTACACCATTGCCGCTGTGCCAAGTTGTTGATGGACTAGTGCCCAATCAGCTGCTGGGTTAGAACTAGTCCATCAACAACTTGCCACAGCAGCAATGGCGTACAATGGAAAAACATCCAGCCAATCATATTAATTAGCACACATGCACCAAAGAATTATTGAATGACCTTTTATGTCACAACAATCACTTTATCACTTGGCTCCTGATTGGCTTAAAGTTTATCATTAAGGTTTTGAATTTGGATCAGTAACAACTTTATCTAAAAAAGTTAACCTATAATTTTATAATTCAAATTTAGCTGATCACCAAATTGTTGTTAAAATTTTCACAAGGGGCTATGTCAAGCGCCAAAAATAATATGATAATCAAGGAAACAATGCCAACACAAAGCAAACAACACATATTGAGATGAGCGTAAAACATATACACAATGGGTAAAAAGATGGGATAATGTAGTAAATGGGAAAACAAAAAGGAATAAACAAAGAGGCAATTGTATCAAAATAATACAGAATTCATTGGGGCAAGAGCTATAAAAACATATTGAAAAGTTAGTGAAAATCAATGAGAGAATTGGAAAAGCTTCTGAAGGACCTCAACTTGGCAATTTCCAAAATAAAGGACATTGACCGCAAGGTCAAAGCAAAGGTGAAGTCTGCCGTCCTTGACGGAGACAAAATAGACAAGGTGTCCGCAAAGGCACTAATGTCAAAAATGCCTGACACCCCAAAAATAACAATCAAGCACTTACTAAATATTCAAAAAATGGTGGTCAAGGGGCTCCAGTTCAAGGTATACAATCTTTCTGCACCATCCGTCTGGGTTGATGACCCGGAGATGTATGCCCACCTCAAATCTGCCAAGCATTCCAGGGCAGAAGACACCAAATTGCCCACACAACTGCTTGCGCCAAAAATGATAAGCAGGCTGAAGCCGCAAACAAGGAAGAAACCCAAGAAGGTAACCCAAAAATTATAATTTAATAAAAATTCTTAAATACTTACCTTTTTTTAGAAGATGTTGATGGTGAACTCTGCCAGGTCCTGGTCCCTTTTGTCCCCCCACCTTCTATGCAAACTATGCCAATTATGTGGCAAAACAGCTTTTCCTGTCCCCCCTGTCTTGCAGGAGCTTGAAGACAGGATCCATGGTACATTCCCAATGTCCAGGGAGGCATTGGCCTGGCTTTTGTATGGTGAGGGGGCATCTGAGTGGGCAGTTACTGCCTACAAGAATGCCCACCTGGACCTGGTTAACCTCGGTGGAGTTTATTATGTAAACTCCATTGAGCTTGTTTGGGACGTCCTGGCGACGCTCCCATTCAAGAATATACCAGAGATGGGCTGGGCCCATGCGGCTGCTTGCTTCTGCTTTCCGGTGGAGCATATCATCTCTTACTGTTGGAGAACTTTGGGCGCGCGGTGTCAAAATTGGCTGTTGCATACACAACAGCCATAAAGAAGACCAAGATCCTCCTGGTGGACTTCAGGCTGGCCTGGAGTGCCAACAAGACGGGGGTCCAAGTAGCTATGGAGCTGACCTTTGCCAAAACCAAGTACGAGAAGAAGATTAGCGCAGTATACAACAAATTGTATAAGTTTACAGAAGCCTTTGCTGGACAAAGGCTTCATCTGATTGTTTACCTGGGGTTCTTTTTCTTCTTTGGGATGGGCGTGTCTGTTGAGGACCTGGACAGGGTCCTTCTGGGGATTGACAAGGCCCGGCTTGCTCTCAACGGGAAGAAAGTCCCCCCTGGATACAACTTGGTTGATCATGTGATCCAGGACGCCCTGGTCCTGGCAGGCATCTTTGGGTTTGAAGCCCCGCCAGAAAAGCTGCTCCTCCATTTCCACCTCACCATCCTTCCTTTTACCAGCAGGCGCAAATACTTTAATATGGGTGTATCCACCGTCCACAGTGTGGCAGTGGAGGTTGTGTGCCACCTCCATTGTGGGGTGGGTACATACTGCCAAACTCACTACAGGCATTTGTAATAAAACTCTCTCTTCTAATAAACATCTTTATACTCTACTATATTTTTATATTATAAATAATTTTTCAAATAATATTTAAGCAAATAAGATTTGCAAAATATATTGCAGAAATGGGTTTCATAAAAGTATAAAATTATATGTTAATAAAATAAATTCTAACTTGTACATTTTACATTTAATTTTTTAAAACTATTTTTACATTTATTTGACCAAAGTGATTTAAATATTTTTGCGTAATCCAGTACTGAGCGTTTGGGATTACCTCAGATGGCATAATAAAATAATATATAATAAAAAATAAATTACTTACATCTATTGATGGATCTTCTGAATGTGATTGTGGGCGTGGAAACATCTAAATATAAAATGATAATTAATAAATCTTGAATAGTAAATTAGATAATATAAAAAAGTGGACACACTAAGCCTTTAATTGATTGGCTGTTTGGCTAGGCACACGGGGATGAACAAATCAGTGTGGCCATAGAATTTGGCCACGGTCTCAGATGAGAGGGTATAGATCCTGGCCTGCAGTAAATCAAACAGGTCCTTGGTCCCTGTTGGGGTTCCTTGCTTGACAACTTGCTCGAGCCACCCAAAGACTTCCTCAATGGGATTTAGGAAGGGCAAATAGGTGGGGAGGAAGAGAATGTGCATATTTGCTGTGGCCAATTGCTGTGGGCCCACTGCAATGCTGGTGTCAATTGATGGAAATTCTTCAAGAATATCTGCCACCTTGTTGAGACCAATGTTATCCAATACAATTACGTTGGTGAAGCCCGGGCACGTGCGCCTCAGGTGCTCCTGGACCAATTGGAGAAATGATAGAAAGGTCCTGCTGTTATGCAAACCCAATATCATTTGGTAGAGCTAGACCCCCTTTGGACCAAGGAGAGCCACCATTGAGTAGGCTGTGGCGAGGACTGCAGCACGCCAAGCTATCCCGTCATTGGAGCCCTTGGGGACATAGCCATACCCATTGCACATTGACAAGGCAAATGCTGATTTGTCAATATAATAAAATTTGACCGTCCCCTTGGCTTTGAGGGAAGTGTACACCTATGCATAGTTTTTCTGGATGTCAATGTTGGCTGGGCTGTTTCTATTGTAGGGGGATACCCTGAGCTTTTTCCAAGAAAATCACATTCCCTTCACCAGATGGTAGTAAAAGAAAATTGAGGCCTCAATCCCAAAAGTAGATTTAATCATGGCCTGTATATTTGCCAGTTCAAGATGGAAGTCCCAGGTGATCCACTGGCAATTGCTTATTTGTGTTCCTTGGTGAGCATGGTAGAAACACAAGGATTTCTCTGCGGCAAGGACACAACCAGTATTGATGAATTTTTGGAAGGTCTTGCTGGCGTACTTGGGATCCAGTCCACCAAGGGCCTCAGCCACCTTGTAGTCACCTGATTCCTGCATTAGCTTAAGCAGGGTGGTGCGTTTGATGTTGGGGATGCGCTTCTGGGTGGGCTTTTTGGCAGTAGGGTTCAACTCATTGGCATTGGGCACAACACAGGGCATAGGTACCTTGGTATAGAAGGCTGCAACCTTTTTTAACACCAGCTGTCCCTCATTGGTTTGATAGAACTTGGGCTCCTTGTCATCCTCCTGATTGCCATCACTGACGTAGGGCTTGTAGCTAGTATCAAGTACAGGCTTTGCCTTCTCCAGCATGGCTAACAGGACAAACTCTTGTCGGTACACAACATCAAACACATACAAAGTAAGTTTTACCTCCTTGTTTCTAACTTTCTTTGTAGTGGTGACCTTGGTTGGCTTCCGGGTCAGCTTTGGGACCCAAGGGTTTATGCTCTGAACCCTAGCAGCTTGTGCTCCTCAAACTGGCTGTATCAGTGCAGCGTCACTATTGAACTTTTCTCTCCCATCTCCTTCCTGAGTAGGCATTTGTGTTGCAGTAACTCTATTCTTTTACCCGCGGGGGCAACTGCAACCGCGGCGCACAACAGGTGCATTGGTACTCTGGTGTTATGTTCCTTCCATTTTTAAATTTAATAAAATATTAAATAAATTTAAATTAAGTTACTCCCTAAATTTAATTTTTGCTTTTATCTGAATATGGATATTTAATTAAAGTTTTTCCCACCTAATATCCCAATTATAGATTTTTTATTTCTTAATTAGTTGTTTTTTGTTTTACAACGCCCATTTTAGAATTAAAAAAATCCACCCATTTTCCTAGATTTTACTGCCAAATTCAAACATCCAACACAATTTTTTTAAATTTATGTTTCAGATCTTGTGTCTTATTTTGGATATCTTGGTATCATTCTTGATTTTAATTCATTGTACACAAAATTTGAGTGATTTTGTTTACATAGTGAGTTGCTATTGTGTTTCATTTTGGTTTGCATTTTGACACACCTTGCTGGTGTGTATTTTGTCACCAATTCACATAGTAAACATATGTACACCAAAAGTCAACTCACACCATTTTGTTTGTGAATCAATGTATTTTGGATTGTATTTTAAATGGTTTTGCTTTGTGTGTGAGCCCTTTGTTGCTGTATTCACTCATTTTTCCCATCAACACCAATAAACCCTGTTAACAGAGTGTATATTTTAACCTTAGAGTTGGATTTTGTTTAAATCTGAAATCATTTTTTTAAATCTGAGGTATTTTTGGTTGTTGCCATAGCTTTTAAAACTACTGTAATTAATTTTAATTAACTTTTGTATGTATTCTTATATATCTATAATAAAATTCAACGTCATGGCATTATATATAAATAATAATTTTTGAGTCCTAATAAAAACAAAATAAATAAAAATAAAAACAAATAAAATCCAGAGCACCCATTTATCTGATTGGCTCAGAGTTCAGGGCTTTAGGGAGGAAGGATTCTGAGTGCTCATAGTAAGCTGTCACCACATTGGGTGGCATTGCAATTTGGCTGATATTGAGAATATTGAAGAAAACCTCAGTGTCCTGAGGGAGGCCTTTCTTCACCTTATTTTTGATCCACCCAAAGACCTCCTCAATTGGATTCAGAAATGGGGAATATGGCGGGAGGAAGAGAAGTCTCATTGGACAATCAGCGGCAACAGCG
The DNA here is from genome assembly GCA_014839935.2 of Entomophthora muscae. NCBI lineage: Eukaryota > Fungi > Entomophthoromycota > Entomophthoromycetes > Entomophthorales > Entomophthoraceae > Entomophthora > Entomophthora muscae. The sequence continues at coordinate 235,959 of QTSX02005012.1, read as the reverse complement.
CCCATGTCAACACTTTTAATGTCGACACTATAGTAAAGTGCTGATCTGGTTTTACTTAATGTCGTTTCCTGGATGTTGACACTTTTTTTAATTAACGGCACACTTTACCCTGAACATTTTTAATATTGAAAAATTACTTTAAAATACTTTATTATACTAAAATGACCCCAGAGAGTTAAAAAATGCAATAAAAAACACCATAAGTAATAAGAATAAGGAGATATAAGCAACTATTTTTCAGTTTACTATGTAAATTACACTCTTTATTATAAAATTATTTTTTATTCCCATAAAAATTAAAATTCCAATGAACCAAAAATAAAGATATTTCATATATCATAATAACCACAAAATATGAGAAAATTATAAATTTTAATTTATTATAATTTATATAAGCATAACTGGAAACATCTCATAGCTTAAAGATAAATAACAAAATATAAGATATTTCATACAAAACCACATTGAAAATGTATCTGAAACTTACCATTTATACCTAAAAATATTAGTACTATCCAAAAAAATTAAAAAATTAAAAGTTTAAAATTAAAAAATATATAGGCAAAGCAAAGCAAAGTTTATTTGGCTAATTAAAGCCACCAGCAAGAGCAGTTACAACGTCCTCAAGATACTAAATTATCTCTGCCAGCTTGTACTTCTTCTTCACTAACTTCTGTACGTCCTCCTGGTAGTCCTGGTCCTTACACTTCCTCTTCTTGGGGGCCACCCGGTTGGCTAGGTTGCAGAACTTGGAGACAGTCCAGGCCTGCTCCTCCTGCAGCTTCTGGAAGAACTTGTTGAACTTGAGTCAGTCCCAAACTTGGTCTTCAAGTGCTTGTGCCAAATCTCAAGGTTAGAGGTGGTCTTTATCTCCCCCTTGAGGCAGGCGCCTTGACAGTTCCAAGGGGCAGTGATCCCACTCTTACCTCTCCGGGCAGTCACCTTCTTGCCCACCCATTGCCGCTCAAAGTACTGCAGGTAGCCTTCAAAGATGGTGGAGTGCTTCTTGATATAAGCATCCTCCTGGAGGGCCTCAAAGTCAAGCCTAGTATGCTCCAGGTGCACAAAAGTCAAGGCAGCAAACTGGGTCAGGGCAAAGCGGCACTTACCCTTACCATTGTTAAGATACTTGTCAAAAAGGTCCTTCTCACTCTTTAGATTCTTGACAAGGGCCTGTCAAAAAAGGAAGAAGAAGCCCTGTACTTCTCCATTGAAGGTGACCTGGAAGGCTCTGAACTGATACTGCTCAAAGTCCATTATGATCATCTTTGGCCCAAGTGAGCGTGCATGAGCTAGCTGCTCAGCGGCTAATGTTGCCCCATCCTTCTCAGTGGAGGAGGGATAAGCCCTTGTAATGTGGGTGGGAGATGGGAGCTGGTTGGTGGGAAGGGAGCTCAAAGCATCCCAGACAATCTTGAAAGCTCTGGCATAGACCTCTGTCTTGGCACCAGGAAGGAGAAAGAACATAAGAGGGATGACCTGGTCATTGAACTGCCCATGCAGGACCCAAAGCTGCTTGAAGAGAGAGGGGGAAGTAGCAAATGTGCTGTCGCACAGCCAGGTGGTAGCAGTGTTCAGCTGCTCCAGGTTTTGGGTTGTGGCATAGGCTACAATCCTATCCTCCACTTCCTGCCCATTGTCATGGAACAGGAACATCTCACCATCCTCCGTCTTCTTGAGGGCATCAGTGAGGACCAGGTCCTTGATGTTGGTGGCACTTTGGCCAGGGGGTTTGAGGCTTGATGCCTATCACTTACAAACTTGACCAACTGATTGTGAGTTGGAACCCTCTTCAAGTTGGTTGGAAAGAGGTACTTGCAAGCAAGCACAGCCAGCTGGGTGGCAGAAAGATCTTTGGAAGTGGGCATAATCTGCACCAGATACCACTTCAGGAGGCGGGAGATGGTAGTGTTGGGCATGATACAGGTATGCTTGTCCTTTATGGTTTGGACCAGGTCCCAGCGCTCAGTGTTGAGCTTCACTGGACAGGAGCGGTCTTCACAGGTGTAATGGCCGCTCTTAAAGCCCTGGTTGGCATTGTTACATGAGAAGATGTATCCATTGGCCACCATGGCCGGCCCACCTTTAACACTCATGATGGGGAAAAACAAGGGTAGGGTGGAAGGAACCTTGAACTTGCCATCAACTTTGCAGATGTTGTGGGCCAACAGAGGGTCCCAAGGGCCAGCAGGAGCATGGCAGAAGACAGGGAAGTAATTGGGGCAGGGCTTCAAATCATCCCTAGATGAGCTTGAAGGGGGAGAGTTTGGCAGGGGTGGGGAAGAAGAAGGAGGCTTGTTGTGGTGCTCCTCATGTGCAGGAGACTTATCCTTGGGTGGGGACTTTTGGGCTGAGCGCTTCTTCTTGGTTGGCTCCTTGTCAGAAGCCAAGTTGTAAAAACTGTGCTCTGTAAGAGAGCCATCAGTTTCCTCTCCCCCAGTGTAATGATCAGGGCTCTTCTCAGGAGAGGGCTCAGGGGAGAGCTTGGGGGATGGTTTGGGGGTGGCCTTCTTTGACAAGACAGGCTTCTTCTTGGTGGCTTTGGTGGGCTTGGAGGGACGCTTGATACCTTTTGGCTGCTTAGAGGTGTTCTTGTCCTAAAATAATAAGTAAAATGGTTTAAATTAAAGCAAAGTATGTAAAAAAACAACTTAAAAAGCATAATATATAAAAGTAAATCTTAGATGGTTTTTATTGGCATTTAAATGTTAAAAATTATTTGTATAGTTTTTATTTTATTAAAGTTTTAAATACAAAAATTAAAAGTTAAGATTTATGTGAAAGTATTATATTTAGATATAGATTTTATTTTAAAAATTAAAAAATATGAAAGAGCAATGACAAAAATACAACATATCAAAAAACAAGAAGTTTTTATTATATAAAACATAAAGTTTTCTATGTGAGAAGTGAAAAGCGTTGACATTATGATTGACAATTAGTAAAAAAAGCTGAATTCTCACTGTCAATTACAAAAATTGTAGACATTATTTTTGACAAAATTCTCACTGTTGACATTATTTTGAAAATTTACTATGAAAAAACATAGTACGCTTAATTAAATTTACACAGGCTAGCAAAAAATTAACTGTTTCCTGTGTATTTTTGTTTCCATATAAAAATAAAAAACATATAAAAATAAGTTAAAAAAGTATCAAGGTTCTTTATTCCTTTATTAAAAATTTTATTTGGGTAGTGGGAATATGATTTTTTACCATTGCACTTAAGTAAAGTTGTTAATAAGTTGGTGGTAGATATTGAAAAGGGTAAAGTGTCAACAACGTCACTTACAACATTCTTTATATGAGGTGACATATTAATCTAGGCTTAATTGCGCCACTCTAATTTGCTTAACTCTACCCCGGGGGTGATCACAACCAAATAAATGAAATTTAAGAGTGTCAACATTATTTTTAATAATAATTTCTATAGTAACTTACATAGTAAGTCACGTTCAAATTATTGGATCACCGTTAGCATCCAATCCACTTAATATATTAAAGCCGTAATAAGTGCTGCATAAATATATATAACATGAACATTCCAACAATCAAATATATGCACACTGTGTTTTTCAATATAATAATTCAATAAAAAATATTTTAAATGCGCACTTGTTTTTTTACTGTAGATGCTTCAGTTTTGTTGTTAAAAATAAGTTCAGCTTAAAAAGTGTTGACATTGACACTTTTACGTTGTGAAATCAAATAAAAAAATAAACTAATTTTTATTAGTGAACGTAAAGGAAAAATCAGGTTAAATCAAGTTTTTTATTAAGCTTAATATTAAATTGTGTTGAGATGGCCACAATTTTGTTGTGTTTTCTGGGTTTGCACCCCTGAACGCTTTAAAAAAAGAATTAAGCTAGCGTGAGTAGCAAAAAACATAGGAGTTTTGAGTTGACAGTGGCCACTGTCAACAAAGTGTCAACATGGGCGCTGTTGCCCAATCAGCAAGCCAGTGGCTGGCCAAATGGCTATTTTTATCTATTGGTGGGAACTCTGACACAACCAAATCCACCTTGTGGAGCCCAACATTATCCAACACAACAATGTTGGTTGTGCTGCTGTAATTCATCCAGAGGTATTCTTTTATAGCTCAGAGAAAATTGAGAAAAGTCCTGCTATTGTGGGAACTCTTGATTATTTGATATTGGTTCAACCCATGAGTAACAAGAAGTGCTACCATGGAATATGTCTGGGAACAGACAGCTGCACAATGTGCTACACCATCCTTGGACCCCTTCTCAACCCACCTATTCCTAGACCTGAGTGAGGAGAAAATGATGATTCATCAATGTAGAAGAACTGGACATTCACAGTCTCCTTTAGGGCCAGATAAGTCTTGGCATAAATGTGTTGATCCTCAATGGTTTTTTCACTGTTTCAATTGTGCTGAGAAACACCCAGTACCTTCTGTGAGAAGCCCAGATGAACCATTGATTGGTAAACAAGAATTTTTGATACAAAAAGCCCAAACTCTGTGGCAAGCATTGATTGGACAGCAAGTGTGTCCAGGTGGCAATCCTTGGTCACCCACTTCCTGATTGCCTTGAGATGGGTGGGCTGAAGTAGGCTGGGCTGCCGCTTAGCCTTGGCAGGTTTGGCAATTTTCCCGGTGTTGCCATAATTTTTGTTGATATTGCCAATATATCTGGCTGTGACACCAAATCAGGACACAATATCCCAAACTTACATTCCTCCATTAAAGCAGTTGAGGAGAGCTTCACGCTCATTATCCGTCAACTGATGCCAACTCTTGGCAGGTACCGTGGCATCCTGGCAGGCAGCTAAACACAGGGGACGGGGACCTTTGTGTAAAAGGTGGGATCACACTTACTCTCAGTGGCGCTGTCAATGGTTGAATACACAATAAGTGCAGATGGCTCAACAGTGGTGGCCAATGGCTTGTAGGTGGTGTCAAAGACGCAGGGCATAAATTAGCAACTCTTGGATCAAGAGTGCGGGGCCAGGTGACAACTGGGTACACGGTGAAGGTGTAAGTACCTTCAGTGTTCCTTGTGACCCTGGTATAGAAGAATTTGGTGGCAGGCCTTGAGAGCGGCTTCTGTTTGGGATTCAGGCTGGTTGATCTGGATTGGAATGCGGGAGATGGTTGACTGGCAATGACACCTTAGGAGGTCTGTGGTTTGGCATTACTCCCTCAAGTTGGATTCTGGGTCTGTTCTTGTACCCTCTGGGACGCACTCATGGACAGGCTGCCCCGCGGGCTGGTTCAGGAACTGGTTGAATATGCAATTGATGGTCCATAAAATAAAATAAATAAAAAAACTATATCTTAGATTAAATATGTATTAATTTGGATTTATTGGTTTATTTGTGCGCAGTTGTTTTCTCTTGATTTAGTCTTGAATAGTAACAGAATTTCTATATCTGTGATTTAAAGTGTATAGTATTGTATCCTTTCCAGTTTTGGATGATTTTAAAGTTTAATCACTTTTTATGTCTAAACATGGTTAATGAGATTGAATTTTTCATTTGATTTTAGTTGTGGTGGAGCTTCTTGAATTGGGTTGGTGTTTCCTAGTGTGCTTAATGTACATTCAATTTGGATTTTTGTTCCTGCAATTAATATCTGAGTTTATTAGTGGCATTCAAAAGTGATTGGAAATTTGTTCTTGGATTTGACAATCCTGCAATTCCAAAAACATAGTAAACTTAATGAAAATGTTTGATGGATTTGAATGCTTCAAATCTGATTCCAGTTAATTCATTTTGTCCATTGGAAATATGCAGTTAAACTTGAAATTTGCAAAGTGTCTATGAGTTCCCGCATTTTTAAAAATTCAAATAAAAAACAAAAAATTTAATTTAATTGAAAAAGGCCATCCTGCAAAAGTGATTAAAAATTTGGACCAGGGATTTGAAAATCCTGCATTTTTAAGTTTGGGTTCTGAATTTACAGTAACAAATGCCTGTCAAACAATAAACAAAATTTCACTAGCACATTATACAAAATTATATCAGATATCAAGCAGCATAGTTTAAACCACAAACAAAATGAACTGACACAACAAGTGAGATAAATGGATGCTGTTTTGGAATATAGTTAATCTAATCAGGATTCAACTGAAGCACCAACAGAAGGACTAAAATGAAGCAAAACTTGAGCAATCTAGAAGCGAGATTACACAAGCACAAAACAAAATGAACTCACATAAGATGTGTAGTATGAGCAGCCTAAAATAGAAAAATAACAGTTTAACAGCCAATTGACAGCTATCCAATTTAGGAACAGGGGCATTTTATTCATTTTCATGGCTCCTGATTTGTGTAAAATGGTTTTGAGAACTTTCCAAATACTGTAAATTCAGAACCTAGAATAAACATGCGGGATAGTCAAATCCTTGGTCCAAATTTTGAATCACTTTTGCAGGATGGCCTTTTTCAATTAAATTAAATTCTTTGTATTTTTATTTGAATTTTTAAAAATGCGGGAACTCATAGACACTTTGCAAATTTCAAGTTTAACTGCATATTTCCAATGGACAAAATGAATTAACTGGAATCAGATTTGAAGCATTCAAATCCATCAAACATTTTCATTAAGTTTACTATGTTTTTGGAATTGCAGGATTGTCAAATCCAAGAACAAATTTCCAATCACTTTTAAATGCCACTAGTAAACTCAGATATTAATTGCAGGAACTAAAATCCAAATTGAATGTACATTAAGAAACTAGGACAAATCAACCTAAACCAAGAAGCTCCACTCTGGATAAAATCAAATGAAAAATTAATCTCAATAACCATGTTTAGACACGAAATTAAGTAAAATATAGAATTTTCTAAACTGGAAATGATGCAATATTCTGCACTCTAAATCACTAATATAGCAACCACAAAACAATATAATAATATATGAGCCACCCTCCTGATGACACAGAAACTTTTGATAAGTTTTTGGCCCCTGGTGTAGCCAGGGGCCAAAAAAATCTTTCTTTTGAGGAAGAAAGGAGTGGGAAATATAAACTATCAATGTCAGAACTTTTGGTTCTGCTATCAGATCTGGCGGTCCAAGTATTAGTTGCTTTACTAAGTATATGGGATATTTGTGTAATTTGTAGGAAGATTTTCTTGTATGAAGACAAGCATTATCTGCAACGTCTGCTAATTCCTTGACAGTGTAACAACTGGCAATGTCCAAGGTATGCAACTCACAAGCAGCTCTGAATCTAGTGGCTTGTTTAGGTCTTTGAGAACTGACTAAAGTCTTCAAACTTGGTTTTATTCTTCTACTGTGAAAATTTTCTACAGTAGGATCTTCAAAATTATCTGCCTTCCATTAGTCCAATGGAAGGGCTTTTATAGAGCTTGGGCTCTCTTGCCAGGATAATATCATCTGGCTCTTCTAACTCTTGCTTGGTCAGTCTTTCCATCCCCAGACTGCCAGCATCAACCCCCAGAGTCAGGCATCTATGCAATGGTATGGGATTCAATGTAATAGTACCTTGTTCAGGGTACTTGTTGCTATAGAGTTATGCATAATCCATTAGCGCACTGCAGTGGCGGCGCTAATCAATGACTCTATTTTTAGTGTATATGTTATCATTCCTAGGTGACCTTGCTTTTAGGAATTTGCAGTGGTACCAGCGGTTTGCTAGTGCTAATTGATCATAATCTTTCTCAGATCCTTGGGGAAACCCATGATATCTAATCCGGTGGTTTGCTAGAGTATTCCGGAATAACTCTAGCCAATTGGGGCTCAGTAATGATTGGAGGTTTATGATATTCCTGGTTGTTCTTGCAGTAGTGATCTGAATCTACTTTATGAAGGCTTATTAGATCAATTAAGCCTACTAGCAATATATTGGAAGCTTCTACAATTAATGGCTTGGCAGGTTGCCAAGATTAATAAGGTAGAAAAAGTCAGTATAAATTCCTGACAATCAGTTTACTACAAAAAGTGTTTATGTATTGCTATTAAGGATGCTTGATTACAGTTGATTTTAGAAAGACTAATAATAAAATGGAATTATATATTACAATCTATTTTTATCATTAGTGTTTTATAAAATCTACTTTAATCAAGCATCTAAATTTTAGCAGTCCTAAAATAAAAATGGTGATTTTTGAGAATACCTATGATTCTTAAAAGAATTTGAACAAATCCACTCTAGATCATTTGACTTCTGTTTGAGATACCCACAAATAATATTTATTTTAAATTCACCTCATTTTTTGATTTGAAATTTGTTTCTATGATTTGACAATCCTGCAATTTCAAATTTGTTAATTTTTCCATGTTGTCAATGATTTTTTAGACATAAGGGAAATCTCAAATTGTACATCAGAATCCTGCATTTATGATTCATGTATCCTGCATTTGCTTGTTGTGTTTTGCCTTTAGTTAGTTGAGATATCTGCTCAAGGGATTCTAAATTTTCCAATTTAAATAAACCAAAAAAGTCAAATTAAATATTTTATTTTTCACTTAGCTGTGTGCCTGCAAAAGTGATTCAAAATTTTGACCAATGATTTGACAATTCCGCATTTTTTCTTTTAGGTTCTGAATTTACAGTTGTGCCTGGCTCAAGAAGTAGAGCAAATAAAAATTCAAGCATAGCTCATTAACTAGTGCACGGATTAGGAATTTCAATCACTCATTTTGAAGCCAGACTCCAGGAAAATACTTCAAATTATTTATAGACAAAAACGTATATTCAGATACCAATGTGTATGATTAGCCAAAATGAGGCACCATATGCTATTCAGAAGATATCCCAAATCCAAATCCTAATGCCACTAAAAGAGTCTCTGAGACTGTCCAAAAGAATCAAGAATAATCTAAAGGGCCTAATAATGTGATATATAATAATTCTGCCACAATGATCTCCTTGTACTCATCCTAAGTTAGCCTTGAAATAAAAATATACTTAAGATTGATTTGATTATTAAGTTTAGCCATTAAATGGAAACCAGTCAATACCCTTTGGGCCCTGACAATCCAGGCCATTTTTGCTTCTGGAAGCCCTTACATATATGCACAATAGGGCGTCAGACATGACCAGTTCTGGTCCAGGCTTGTATTAAATGTTCATATCAAATTGCTCTAGGAATATCATCCAACAGGCTTGGCATCTGGACAGATTGACTTGTTTTTTGAAATATATAAGGGACTTATGATTAGCTAGAGCAGTGAATCTTTCCTGCTGTTCTAGGTAACAAGGCTATTTGACTAAACAATGTACAATTGTCAGTAACTCATTATCATGGATTGGGTAGAGGCACTTGCCGTCTGTGAGCTTGAAAAACTTGTAAGCCACTAGTAGGTAATCACCTGTGTCTCTCTTAATGTGTAGTATACCTCTAATGAAGGCATCTTTGGTGTTAATCTCCACCTGGTAGTTTCCATCACTTCTTGGGTATTGTAGTTTGGGGGCAGATGTCAGTTTCTTCTTTAAGCAATGGAAACAGAGTTTTTTGCTGGGAATTACATAAAAACTTCAATTTGGCGCCTGTAATGGCAGATAAAGGTGTGGTAAGGACGCCACATTCTGGTATAAAATGATGTAAATATGCTATCATTCCTAGGAAAGTTCATAGTTTGGTCTTATTTTAGGTGGATACATCTTGCATATAGCTTGGATTCTCTGAGCATCTGGTTTGATGCCCTCTTTTGATACCACATGTCCAAGAAAGGGGAGTTATTCACAATAAAATTGGCATTTGGATGGTTTTGCAAGAAGCTTGTTCTGTGCTAAGGTTGCAAATATTGCTTCTAAACCCTTGTGGTGTTGTTCCACAGAGGTACTATAAATAATTATATCATCCAAATACACTAATGTGTTCTTGCCAATATGGGGTGCAAAGACCTGATTCATGAAGGTGACAAAGATCATTGGTGCATATGACATTCCAAAGTTGAGCACAACTCACTTGTATGAGCTGTAATTGGTTTTGAAAGCAGTCTTGGGGATGCCTTCTTCTTTGATACACATTTGGTTATACCCTGCAGTCAGGTCTATATTTAAGAAGACAGTTGTCCTGCCCAAGGCTTCAAAGGGATCATCAATAAGCAGGATAGGGTAACAATTCTTAATGGTGACTTTGTTCAACACTTGGTAGTTGGTAACTAGTCTGAGGGACTGTGATGATCCACATGGAGTCAGTTTTCAGGCAAGGGCTGATTTGACTTAAATAAAGAATCAATTCTTGAAGTTAGAGAAGGATAGTGGCCTAAGACAGGTAAATGTTTGATAGGAAAAATGGCACCCCAGTCTAGTAGGTAAATTATGGCTGCCAGATCTAGATGGTGTTTTAATCCAGTAGGTAACTTATGGCTACTGGGAGAGGATGATGCTCCAATATAGTAGGCAAATTTTGTCTACTAGGAAAGAGTGGTGCTCCAACCTAGCAGGGAACTTGTGACTACTAGGATGAAATGTTACTTCAGACTAGTAGATAACTTATGGCTGCTAGGGAAGGATTGGCTGAGATAGCTCTGAGATCCTTTGACCACTTGCAGGAGGTCTGCAGGTGGCAAAATTTACCTAATTTAGGTGTAAGGTTTCCTTGTCTATGTCTTCCTGTAGCTTTGAAGAGGTCTTGAAGTCAACAGAGAGCCATGGATATGCCCAGGAACATTATCAAGATAGTTGCCTGTGGGAGCAGATGCAGAACCTGATAATAAATAGGTATCTGGGAATTAAAGTTGATTACTTTGCAACTGAAAGCTCAGATTAACCACTTGAGTGAGTAAAAACAACTGCAAAGTCATGAGAATTGTCTATAGTTGATGGCCTAAAGTGGTGGTCACTAATAGGGGCCTAGTCAGACGCTAAATCACTTGTGAAGACTTATTACCTGAGTCTGAGGTGCTAGTATGTAGACTACAGAGAAGGAAAAACCTAGATGGTTCATAGAGAAGGACAGAACCTTGATGAGTTCACAGAGAAGGACTTACAGATGGATTGAAGATGACCAAGAGGGACTTGCAGAAGGAATGGCAGATGGAAGAGAAGGACTTGAAGAAGCAGAAGAAAGAGCAGAAGGAATAAGTAAAGGTTGTCAAGAGAAGACTGGGAGTTGGAAAGAAAAGACTTGGAAAGTTAAGGACAGAAAAGAAAAGAAGTAAAAAGAAAGAGATAATAAAGAATAATTAAGAAAAAAGAAGTAAAAAGAAGGAAATAATAGAGGAATTAAGAAAAAGAATTAAAAAGATGAAGAAAAAAAGCATTTAAAAGAAAATAAACTGTGAATTTATTAGAAGTTGATTGAGTAAGGAGAAGCAAGAGCAGGCAGAAATAACACAGGAAAACTCTGAGGAGGGAGGCTAGAGTTTTGCCAAAACCACATAAAGGAGCAGGAGGCAAGCAACAGGTGGCTTAAAAATTCTCAAAGAGGGAGAAAACACGGGAAAGCACTGAGAAATGTTGAAGAAATTAAGATGAGAAAAATACCTTAAGTAAAACATAGTCAGAAGTGATTGAGTTTGCCCAGAGAAACGTGACAGGAAATACAGTGAAATTTTTTGAGACACAGAGCCAGTGTTTATCTGGAGTAAGACAACACCAGGTTCAAACCATGTCAAGAGCAAGTTATCTGGAGAAAATTTTGGCAATCTCCTTAATCCATATGTGTGATTGGCTGCAGTATAAATCCTGTTTGATCAAGGTTTTTATTGATTAAACAGATGTGGTTAAGCCTAAAAAATAAAGGAATGAACATGAAAAAGCTGGTCTTTAATTTTCTGAAGTAAGTACTAAAGTTTAATATATTGTAGAACAGAAGAAACTGGCTAGTTTAAGCCCATAAAACAAAAGTTCTGAGAAGAAAAAAAGGACTAAAAAAAGACTAAAAGAGGGAAAAGTCTGAAGCATGTCAAGGATTGAAAACAGTGATTACAAAAGACACAAAAACAGAAAAAGGAGCCAAGGACAAGGATAAAGGAGCAGGAGCCCAAGACCAAGTACAAGGAGTCCAAGAGATTGTTGAAGGACTTTAATTATTGACAAACCCCTATTTTTTCCTATACCACCAGGGTCATATTAAAGAAGGTTTCTAAGGGAATCTTCCTTAGGACAAATAAACGCCCATTTTGACCTCTACCCATATTACCAAGTTGTGCATTAATTCCTATAAGTAAACTATCTAACATATTTTACCCTAGTAAAGGGAAGGATTATACCTATTGCTAAAGTTGTTGAAATTTACTACTAGTAAAACTTGAAGGGAGGAATGGGAAAGGGAGACTGGACACCTTGAGATGACAGACAGAGGCAGGGAATTCATTGGGTTTGAATGCACTAGACTCTTGAAAGTCTTGTATTAGCCTACAGAGAGTCTGGCCCCAGCTGAAGTTCAGGTACATGGAGGGGATGCTTGCCTAGTAATAGGAAAAGTCTTGGAAGAATTTGCCATCATTCAAGCCAAGTACAAACTCTAACTCAGCCAGATGCCCTAACTAGGGAATGACAATCCCTTCCTGCCAGTTGCTGGCTTTGACCCAGGATACACAATGAGAACCAGTGAACAGGAACCCCACAGGAACCCATCCTTCTTTGCCACAAAGAACACCTTGGCCCCCAAGAGTAATTGTGAAGATCATATGAGCCCTTTCTCTAAGGCTTCTTTGAAGTAAGCACAGAGTTTGTCATTCTTGTTGGTGGTGAGTTGGTATATAGGCTGTGCCTTGGTTATTACTTCCTTGAGTTATATTAAGTGTTGTATGTGTTTCTCAGGTGATAGCCCTAGCAGTGCCTATTTAAAAATCTCTGTGTGTTGTGCTACAATTTCCAAATCCTGGGGGGTGACAGTATCTTGGTGGCCCTTGAAGTGTATGATATTTTACTGAAAGAAGTTGTTGTAACTGATCCAATGAGGATTCAGTATTTGGAATTGGGGAAGACAACATTCCAATAGAAAAGGACAGAATAATAAGAATAAGGTATTGTTTATTGTAGAACATTATGGTTAATATACTATATGGGGAAAGCCACAAGGTGGTGGCATAGTGGGAAGTTCCATGTAAGGTTTGAAGCTGAGGAATAACTTGTTTGGGTATCAGCAGGTCAAATTGGTAGTGCTCCTAATTAGGATGAAGTACCTGCCATTTGATATTGCCATCAGATTAATCCATAACGTTAGATACGTCAAGGGGCGGCTCATTGAGCGCCCCCTATGTATTGTAAGATACGTTAGCAGGCAAGTCTGGAAACTTGGTTGCAACAAAGTCCCAATTGATTGCCTTGTGATTATCCTGATCCCTCTTGGGTCTCTGTGATGCGCACAAAGAAATGGTCTTGTAAGAGTTGGTCCACAGAGTCAGAGTAAATTTGATGGTTAAGACTGAAGTAATCCAGTCCATGTGTGAGTTGTTTTTATGTAGCCATTTCAGGCCAAGCACAACATCAAACCTGGGGAAGTCCATGACAGGTCCTTAGATGGTGGAGTGCAGATTATCCAGTGCAAAAGAGAAGGGGGCCGTATCTTGTGTCACAAAAATGTGGTAATTATCAGCTAGGACCACTTTTTTAATCCGCATAGGATTAGTGGCTAGTTTGAACTTGTCCACAAAGGTGCTTTTGATGATTATGCAATCTGCGCCTGAGTCCAGGAGGACTGAGCCTGTGTAAACTTGAAAGCGGAAATGGTAGTATATCAGTTTATTGGGATTTCTTGAAATGGTGTAAAGTACTGGGTCTCCCAAGGGAACTTGAATTATAGGACACTGATTCACGTCCTCCGGGCAATATTCATCATTTGGTAAGGCATAAGGTTGGTAGGGAGAGCTTGGCTTGCTTAATGCTTTTCCCTGGATTTTCCCTTGTCCTGGTTATCCTGGGTGTTGGTAACCCTGAAGTGAGTACAATTAGACTGGCCATTGTTTCTGTTGCTGTGATCATTGGGTCCCAAAGTTTTTTGTTTGTGTCATTACTGTTGTTAGGCGGAGGGCAGTTGGAGCATCCTGAGGAGTGGGAGTCTTTTGGTCTCTTCCTTTTTATGTTTTGCACCTTGTGTAGTGTGTTAAAGGTTTTCTCTGCTTTCTCTGCCTTGTGGTACAGAATTTTGAGGTTAGTCACTTGGTCTAAGTTAATGTGTCTCATTATATGAAGTTTGAGTGTGTTGTAGTACATGAGGTGTGTGGCTGGGATGTCAAAAGCCATGTCAGAGGGTGCGTGTAGTCATAGTTCCTTGTAGGCGCAGGTGAGTTCCTTCACAGTGCTTGTCTGAGTTAGGTTCTTTACTTGGTGTATAATCATAAGTGTGATGTCTCTTAGAAAAAAATCTTGCCAATAAGTCCTGCTTGAAGGTATCCCAGTTTTTTGGTATGTTCTTCATGCCACTTGTTGAACCAGGTGCCAGTGTTGTGAGTCAGATGGATGGAGATTTCTGCAATCCAGAATTGCTACAAGCATTCCATTTTGGCCAGTTTGCTTTGGTTGGACTGAATCCATGTGGCAGTGTTGTTGTCATTGGCCCCGGCAAAGGGCTCCAAGGCGGCGCTGCAAAGTCTTTGTGCAACATAGGCGGGCATGGTGGTTTTTTTAGCTGGTTGTGGCATCAAGGAAGGTGCCTGAAAGAACCCTTGGGAGGACAGGGCGTTGAAGGCGGGTAGCGGGATCACCGTGTTTTGGTAGAGAACAAAACCATCAGGTATCTTGGTACCAGGAGTGTACAGCGTCCAGTTGGGTGGGAGGCCAGACATAATTCTGTTGAGGATTTGTTGGCCGCGGTGTGTGCGGGCAAAAGGCAGAATTTTTCAAGATAAGGTAGGATGGAGAGCCTACCTGTGCTACCAATGTTGTAACTGTGCTGTTCTAGCAGAGTTACAAGGGGAAAAATATATTTAGAGGATTGATAATAATCTTTATTGTGAGATAGTGATTATATAGCTACTGTGAATCAATGGATAGTAGGAACATGATTGGTGGTCACACAGTTGGATGGAAGAGGGGGTGGCTTGATCCTTATAATGAGTCAAGCGCCAAATTAAGGTATCCACTGTGAGGGATCATCATTTGTTCATGTTGATGGATTTGGTAATTTGAGTTGACTTCCTAGTCTGGCTTTGAGTGACCGGGTAATTGGATTGCGGGTCACAAACCCGCTTGGTTGGAACCTTGCTGGCAGGTTGAGCCTGCGGTTTTGACACCCCCCTGGCTAAAAGTTGGCCTACTCAGGAGGCAGGTTGTCAGGGAGGTTGCCAGGAGCCTGGGCGCCATATTGAACCAGCTGTTGTTTGGTGGCAGGCAGGGCAGTTTCCTGTTGTTTCTGTCTCACTTTGCAAGGTTGTAGGCGGTTGTGGTGTAACATCTTGTCTTGCTTGTGTTTCCCAAGCCCTTGCACAAGGTAAGTGTTATTGTTGTTTACCTTTAGGATTATTGCTGGCCCTACTTTTTCAGGTTGCAACTTGCTTTTGTCAACATCCATGACCCAGACTTTGTCCCCAACTTCATGTCTCTGGTGGATGGGTACAAAGGCTTTTTGTAAGCCTTCCTTTTCTTTGGCTGCTAGTTTTCTGTTGCCTCTATTACTTGAGGATCAGAGCAAGGGGGACTTGACTTGAAAACTCCTGTTTGGGTCCTGTCAAAGCTTGAATAATATTAGGCTGTGTGCTGTATACCAGTTCAAACAGGCTTTTTCCAGTGGATCTGTTCACTCGGGTTTGGAACACAAGTAATGCAGTCTGTATCTGCTTATACCAGTCTTCAGGTCTCCCGGCAGTGAGTTTGGCTAGGGCTTACACAAGGCTACCATTCAGCTGCTCTACGCGTTCATTGGCCTGTGGATGGTAAGGTGTTATGATAGTGTGTTTGACCCCGTTTTTGGCAAGGTACACATTGGTGTTTTTGGAGGTCAATTCTTTGCCCCCATTGGTTATCAAGAGTTCTGGCTTTCCAAACCTGCTTATTATTTCTTTGCCAATGAATTGTTGGACGTTGTTACTGGTGTGCAATTTCACCGCTTGGGCTACTGGCCACCTTGTTGCGAAATCAATGGCTGTGATGATGTATTTTTTGTTGTTGTGCTTTCCTGGCATGGGGCCCACAATGTCCAGAGCCCATACCTTGAACGGTAGTTGGGTTTGAATGGGGAGTACAGACTTAGGCGGGGTTTTGCTTCTGGCAAGCTTTTTGCAGACCTCGCACTGTTCTAACACTTCTTGGACATTGCGGTATAAGGTTGGCCACCAGGCTTTATGTTTTAGGAATTTGTACAGATTTTGGCTCTTAGTATGTCCAAGATCTCTGTGGTAGCAAAGAATGGTATTGACTTGTTGATGTGTGGGAATGTAGGGAATGGTTGTGCCATCTGACATCTTTCTGTGAAGAGTCCTGTATACATCAGCAAAGAGGTGTTCATTCTTGATGACTGTTTCTTTGGTGATATCAGCTGTGCCTACAGGGAACCCTTTGTCTTTTGTACGTAGCACTAGGAGAGGCCAGTCTGGGTTGAGCCCATTTTCACCCCTAGAAGCGCGGACATACAGGCAGGTCAGGGAGTCTGCCATGGCAAGTTTGGCCCTGGGCTTATATTGGATGAGCATGTTAAACCTTTCTAAGATTTCCATCCATTGCGCTTGGCGACGTGACAGGTTTTCTTGTGTCTTGAAATAGATGAGCGACTTATGATCAGTTAGTGCTGTTAATTCTTCCTGCCATTCCAGGTAACAGCGCCATTTGACTAGGCAGTGTACAATGGCCAGCAGTTCCTTGTTGTGGATAGGGTATTGACACTGACCATCTGTCAGCTTGTGCAACTTGTAGGCTACAGGCAGGAAGTCATCGTCACTATTCTTGATTTGTAGTACTCCCCCAATGGATGCATATGAAGCTTTGGTTTCCATCTGGTATTCTCCGTCTCGTTTGGGATATTGTAAGATGGATGCTGTTGTGAGCTTTTCCTTGAGACATCTGAAGCAAAGGTCGCGTTGGGGGGTCCATACAAACTTGGACTTGGCGCCTGTTATGGCAGACAAGGGGGCGGCCAAGACACCACAGTCAGGTATGAAGCGTTGTACATAGGCCACCATTCCTAAGAAGGTGTGTAGTTCTGACTTGTCCTTGGGAGGTGGCATTTTGCAGATGGCTTGTATCTTCTGACTGTCAGGTTTGATGCCGTCCTTTGAGACTATGTGTCCCAAGAAGGGTAGTTGCTCCCAGAAAAATTGGCATTTAGAGGGTTTGGCCAGCAGTTTGTGTTGTGCCAGGGTCTTGAAGACTTCCTCCAGGTCCTTGTGATGCTGTTCCACCGAGGGGCTGTAGACAATGATATTTTCCAGGTACACGAGGGCGTGTCTGCATATGTGTGGCGCAAACACTTTGTTCATGAAGGTTACAAAGGTGGACGGGGCATTGGTCATGCCAAAGTTGAGTACCACACATTTGTAGGAACCGTACTTGGTGTGGAAGGCTGTCTTGGGGATATCTTCCTCTTTGATATGAATCTGATTGTAACCTGCAGTTAGGTCAATCTTGGAGAAGACAGAGGCTCCTCCCAAGGCGTCAAAGAGATTGTCAATTAATGGTAAGGGGTAACAATTCTTGATGGTGAATTTGTTCAAGGCGCGGTAGTCTGTGACCAGGAGTAAGGTACCGTCCTTTTTAGCCACAAAGAATATGGCGGCCCTAAAGGGAGACTATGTGGGGCAGATAATTCCTTTTTCCAGTGCTTCCTTGAGGTAGGCGTGCAGGGCGTTGTCTTTGTTTGGGGTTAGTTGATAGATGGGACGTGCCTTGGGTACAGCCCCCTTGAGTTGGATAGAGTGTTGGATGTGTTTCTCAGGGGGTAGTCCAGGTAACGCCTCCTTAAAGATTTCTGGATGGTGGGCCACAATTTCGCGGTCCTGAGGCGTGGAGGTGTCCTGGTGGTCTTTGAAGTGTATGATTTCATACTGGCAGGAGTCCCAGTCAATAGCTTTCAGGTTTTCCTTCTCATCCAAAGTTTCTGTGATGCGTACAAAGACGTGGTCTTGTAGGAGTTGGTCTACCGAGTCCAGGTAGATTTGGTGTAGACACCTTTGCGCTTGATGGTTAGCACTTTGGTTGCCCAGTCCACGTGAGGGTTGTTTCTCCGTAACCAGTCTAGTCCCAGTACAATGTCAAACTTAGGGAAGTCAATGACGGGACCTTGGATGGTGGAGTGGAGGTTCTCAAGCATGACAGAGAAGGGGGAAGTTTCCTTTGTCACGGCAATGTGATGCTTGTCAGCCAGGACCACGTTTTAAATCCGTAAAGGATTAGTGGCCAGCTTGAATTTGTTCACAAAGCTGCTGTTGACTAAGGTTTGATCTGCGCCCAAGTCCAATAATGCTGAGCCTGTGTAACTGCAAAAGCAGAAAGGATAAGACATCAATCTATTGGGATGTCTGGCAATGGTGTACAGTACCGGGTCTTCTGAGGGAACTAGATCATTGGACATTGGTCCACGTCCTTGGGTTGGTATTCATTGTTGTGCAAGTCAGGAGTTGCGTGGGGAGAGCTTGGCTTGCTTAGTGCTCTCCCCGGGCTTTTCCCTCATCTTGGTTGCCTTGGGTGGCAGTGACACGGAAATGGGTGTGGTTTGATTGGCTGTTATTTCCATTCCCATTCCCATTTGATCCTTGGGTTTGTGGTTGTTGTTGTTACCGTTACCTCCAGGAGGTGGTTGCAAGGAGCACCCACTTGAATGTGAATCCTTAGTTCTCTCTTGTCCCATTCTGTGCCTTGTGCAGAGCGTTGGAGGTTTGTTCCGCTTTTTTTGCTTCATGGTACAGGCTTTGTAGGTTGGTAACTTGGTCCAGGTTTACATGTCTCATTACGTGAAATTTGAGAGCGTTGTAGTACATGAGATGTGTTGCTGGGGTATCAAAGGCCATGTTGGATGGGGCGCTGAGACAGAGTTCCTTGTAGGCGCAGGTGAGTTCTTTAACAGTGCCTGTCTGGGTCAGGTTCTTTACTTGGCATATAATCATGAGCGCTGTATCCTTAAGCACAAATCTTGCCAAGAAGTCCTGTTTAAAGGTGTCCCAGTTCTTGTCAGTGTGCTCTTTGTGCCACTTGTTGCACCAGGTGCCAGCGTCATGGGTCAGACAAATGGAAATCTCTGCAATCCAAAACTGCTGTGGGCACTTCATCTGAGCCAACTTGCTTTGGGCGGACTGAATCCATGTGGCAGTATTGTTGTCGTTGGCCCCCACAAAGGGTTCCAAGGCGGCGCTGCAAAGACTTTGTGCAACATAGGCGGGCATGATGGTCTTGTCCGCTGGTTGTGGCATTAATGAGGGTGCCTAAAAACCCTAGGGCGGACAGGGCGTTGAAGGCGGGTAGCGGGATCACCGTGTTTTGGTAGAGAACAAAACCATCAGGTATCTCAGTACCAGGAGTGTACGGCGTCCAGTTGGGCGGGAGGCCAGACATAATTCTGTTGAGGATTTGTTGGCTGCGGCGTTTGCGGCAACAGGCGGAATTTTTCAAGATAAGGTAGGATGGAGAGCCTACCTGTGCTACCAATGTCGTAACTGTGATGTTCTAGCAGAGTTACAAGGGGAAAAATATATTTAGAGGATTGATAATAATCTTTATTGTGAGATAGTGATTATATAGCTACTGTGAATCAATGGATAGTAGGAACATGATTGGTGGTCACACGGTTGGATGGAAGAGGGGGTGGCTTGATCCTGCTAATGAGTCAAGCGCCAAATTGAGGTATCCACCGTGAGGGATCATCATTTGTTCATGTTGATTGATTCAGTAATTTGAGTTGACTTCTGGGTCTGGCTTTGAGTGACTGGGTAATTGAATTGCGGGTCACAAACCTGCTTGGTTGGAACCTTGCTGGCGGGTCAAGCCTGCGGTTTTGACACTTTATTTAGCCTTAGGATTATTAGTATATTTATATATAATTTAGTTAAGGTAAACTTAAGCTTGTAGATTTAGTAGTTTAGATAGCCCAAATTTACAACAACTGGCTTGGTGTGGGGATGTTTAGGCTTTATTGGACTGGGAGGATGAGCTGGGACTAGGAAGTGATTGGTACTTGAATTGTGTGGCTGCCTTAGTCATCTTGGAGAAATGATGATTCATGTTATCATACTTCTGATCAGGATTACATTGATTACCTGGTACTGAAGGAACTCACAAGAGGCAGGTGTTGATCCTTAGATATTTGGATACTGCTGTGAGTGTTCACAAATAGCTTGGTGACTATGTCAGCAACCTTCTGATGCAGGAAAAGCCCAGTGCAGTTGTGGACAGCATTTAGCACCTGATTGAATTTCATAGGATTTCTAAAATATTTTCTATGATGTTGTAGAACAATTCAATACCCAGCTATACATCAGTATGACTAGCAGGGAATATATACACATTGTGGCCTCCTGCTCAAATATTATACAATGCCTCTTCCCTGCATTCCATTTTATGGCTCAAGAACATGCAGTATTTGGAATTAGTGGAGCTCCAGATATTGAGCAAATCCAAAAGAAATATTTTACTACATGTACCCTTTGATTAAAACAGACAAGTTTTGATAAGACACTGTCCCTTTTGGGAAAGCTGCCATGAATGCACAAATTACAGTGCCTATGCTTACACTTCTTTTTACTGTTAGTTGTGTTCTTTTGCACCACAATCCCATATTACCAGTCATTTAATGCCAATTTATCTTAGGGCATAAAAATGAGAATTTTCATGATATTGGGAAAGCAGCAGGTAATTATAGCACTGATTGATGGATTATAGGGAAAATCAGAGCCAAAATTACATTTATTGCCTGCAAAATTAAGTAAAACCAGACTGGCAAAAACAAACCCATAAATTCTAAGCTGTATAGTGAAGGAGGCAATGATGATGCCGTGGAGCCCAATTAGATGTCTGAACACAGTCATTCAGAGTTATGATTTTTGTTAGAGGAGGTTAATCATGACAGGGTAGGAATCATTGAACTGTGGTTCTGGCTGCTTTTTTGGCTTCTTGTAAGCTTTTTACTGACTCTCTCTTCATGAAATCCTAAGATTCTTATCTGACCACCGCCTCAATGGATTTTAAGCAAGCAGAAATCTCTACAAAGGCTGTTGTGTTATGAGGCGCGGCACAGATACACAATGGGGAATCCTAACCTTAGGATTAGATTTGTACTAAGTCTCAGTTAGATGGCAGGGAAGGCTATGCAATTACCTTGTGGCCCTGAATGAATAATCTCTACTAGTTGTTGCTAGAGAGAGGCGCCAAAAGACTGGAAGACACAAAGACAAAAATGTGAATAGAAATTTAATTTTATTGGGCATAAAAATTGGGAATATATACTGTGTAGCTTTACCACAAAACAGTACATAAACAGTAGGATCACTTGCCACAAGCATGAGTGGGGTAAGTGAGTTGAGCAAAATCAGGAACCAAACAATTGTATTTCCCAGTTTGGATACAGACTCATACTAAGGGGCAAAAGCAAAAGCTAGAGATTTGTCCTTGAAATAACCCATTGAAAGCAAAATCAAAACATGGTGAATGGCGGCATTCACAACATTGCCCCCTCTAGATTGGCCTTAGGGGGGTAGTACTTGTGGAGGAACTTGGCATGCACTCAGGCAAACAGACAATCAATAGAGAGGAGTTTCATAGTGTACTCTGACCCTTATTTGAAGGTCACTTCTAGAGGTCCAACATACAATGTATCTAGCTTGTGAACGTGTCCTCCTACTCTATGCTGATAGTAGAGAATGTGGTCCCCAATGTTGAACTCAGGCAAGGGGGAGCGTCCAGCATTATCAGGAGAGAGCTCAAGCATCTTGGTCTTATATGCAGAAGTATACAATGTGGCCTGTATATCAATGATGCGGTTGACTAGATCTTTGACATGGTCATCAGGGTTCATAGCCTTATCAGAGAAGAGTATGGGGCCCCCAGGAGCAACAGAGTAGTTGCCTCACGTCCATACAGCATAGCAAAGGGGGAATAACTGGTGACAAAATGTTTGCTAAGGCGGTAAGCAAATAAGCAGCGGGTAATTATAGATCCCAGTTTGCAGCGTGAGAGTAAGTGAGTTTCCTCATGATAGAAACCAGTGTTGAATTTGCACGCTCAACTTCCCTATTGATAGAAGAATTATAGGGGGAAGAGAAAGACTGGCAAGACCCCAGAGCTTCAACAACAGAGATTACCAACTTGGCGTTGAAGTTAGTCCCATTGTCAGACAACAACACTTGAGGGCAACCATGGCAGAAGAATACATCTTGTAACAGAAAGGCAGCTGTTGTCTTGGCAGTGATATCCTTGATAGGGTGAGCTTTTACCCACTTGCTTAAATGATCAACAGCAATTAGGATAAAGTGGCAACCTGAGTAGAAGTGGGGGAGAGGCCATACAGCGTAAATGCTGACAGTGTGAAAAGCGTGTTGTGGGGGAACTAGCTTAAACTTGTGAGAGGCAGCTCAAAGTTGCTGGAGCTGATAATCATGGCAACTAGCAATGACGTCTGGAATCAGTAGGCAAAGGGTTTCCCAGAAGTAGTTCTTCTGGATCCCATCATAGGTCTTGGCAATGCCCCCATATCCTGTCTCCTTATGAGATTGAAGCGCCAGCAAAAGGCAAAGGCTAGGTCATACATAAGGCAGGTATTGGTCTCACACTTTTTTGAAGAGTTGGTTGCCGCAAATGAACATATCCTTGGATAGTTTGGATAGTGAAAGTCAAACTTCTTCCGTCTTGCTCTCCAAAGAGAAAGAATATCCAATTAGTTCATACAGTCAATCAGCCTCAGCAGATTGTAGAGCAAGTGTGGTAAAACCCATCATCAGTTGGTTGCTTTAATCCTGATTGTTTTTGAGTACTTCCTGATTGTATTAGATCCTGATTGACTTTCTAATGAGGTAGTCATTCCGGATGCTTAAGACATCAACTAGCTGCTGGATTGCCTTATAATTCTAACTAGCTTCTGGATTGGCCACAAGCACTGACTTGGTTCCGGATTAGAAGTCCCAACAATTAGGTATTGAATCTATCAACCAACTAAGTTCACCAATGGCAGTTATTGATTGACTTCCCCAACCTTGAGTCTTTGGCAACCCCCTTGTGCCGCTGGGGCTGTTCACATCTTCCCATGATTGCTGTGTTGATCCCCAGTTGTTCAACATTCATTTACCCCTTTGTCAAACCCCATGTAATGACCAACTTATCTTGAATTATCAAGTAAGTTGTAGTATATAAACCTCTCTCCTTTTCTCAATAAATATATACGTTTTATACCCCCCTTACATTAGCAACATCATTGAATATTTCTTTGAGTGTATAATTTGAGGATCACAAAGGCTAGTCTCCTCTTACCAACTACATTGTCAATTAGCCCAACTAGAAGTTGCTTATTGAGGATTTGCTTTAGAGTAGTTGCCGCCGCCACTACTCTAAACCCTTTGTCCTTCTCTTGGTCTGATCACTTCTGTACTACCATATATCTGTCTAGTTTCCAACTGTTACAGTACCTAATAATCAACTGACATCTAAATCTTTCCCCAATCTTCCTGTCTATTCTCTAGTCCGTCTACCAATCAACAGACTATACTCACTTATTGTAGTAAGAGTACCACAGCAAGGATGGGCATTCTGGATAATCCATCAGTGTTCTGGTGTTGAATCCCGGGGCAATGCAGCACAGTGAAGTTGTAATCTTGCAGGCATAGAGCCAATCTGGATAGCTGTCCTTCTGGCTCCTTAAGCTGTTGTAATCACTTAAGCAAGGCGTGGTCAGTGACAACAGTGAAATGGGTGCCATACACATAATGGCAGAACTGTTTGACTGCATGCAACAAGCAAGGTAAATTTTTTCTATGACACTGTAGTTCCTATCATGTTTGTTTAGGACACAGGAAGTATAAGCTATGGGGTAATCCACACCCTCATCATCTAGTTGAGTCAAGATGGCCCCAATATCTAGGTTGCTTACATCAGTGTACAGGATGAACTCCTTATTGTAGTCAGGATACACTAGGATGGGAGCCTCTATGAGTTTCTGTTTGAGGTTCTCAAAGGCTTGCTGCTGGCTAGCAGTCCATTTGAAAGGGACATTACATAACAGCTGGACCAAAGGTTTTCTTGTATCAGCAAAGTCAGAGATGAATTGTCTGTAGTAACCCATCATTTCCAGAAAGACTTGTACTTCTTGCAGGTTGGTGGATGGAAGAATTTTGTTAATGGCTTTAACTTTCTTAGTCATTGGGTGAATTCCCGCCTGGGTTACTTTGTGACCCAAGAATTCAAGACACTCTTTGAAGAAAGCACACTTAGAAGGTTTCAGTTTAAGGCCAGCCTCTCAAATCTTTATGAATACTTCTTTGAGATGATCCAGGTAATCTGTAAAGATAGTTCTGAAGACTGTTATATCATCTAAGTATACTAGGACACATGAAAGCTTCAAGTCACAGAGGATGGAATCCATGGCTTGTTCAAAGGTAGCTGTAGCATTGCAGAGTCCTTGCGTCATACAGGTAGGCTCAAACTGCCCTTCAGAAGTGATGAGTGCGGCCTTCTGGCAATCTTCAGGAGAAAGGTCAACTTGCCAGTACCCAGATTCTAGATCCATCTCAGAAAAGAACTTAGAGCCTCTAGGGCTGCGGAGCGCATCATCAATGCATGGCAAGGGATAGGAATCCTTTTTGGTTAAGGAATTCAATTCTCAATAGTCCGTCATAATATGATGACCTCCATCCTTCTTCTTCAGTATAAGCAAGGGGGAGACCCATGGACTTTGGGAAGGAGCCAATAGTCCAGTGTCTAAAAGCTGTTTGAGCTCTTTAGACACCTGAGCGTCCTCTACGCAACTGCATCAATATGGTTTAGCGCAGAAGGGAGGAGCATCACCAGTATCAATCTGGTGGATAACGCCTTTGACTAGACCATAATCAGTGCTATCTTTAGAAAAGATGTCTTAAAATTGATCTATAAATTTGAGCACCTCCTTCTGTTTAGCCATGGATAGTTGCAGAAAATCTTGTGCAGTAAACAAGTATAGGACTTGGGGATAGTCTTCAGGCAAGTTAAAATCCTGGAACATTCCAAAGGGATGAAGGGACAGGACATTGTGAGCATTCAACAACTTGCCATAACCAACAACCTGCCCCCTATACACCTGTATTTGGAGAGCAGTTAGGTTGGCTAACAGAAATTGAACAGGGTCCTTATGAGAGACATCCAGGATTCCAGGGCAGAGGTAAGGTTCATTGCGGCCTAGCAAGGGAGGGGAGTACAACTCCAGGAATGTGAGCTCAGGTAGCTCATACATTATTTGGGAGTCTAGGATAGCTTGCAAACCAGGGGGGATGGTTACAGTGGAAGTGACCAGGAGAGGGATCCCCTCAGATTCAGGACAATTCATAGGAGACACTTCATGTTGGAGGAGTGGGTTTGGTATTTTATAGTGAAAACACCAGTGGGATATTCTAAGGCACATGTCTTGAGGCGCTTCTTGGGAACTTTAACTGGCCCCTCAAAGATCAGAGGGACTTCATACCCCAAAATAGAGAGGTAGTCATCCTTCAAGTTGATGATCCCATTGTATTCTCTAAGGAACTGGGTATCAACTAGGAGATTATAGCTGTCATTCTCCAAGACACCGGCAGGTATGGCTAAGAGTAGCTTTCCACACTGCATGGGAAGAGCAGAATAAGCCCATATGGCCCAAGTCATAGATAGCTCAACAGTGCCATAAAACTGGTGATAGTTAAGGTTGGTGCTAGTTTGAGCTTCTTGACAAGTTTTGAGGAGACAACGTTAACAGAAGATCCAGTGTCCAAGACGGCCTTGATTTTCACCTTTTAATTGGATTTTACACAAGTAGTAGTACAAACAAAGGGTGGAAGGAAATCCAGGATATCTTGGGCTTCAGCTAGCTCTTTGTCCCACTTTTCAATCATGAATCTTAGGCCCAAGAACTCCTTTTAGACAGTCTGGAGGGGGAGAAAAACTGACACATTCTTGAAAACAGTGTTGGCAATTTCAGCAGCTTCTTTGGATGAATCTACTAGAACAGGAGACCTCTTAGCTTTAGTGAGTTATGGACAAGAGACAACCTCTTTGGCCTCAGAAAAAGGTTTGGCAGTTGTTGTAGTTTTCCCAGAGCATAACTTGTAGGGGACTGCAATGGTTTTGGGGACAGAAAGGACTGAATACCTGTAAGCGTTAGGATCATCAATATCAGAATTGTCCAAGTCAGAGTTGTCAGAGATATTGTGGAACAAATACAGAATGGGAGGGCCTTATTGTAAGCAGGCTCAGAGTTGGCTATGGAGGGAGGGATTGAAGGAGACTGGGAAGAATTGTCAACCAATAGCGTCTCTGCCTCTAAGTTGACTGTTATTTTCTCACCTGGTCCTTGGGATCAGCACCTTCAACCCAAGGATTGGTACAGACTTGATAGTGATGACCTATCTGTCCACAGTTATGACAATATTGATGTCTAGGAGGATTATGGGAGTTCATTGTGAGGATGCAAGGGCCACAGGAAGACAAACCAGAATTAGAGGTGGCACAATTCTCTTGCACAACTTCTCCAGAATGGGTAAGTTGCATATCCTGCAAAAGCGTCTTTATGCTCTTCATAGATGAAAGCATGGCCTTATGAGCTTTGAAGTGAAGACACAGAAGCTGGTTAAACTTGAGGGCTTGAAAGCAAGCCATTTAAGCTTCATGGGCCGTCAATTGTCTGCTTGGTATTAGTTGTTGTCCTTCCATGAAGAATCTATCTGCAAACTCAGCTAGTGTCTCCTTAGGTTTGAAAGAAGTTTAGCATGAAGGCGTCCTTCTTCACTTACAAACTAAGGTTGCCATCAAACTCATCAATCAAAAGCTGCTTCATGTCTTCCCAAATCTTGATGATGGGCAGCTCTGGCACTACCACCTCTTGGCAGGTTGGGTGCAGAGAGGTTAGAATGTGCTCCTTCTTAACCTCATCAGAGGCTCTTCTCATGGCAGTTTCATAGATAGTTAGGAAAGCTGAAATGGTCAATTTTTTGGGGTCAAAGACTTGCTTGAAGGTAGGTTTGAAATGTGCTTTGGTATTTGGACCAGCATTGTTGCTGTTGAGTACATTTATGCATAGGGAAATTCTGCTTCAGATTTGGTGGGGGGCTGTCTGGCTCACAATTGTGAACACTCTCTTCCAGAGTAGTCAAGGTCTCAGCGGTGCGGGAACCCATATTATTAGCTAAAGTGGTCTGTTGCTCAGTAACTTCTAGGTGTTGGCCCTGTGTTGTTACTACAGTGGAAAGCTCAGCCAGCCGGGAGGTGAGGGAAGGCCCCACTGAGAGGCAAGGGGCAAAGATGTCATTTGCCGAGTCAATCAATTCACTCATTGTTGAACGTCCCTGTCAAGATTGGTGTGGTCTTCTTTTAAATGGTCCACCTCATTAGTGTTGTAACTGTGCTGTTTAGCAGAGTTACAAGAGGAAAAATATTTAGAAGATAGATAATAATCTTTATTGGGAGATAGTGATTATATAGCTATTATGAATCAATGGATAGCAGGAACACAATTGGTGATCACACAGCTGGATGGAAGAGGGGGTGGCTTGATCCTTATAATGAGTCAAGCGCCAAATTGAGGTATCCACTGTGAGGGATCATCATTTGTTCATGTTGATGGATTTGGTAATTTGAGTTGACTTCCTAGTCTGGCTTTGAGTGACCAGGTAATTGGATTGCGGGTCACAAACCCGCTTGGTTGGAACCTTGCTGGCAGGTTGAGCCTGCGGTTTTGACATTAGCTAGAGCAATCAACTCTATAGCACATTGGATTTGAGGGGCTCCTGACAGGCCAGGGCAACAGCCATCTTCATCAACAACTCCAACTGGACTAGCAGTAGTTGCCATCATTTTGCGTAGGGAAGCAACTTCTTGCTGTAGCTGGCAACAGCGCCCATGTTGACAGTGGCCACTGTCAACTCAAAACTCCTATGTTTTTTGCTAGTTGTGCTAGCTTAATTCTTTTTTTTAAAGCGTTCAGGAGTGCAAACCCAGAAAACACGACAAAATTGTGGCCTTCTTGACACAATTTAATATTAAGCTTAATAAAAAACTTGATTTAACCTGATTTTTCCTTTACATTTACTAATAAAAATTAGTTTATTTTTTATTTGATTTCACAACGTAAAAGTGTCAATGTCAACACTTTTTAAGCCGAACTTATTTTTAATAACAAAACTGAAGCATCTACAATAAAAAAATAAGTGTGCATTTAAAAATATTTTTTTATTGAATTATTATATTGAAAAACACAGTGCGCATATATTTGATTGTTGGAATGTTCATGTTATATATATTTATGCGGCACTTATTCCGGCTTTAATATATTAAGTGGATTGGGTGCTAACAATGATCCAATAATTTAAGCGTGACTTACTATGTAAGTTACTATAGAATTTATTATTAAAAATAATGTCGACACTTGTAAATGTTGTTTATTTGCTTGTGATCACCCCCAGGGTGGAGTTAAGCAAATTAAAGTGGCACAATTAAGCCTAGATTAATATGCCACCTCATATAAAGAATGTCGTAAGTGACGTTGTCGACACTTTACCCTTTTCAATATCTACCAACAACTTATTAACAACTTTACTTAAGCGCAATGGTAAAATATCAAATTCCCACTACCCAAATATAATTTTTAATAAAGAAATAAAAAACCTTGATACTTTTTTAACTTATTTTTATATGTTTTTTATTTTTATATGGGAACAAAAATACACAGGAAACGGTTAATTTTATGCTAGCCCGCGTAAATTTAATTAAGTGTACTATGTTTTTTCATAGTAAATTTTCAAAATAATGTCAACAGTGAGAATTTTGTCAAAAATAATGTCTACAATTTTTGTAATTGACAGTGAGAATTCAGCTTTTTTTATTAATTGTCAATCATAATATTGACACTTTTCACTTCTCACATATAAAACTTTATGTTTTATATAATAAAAACTTCTTTTTTTGATATGTTGTATTTTTGTCATTGCTCTTTCATATTTTTTAATTTTTAAAATAAAATCTATATCTAAATATAATACTTTCACATAAATCTTAACTTTTAATTTTTGTATTTAAAACTTTAATAAAATAAAAACTATACAAATAATTTTTAACATTTAAATGCCAATAAAAACCATCTAAGATTTACTTTTATATATTATGCTTTTTAAGTTGTTTTTTTACATACTTTGCTTTAATTTAAACCATTTTACTTATTATATTAGGACAAGAACACCTCTAAGCAGCCAAAGGGTACCAAGCGTCCCTCCAAGCCCACCAAAGCCACCAAGAAGAAGCCTGTCTTGTCAAAGAAGGCCACCCCCAAACCATCCCCCAAGCTCTCCCCTGATCCTTCTCCTGAGAAGAGCCCTGATCATTACACTGGGGGAGAGGAAACTGATGGCTCTCTTACAGAGCACAGTTTTTACAACTTGGCTTCTGACAAGGAGCCAACCAAGAAGAAGCGCTCAGCCCAAAAGTCCCCACCCAAGGATAAGTCTCCTGCACATGAGGAGCACCACAACAAGCCTTCTTCTTCTTCCCCACCCCCACCAAACTCTCCCCCTTCAAGCTCATCTAGGGATGATTTGAAGCCCTGCCCCAATTACTTCCCTGGCTTCTGCCATGCTCCTGCTGGCCCTTGGGACCCTCTGTTGGCCCACAACATCTGCAAAGTTGATGGCAAGTTCAAGGTTCCTTCCACCCTACCCTTGTTTTTCCCCATCATGAGTGTTAAAGGTGGGCCAGCCATGGTGGCCAATGGATACATCTTCTCATGCAACAATGCCAACCGGGGCTTTAAGAGCGGCCATTACACCTGTGAAGACCGCTCCTGTCCAGTGAAGCTCAACACTGAGCGCTGGGACATGGTCCAAACCATAAAGAGCAAGAATACCTGCATCATGCCCAACACTACTATCTCCCGCCTCCTGAAGTGGTATCTGGTGCAGATTATGCCCAATTCCAAAGATCTTTCTGCCACCCAGCTGACTGTGCTTGCTTGCAAGTACCTCTCCCCAACCAACTTGAAGAGGGTTCCAACTCACAATCAGTTGATCAAGTTTGTAAGTGATAGGCATCAAGCCTCAAATCCCCTGGCCAAGAGTGCCACCAACATCAAGGACCTGGTCCTCACTGATGCCCTCAAGAAGACAGAGGATGGTGAGATGTTCCTGTTTCATGACAATGGACAGGAAGTGGAGGATAGGATTGTAGCCTATGCCACAACCCAAAACCTGGAGCAGCTGAACACTGCTACCACCTGGCTGTGCGACAGCACATTTGCTACTTTCCCCCCTCTCTTCAAGCAGCTTTGGGTCCTGCATGGGCAGTTCAATGACCAGGTCATCCCTCTTGTGTTCTTTCTCCTTCCTGGTGCCAAGACAGAGGTCTATGCCAGAGCTTTCAAGATTGTTGGGATGCTTTGAGCTCCCTTCCCACCAACCAGCTCCCATCTCCCACCCACATTACAAGGGCTTATCCCTCCTCCACTGAGAAGGATGAGGCAACATTAGCTGCTGAGCAGCTAGCTCATGCGCGCTCACTTGGGCCAAAGGTGATCATAATGGACTTTGAGCAGTATCAGTTCAGAGCCTTCCAGGTCACCTTCAATGGAGAAGTACAGGGCTTCTTCTTCCTTTTTTGACAGGCCCTTGTCAAGAATCTAAAGAGTGAGAAGGACCTTTTTGACAAGTATCTTAACAATGGTAAGGGTAAGTGCCGCTTTGCCCTGACCCAGTTTGCTGCCTTGACTTTTGT
Source organism: Entomophthora muscae (assembly GCA_014839935.2). NCBI lineage: Eukaryota > Fungi > Entomophthoromycota > Entomophthoromycetes > Entomophthorales > Entomophthoraceae > Entomophthora > Entomophthora muscae. The sequence continues at coordinate 205,250 of QTSX02005012.1, read as the reverse complement.
GCACCTGGAGCATACTAGGCTTGACTTTGAGGCCCTCCAGGAGGATGCTTATATCAAGAAGCACTCCACCATCTTTGAAGGCTACCTGCAGTACTTTGAGCGGCAATGGGTGGGCAAGAAGGTGACTGCCCGGAGAGGTAAGAGTGGGATCACTGCCCCTTGGAACTGTCAAGGCGCCTGCCTCAAGGGGGAGATGAAGACCACCTCTAACCTTGAGGTTTGGCACAAGCGCTTGAAGACCAAGTTTGGGACCAACCCCAAGTACAACAAATTCTTCTCTAAGCTACAAGCGGAGCAGGCCTGGACTGTCTCCAAGTTCCGCAACCTGGCCAACCGGGTGGCCCCCAAGAAGAGGAAGTGTAAGGACCAGGACTACCAGGAGGACGTACAGAAGTTAGTGAAGAAGAAGTACAAGGTGGCAGAGATCAAGAAGTATCTTGAGGACGTTGCAACTGCTCTTGCTGGTGGCTTTAATTAGCCAAATAAACTTTGCTTTGCTTTGCCTACATATTTTTTACTTTTAAACTTTTAATTTTTTAATTTTTTTGGATAGTACTAATATTTTTAGGTATAAATGGTAAGTTTCAGATACATTTTCAATGTGGTTTTGTAAGAAATATCTTATATTTTGTTAATTAATCTTTAAGCTATGAGATATTTTCAGTTATGCTTATATAAAGTATAATAAATTAAAATTTATAATTTTCTCATATTTTGTGGTTATTATGATATATAAAATATATTTATTTTTGGTTCATTGGAATTTTAATTTTTATGGGAATAAAAAATAATTTTATAATAAAGAGTGTAATTTACATAGTAAACTGAAAACTAGTTGCTTATATCTCCTTATTCTTATTACTTATGGTATTTTTTATTACATTTTTTAACTCTCTGGGGTCATTTTAGTATAATAAAGAATTTTAAAATATTTTTTCATATTAAAAATGTTCAGGGTAAAGTGTGCTGTTAATTAAAAAAGTGTTGGCATCCAGGAAACAACATTAAGTAAAACCAGGCCGTCACTTTACTATAGTGTCAACATTAAAAGTGTTGACATGGCCACTGTCAATATTTTTAGTGTCAACATGGGCGCTGTTGCCCTGTAGCTCAGCAACTAAAGTTGTCAATGCAAGCACCTGAGGATCAGGCTGAGGTGATTCAGTAAGGCAACCTTGACTGCTGGTAGACACTTGCAGCTCTTGAATGGCCTCCCATAGTCTATGTCTCTATCCATCAAATTGTTAGATGGGAGAGAAGGAGGAGCATCTGGCTTGGGCGTAGATAATTCATTCACTTGAGTCTGGAGCTTGGCAATAGCAGCGGTAGTGACAACCCTTTCTTGATCAAATTCTTCACCAAGCTTACAAAGGCCTGTAGCAGCAAGGTCTGCTACTTGTTGTAGTTGCTCAAAGGAGTAAGTGATAAACACATTAAGCTGCTGCAATTTTTTGAAATTGGTGATATAGGCGTTCAGGGTGGAATCTACTTGGGTTTGCCAGGGCTTTTCCAACTGGTGAAACCCATGTAGACACTCCCTGACGTATTTATGAATAGACTGGCGCATTTGCTTGATGGAGTTAACTAAGCAGGGTTGAGAAGTGACAGAGTCAAATTGATTGTCTGACACCAAGGAAAACAGGGAGTGAATCAATTGTTGATAGGCAGCAAATTGATCCCAGTGGTTTGTGACGGCTGCTTGTAGGGACAAAATCTCCTGGACGTGGAGCCCTAACACCATTTGATAGTGGGCTAAGGCAGGTTGTACAAAGGATGATAATAGGTGCTCAGTGGACCCAGCTGCTGAGAGGATGTGTTGTGGAAACTGTGGAGCTACAATCAGTTTGTAGTATTCTGCTTGACTGAACTGTAGCTGAAGGCAAGGGATGGCTCCTTCAAGGGCTATCCCAAGGGCTACCACCATAACTTGTTCTAAGTCAGGGGTGCCCAAAGGGTAGGCCACTAGGCGGGGACCATTCCCAAGATTCAGCACATTTGGGACAATAGGTGGGTCTGTGTGTCTTCCTTGATAGAAGGACAGGTGATTTCAGGTGAAGTCAGCTCTTTTATTGGAGGAGGCAAAGGACCTGAAAACGTGGTTGCAAAAGGGATAACCAAGGGGCTTACAGCCCCTGTAGTGAGCACCATTTTTATTGTGTTCTGAGGAGCAGCACAAATACACAACAGGGAATCCTAACCTTAGGATTGGATTTGTACTAAGTCTCAGTTAGATGGCAGGGAAGGCTATGCAATTACCTTGTGGCCAAGAATGAACAATCTCTACTAGTTGTGGCTAGAGAGAGATGCTAAAGTACTGGGTGACACAAAGACAAAAATGTGAATAGAACTTAAATTTTATTGGGTATAAAAATTGGGAATATATACTGTGTAGCTTTACCACAAAACAGTACATGGACAGTAGGATCACTCGCCACAAGCATGAGTGGGGCAAGTGAGTTGCGCAGAATCAGGAAACCATACAATCAAATTTCCCAGTTTGGATACAGACTCATTTCAAGGAGAAAAAGCAAAAGCTAGAGATTTGTCCTCAAAATAACCCATCAAAGGCAAAATCAAAACATGGTGAATGGCGGCATTCATAACAAAGGCCATGCCACTTTGATTTTAGGCACATTCTCTCCTTGAAAATTCCAATGGTTATCAATTGTGGCTTGGGGAACAATTGCCATACTGGTACCCAAATTAGACAGGGCTTTATCTGATTAGCCCAAATTTCCATGCATTGTTGGATCAAGTTGGAGGGGGCCACAAAATTCCCATGCTTCTATTTATGACACAGGCTTGGGTTGGGCCTGGTATCAGGGTTCCTCATATTGGCTGTCAAAAACCCCAGTGCTGTGCCTGGTAAAACATACAACTTGGCCCCCTCATAACTGAAGTTGAGTTTAGTGTACACAGGCTTCATAGCAATTGTGCTCCCTTGCTCATAAATCTGATATTGTAGCTTCTTCTGGTACTGCTCATTTACAACATCAAATTTCCTGTTACTATTATAAATCTTTTAAGCTAAAAAGTAAAAGGAAATCTATTAAAACGGAAAACTAAAGTATTTCCAGAGGATTAACTTTATTTTAAGTGTGTGCTTTTATTTGAGTGTCAGGGACCCACTTGAAAGGGAAAAAATTCCCAATATTGTGAGCCAAGGCCCCTAAGTTAAGCCCTGCAATAACCAAACCAATAGGAACCGTAACCATAACAAGATGACTGAAGTGCCCTAGGTATACAACCCGTCCCGTCATAGAACTGAATCTTCCAAGTAGGTAATAACCTACAAAGTATGTCAACAGGTAGAAAGAGGCATTTGGTCTAACCAAGGAAGGTTTGGTGGGTAGAGGTGAATTTATGGAGCAGCCATACTGGAACTTTCTTCCCCAGCTTTCTGAGGGATATTTGAACCAACCATTAGCCAGGGACTCCTTCTGGTGGAATCATCAGGAGAAGAATTATGCCAGTCTGTGGTGGGAGTTGGGTTTTCAAGGGCCAATACCACAGAAAGGAAAGGAACTAGAAACCAGAACAGGAAAGGACTTCCTTTCATGGCTTCAAAAAGGATTGCAAAAGTAAGTGTAGACAAAATTTGGTGGAGAAGAAATATCTTTATTGTTGGAACAAGTAGAGATAATGGAAGGAGTTCACATAAATACCTCAATAGAAGGCTGTAAAATTTAAGAGGATAAATTGATATAGGAGGATTTAAAATGTTGAATCATTAAGATCAAGGCTGAAACTAATACCTTTTCCAAGTGTAGACAGAACTGGAGCTTAATAAAATGTAGATAAACATAATATAAGGATAGGCACCAAGAACAAGCCGCAAGGTTAATCTCAATTAAGCAGTTCTTCTTCTTCTTAATATCAGTGAAATTCAAGTACAGAGCCTGCTTCAAGTATAGAAGTAGTGGTTCCAAGACCAGCAAGAGTAGTAGACACAGCCAATCATTGTCCAAGCATTAAGTGACGTGCTTAAGTGGACCATTAACAATTGCAGAAGTGGAACCAAAGGCAGGAGAGACAATCAAATGAACATAAACAACATGAATAGGTAATTTAAGATGAACAGTTGCTTGTAGACTAATAATTGACTTCTCTTTAGGGTTCAGAGTTTGATCCCTGTCTGGCTGTAAGTCAGGGTTTTTCAGGGTGTCTAAAACTTTCTTTTTTGCTGTTGTGCTGCTATAACCAGAGTATCAATGTCCATAAAATTAAGGTAGTCAGGGAAGAATCCCCTGACATTGAGACATTCTCTCAGACATAAATGTCCAAATTTGGAAGCATGTTTACTTAAAATAATGCCATAGCTTCCCAGATAGATTTTGGTGGATTCACTCTAAAAGATCTTATCTCTATTTTAAGTCCCAGGAATAATCAAGATTGTCAAAGAGGGAGTTGTTTGTGTTTAACAAATCACTTTTGCAACTGAATCAATTTTTCCATGGCAGTATCAGTTTTGCTACATGATCACTATCAAATATGATGTAGATTGCTTTAGAATGTAACTGGTTCATGTTTGTTTTGATATGGGCTAATTTTTTGCTGTTGTCTTTTGGGATTGTGGATTGGTTTTTTATTTTGTTGTGTGATTGACTATTTTTAATCCAGACCTAGATAAATAGAAGTTCTTTTGGGTGAATTGACCTTCAACTGGTGCAGTTGAAATCTTCATGTGGTAAGTCCATTTTGTTCTCAGCTGAAAATCTTATTCCATCTCACCAGGTTATAAAACTACTGCATTATTATTAGCAGCATCTCAATGTTAACATTAAACTTGATTTATTAAAGCTTAAGTAATAGTGTCAAAAGCCCATGATTTTGGGCTCCAACTTAATGCTTTGGCTTTTCTATAGCATCCTCTTATCAAACCATATGGATACACTGCTTCAAGACTCAACCCCTTAGCAATCTAAGGATCTTTAGACTAGTGAAAGATAGGGCCAATTATGTGTCAACAGAAAGTTTTTGTAAAAGGAGCCACAATTTATTTTCAAGATTATACAAGCTTTAGAAATCTTAGCTAAATAATAGTACAGACCAACCCATGCTGAACCCCAAGGACCCTACTATAAACCCCTCCCTAACCTGCTGGTTTTTTTTTTAAAAAATCTTACAGCACCATCCCACACATGTCAATCACAACCTTCTCCAAATCCAACATTTGAGGCTAGCAAGGAACACAATAAGTTTACTAGTAAGCCATAGGCAATAATAAAGACACATACAAACAAGCATGCCAACCTAAAAAGCTCAAAGCTTTCAACCTTCTTAGATTTACAAGCTAGGGTTTCTCATTCAGATATGCCGCACAAAAAACAGTCCCAGCCAGGCCAAGCAAGCTACACAGAAATGAAAGGACCCCATCTAATCTTCTCAGGGGTTGTCAGATGATAAGACCACCACCAGCTCCTCAGGAAGGTCCTTCAGCATCAGTGCCAGGGACAGCGCTGCCAGCAAAAGCCAAAAGCCAAAGGGGAGTAAAAGGAGAAGGGAAGAGATCCCTAAGAAGACCAATCAAGACGTATACTAGGAAATAATACAGCCACCAGAGATTGAACAACCAGAGAGAATATCCACAAAAAGAAAAAGAGCCCCCAACAAACCCAACGCCCCACACCAACCTTAACTCCAACTTGAAAAGAGAAGTGATTGATTGAAAGATGGGCCAAGCAGGATGCCCTTGGCTTTGAGCCCTTGGGAAGGAAGAACTTCTGTGGCAATGGGAAGCTCACCATCCCCAATAAGCTTTCTGAATCCTTCTTCATGCTGACTGCCCAGGAGAGGCCAGCTGATAGGGATGGGGATACTGATTCTACACCAGCAACATATTCAGGCCTGGTGCTATGAACCCGTTCAAGTGTGATCTTAAAGGATGCCTATCAACCATTCTCACCAACAGGCTCAGATCCCCTAAAGCTAAACCCAAGGACCATGCCCATTCTCCTCCTGAAGACCTGCTCAAGCACCTAATGAGGTGGTCTATTATCACTCCATCCTACTGAAATCAACCCTGTCTGTCTCAGATATAGCCATCCATGCCCTATCAAATCTAAACAGTCCTCAGAAATCCATGGCCCATACCTAATATCAACCCATCAGGTATATAACCAGCAATAGGGATGGTTGGATCCCATTAAACATCCCAGAAATTGTGAAGGGCTTGGCCATTGATGAACAAGTTGAGTATGCCAACCATGGGCCCCTCTGCTGGCTGCATGAAGACTCTGAGGAGGTTGGGGAGGATACCTACCCGGCCAAGAGTCATCTTAAAGTGGTCCAGGATCCTGAGGTTCAGCTAACCAATGCCACCTTGGCTTACAGCCCCAAGCTGGCCAGCAAGCTCCATGGCATACCCGCAGAAGTAGGGGAGAGGGTTTCTCGCATCTGCTGCCGGGTGATAGGAACCAGGCAGGCAACCCTTTTGCCCCTGGGAAGATCATCAATCAGACAGGGACCCAGGGAACTTTCTTGGCAGGGCCTAGATGCCATGGGGTCTGGGGCTGGATCAGTGGGAATACTTCATAAGGTAAGCTATTCTCATGCCCATCTTTGGAACCTCTGGGCTAGGGATTTCTGGGGTAGAAACCCTTTCTGGCTCCAGGGTTTAACTCAGGTTGGGTGAGTTCACTGGCCCAGGCTGCTCTGGATCAGATACCCCATCTAAGGGATTCTTCCCTGCCGGCCATGTCCTATCAACTGCCAAGGTTAGCAGCTGGGGAATCTGTTTTTGGACAGGAGGCTTGGTTGCGTCTATCTGCACTCTACCCAAGTGCTGGGGGGCTAGGGTGCTCAACGTACGCTGGCAGGGAATCTGTTGCTAGGGAAAAAAGGTGCTGGAACACCTTCCCTGTTCAAGATACCTTGCCAGGTGAGCCGTTGGCCTGGGATAAACCATAACAATGAGGGGTGATGCTGACCTGAGAGGTTTAGAAAGTCAAGTATGCACAGGCAGGGTGATTTTGAAGGAAGATCAGACATGAGCTCATGGAAGTGGAGGGGGCGCAGGATGGGAAGGTTGGGATCCCAAAGAAAGATCCATCTGCCAGGGATCAGGAACCAGCTTGGCTTCCTGGTGAGCCACCAAGCCCAAACCATGTATCCAAGGCAGGAGGGCTAGCAGGTAAGCATTTAGTTCCTGAAGATAACCCTTTCCTTTGTGAGATGAGAACAGATCAATGAGCTTTGTTATGTGCGTTGGTCAAATATGGTTCAACAGCAAGGAGAGTTCTCATCACCCTGCTGATGATGGGATGGTTTGGCTTACTGATGTAAATTATCTGGTTTTAGAGGAGCTTCAGGAGAGGAGAAACAGGATCTGGATAGTCTATAGAGGGTTGATTGTGGTATCCTGGGGTGGATCCATGTTATTGATGGATGGGCCCTAGTTCTGATAAGCGAGATGTCCTCCATATCTGAAGCTGTTCAGCTGTGATGCCTTGGCTGGTGAGCTTGGCCTGGCTTTGGGTCTTTGATGGATCAAGCTGAGGCTTGGATCAAACTGTCTGGATCAGATCCTTTCTAGAAGATCTATCCTGCATCTGCAGCATTATTTACTATTGCACATGGTCTGGTGGCCCCCAGCCTTCTGGGGGCCACCTATCACAAGGATGGAGTAGGACAAACTAGGGGGCCAGTGATTTTCTGGATGGACTTAGGGTTGGTGAGGGGCCATGGCGGCTTTGGGGGATGATCCTGATTGATCGTGTTTACACACAAATATCTGGGGTCGATAAAGATAAACTTGAAGGTTTAACTGCATCCTGGAAAGGGCCTTTATTTGGTTGAGCTGATTGGATCTAGGGAGAAATTTTGATACTGTGAGTGGGTAGCTGCTTGATAGGTTGATCCCCAAGGCATCCTGATTGATATCTGTGAGCTATAATTGTTTTCCTTTACCAAAGTGTTCTGGGTGGTGGGGCTGTTGGATCAAACTATCTCTGGGGTTAGAGCTGTTGATGTACCACTACCATGCTGGTATATAGTGCTGATATTCCTGATAAAACGAGCCCATCTTCTCTGGTGCTGTTTTGTCTTTTTCTAGAGCTAGTGAGCCTCTTTATAGAAATCTTGGTTTCTGAAGTGTTCCAGGTACCTGCCCCTTGCTTCTCTTCTGGTAACATCTATAGCTGCTGCCCTATGTGGAAATCCACATGCCAGTGTTGTTATACTTTCTCTGCTTTTAGTGAGCTTTGCATACCAGCCAAACTTGAAAAAATCCTTGGCTGATGCCTTAACTGCCTGAGGTGAGTATACCCACTCAAAAGAGTGGATACGTATTTGAGATAAAGGCTTTTAGGCTATGTTGCAGTAGGGGTGAAGATATTTTTTTAAAAATCTCTACGCGACGGCTGGTCGGGATGCGGCCTTGATCCAAACTTGTATTATGCTTTGGCATTTGAGCAATCAAGCGCAACTTTTGAAACTCTGGATCGGGTAGCTTGTCGATCAGGAGAACTTGTGGCGGCATAAAATTATTTCACTGCAAATTTTGAGATGTTTCTCTTACAAAACACTAGCTTTTGGTGGTTTTAGACAACATCTTGAAATGAAATCAGTGTTTTTAAATTCTAAATGGTAGGTACTTCATTTAGATTGGGAGTAGTCAATTTGATTTGTGAATTAAAGTGCTGGGTGTAATTTTTTGAATGGGGTGTCTTTTAATTGGTGTGATGGCTTTGCCTTTGTCTTTTTATAAATTAATTACATTGGCATGGTCACAGGGATGGGCTAAATAGGTTCACGCAGCAGGGGTTGAAGGTTTGCTTCTAGGCTGGGAGTAAGATGTGGGTGACTAGTGGGTATGAGGGGGCATGTTATAGGGAGGGGGGTTTAGATGCTCAATCTTCTGGGGCAGGAGGGAGTACTGCATATCGAGGTCCTTGCAGATCTCGCGCAGAGCGATCATGAAGCGTGTCTTCCGCGCCCACCGCTTGCCTCCGTTCTGCCAGTTGCCCTTGTACTCCAGCCAGAAGAACATGTTGAGCTTGTTGCTGTCGATGATCTCGGAAAGCCCCATCAGGATCTCAGAATAGAAGTCGCGAGACTCCTCCTCGAAAAGGTACTGGTTGATGCGCTCCTTCAAAGCAAAGATCTTCTCCTTGGGAGTGTCGAAATCGATTTGGAAGTCGATCTGTTCTGCTTGAGAGGTTGATCTTCGGATGTTGTAGATGATCTTCTTCATCAGGATCATGTGGGGAATGTACGTGCTTTGGCCGTTGATGTGAGTGAACTTGGTGCCAAGGAGGCCAACCTTCTCCACCAGGAGGTTGTCTGACTCGATGTAGACGCGGTCTCCAGCATCGTACGGATGCATGACAAACAGGAAGATGATGGACTGGAACAGCTCCTTGGCGGAATCGCCAAAGATGAAGGAAAGGCCGAGGAAGAAGGTCCCAAATGGGATCAGCGTTGCGTAAAGGTCTTTTCCAAACACGACTGAGCTAGTGAAGCCAGATATAATGACAAAGATGATCAGCAGGATGGAGTCAAGCTTCCCAACTGCTTGGCTCGTGTCGCGCAGGGCAAGCGTCAAGTCCTTCCGCTCCTTGTATATCTTCATGATCTGTTCGCGCATCTCCCGCCTGGAGATGTCGCCATTGCCGTCCTTGTCAAAGTATTCAAACGCCTTGTTGGCTTCGTCCTGGGTGGAGAAGAGGGGGTAGAAATCTTGAACCTTGAGGTAGTTGCGATGCCCCTGCAGCGATGCGAATAGCTTACGGGCAAGCTTCTGAGCCTCGTTGCGGGAGTGTAAGTCTGTATTGTCGTCATACCGCCGATCAAACACATTCTTGTTGAGGTTGTTGTAGATGCTGGTGTACGCCGTCTTGGGCTTGACGTTGTTGGATGACATGTTGCGAACTGAGCTGCCTAGCTCCTGCATGCCTTTTGAGGCAACAAACGAAATGCGGGTGTTGTTTGCGTCGTCGTTGCGCTTAGCCGGGGGTTGGGTTCCTCGGCGCCTTGCCTTGTTAAGAGAGTCCAAAACAAAGGTGGCATAGTTGGCCTCCCCCAACCGTTGGCGGTACGCCGTGCGATGGAAGCGAACTGCGATCAGCTGCAGGAAGATCTTCTCCAGCGTGATAAACGACACGAGGATAACTAGACAAAGAAGGATCCGGAAGAAGACCATGCTCCAGTCCTGGGCGTGGACTGAAGGGTCCCATTCCACTGAGTGCGGAAAGGAAAAGCACCACAGCCCAAAGCTAATGGCTACACTGAACGCCACTTTGATGGTGGTGACCAATGCGGTGTAGAACTCCAGGTACTGCTTGACTAGCTCAAGCTTGCCAATGGATAAGATGCGAGTGACATGGATGACGAAGCGAGGAAGGATACTCACAATGAATGAAACAAACGTGACAATGAACACCATCGCTGATGCCCACGAGAAGAACCGCACTGCCCGATATGCTTCATGGTCGGCACCAGCTGGGTCGTTTTGGTGAATTGCCTTGACAAAGTCCACCCTGCCCGTGGTAGTCATAACAATGATGGGGACCGCCAGCACTCCCCCGCCCAGGACCATGATGATCAGATGCTTCAGCAGGTACGGCAGCCACGGAACAGCATGTGTGCTGCCAATCTCCTCCAACTCCTCCAACTCCTCGTCAGAACCATCAGGGCTCATCACCAACTCAATTGCCTGTGAGTCGTTCTTTTGTTGCATCTCCACTTCAGCTTTGCTATCCCCTTCGTCTCTTGGCATGGTGAGCAATACCCAGCTGAGAAAAACGCGTACAATAAATCAGTGCAACCCCACCTGCTCACCCCGTTGCATGAATCACCTCATCGTCACTGTTGACCAATCATAAGTCATCTTTGAGCAGGGGGCTCTTGCCAATTGATTTACCCGAGGATTACATCATCCTTGTCTGATACGCAGATAAATATTTCCCAGAAGCGATGACGCCCCAAACAACGAACTTTGCTCAACAATGATGACAAAACGAATTATGCCAATATCCATTCAAGTAACCCTATAAATAGCCCACGTCGCAACTTTATAAACATACATACCCTGATTAAACTTACCAATGCTTATATTCCAAGGAATAAATCACAGTTCCACAAGCGTATCAAGCCACCCTAAAGCAGAACTAAATGAAATCAGGATCACTTTGATCCCCTTTAAACCATCTGAAATCATATGCCGGCAGCATTAATTTCACCTCCCGCACTTGAACCAACCAACGTCATACACCGAACCCATCCATTCCGCAATGGCTTGAAATAAAAAAAAACATGCTGCGCCAGCTCTGCATCCATAACAATCCTAAATAGTCGCCAACCAGCCCAAATTGGCTATTTCGAGCCATGCCGCAGCCACCTCCGACTAGACCCTCGCGGATACCGAATCCATCGCTTGCCTCCGATGCCGAAAACGGTTCCCCGGAGGAAACTGCCCATTCCAGTGGATTTCTAAATATCTTCCTGGCCATCAAAAAGCACCACGGCTAAGCACGACAACTGGATAGCATCTTCAGCCCACCTTCTACCCAATAGTCAAGTTATATACATTCAAGATTCGTTTTCCCTACCAAGAGTTATCAAAGATGCAACAATGTCCCCCTGGACAATCCCTGCCCAGTTAGGTTTAGTCCTAAATTCACATTATACACCAGGCCCCCAATATGCTTCACCTAGCACAAATGATATCCACAGATAGTGTGATAACTATTGACCCTAAAATCTTTAACTGACCAACCTTGGGTCCACTCTCTTTTTAAACCAGCACAAAGTAGGCCGCAAGGATCCCAAAGATATCCAGTTCAGAATACAGCCCCCTCGCTAATCTTTTACAGCCTGGTCTATCCCCATCTAAGGAAGGTTCAGCTTGCTTAAGTAGTTTCGGTTGTTAGTTGTATTGCACCTGCTAGTTTGATCTAAACCCTGGTCAACTGGTCCATTCTTAATGGGAGGTCAGCTTCAGATCCAAGCCCAAGGTTGGCCTGTCAGCACAGTTCCCCTCCCTTGGCGTCCTGAAGCTCACTTTCAACCTTGCTGGTTGTGATGGTCCGCACCAGGAGCTATTTTGCTGGCCAGAGATGAGCACTGGCTAAATAAAGATTGGTTGCCCAAGAAAGGTAAATGTTGGTTGGTTTGTTGATATGTCTAGCCCTGGTGGTTGGAAGCGGTGGTCTGTTCCCTGGGGTAGTAGCAAGGTGGCCCCTATTTAGTACTTTGAAAGGGTAGGAGTGGTGCCCTGGGATGGTTATACTGTCACAACATCTTTGATTACACCCTCTCAGGGAATGAACGCCCTGAGTAAATCACCGAGCGGCCCACCGAGTGGTTCACCGCTCAGTCAATAAACCGGTGGCACCTTTATCAGTTAACTATCTATGACGGGGATCACTTGATCCAGGTCCTAAATGGAACACCACTTGATTAAGCCTCATGCCTCAAGAGAAACATTACTCAGATAAGCCCCATGACCTCCATGACGTATATGGACAACATTTGGCTTGTCATAATACTATATATTAAGCTATATTCATATTCAATAAAGTATCATTCTCTTCTTAATCTTCCCCTTTATTTCATTTATTATACTTTCTAGAAGTATAAACTCAACAGTGGTAGCACAGGTAGGTTATCCATACCTACCCAACTCAAAGGAGAAAATTCCTCCTAAGAAAAAACCCAAGCAATGTCACTCCCTAACAGTTGGAGAGATTACAAAGTAGGACAAGACATCCCCCCTGGACTTGTCATCTACAATAATCTCCTTGTACCCATTGGCCAGTACAACGCCCTTAAAACCCGCAAACTGTTTCCTACCACGCCAGCTACAACAGTGTCTACGCAACCTGAGATACCCAACATTGTGTTTCAGTGTTTATGTACTGCTGAGATTGGTGCCTTTGCAGGTCTACGCTGTGAGAACGCCTCTCTTTGGATCAACAGCACCAAGAGCAAGTTTGAACAAGTGGAGTACCCTTAAAGACTCTGGGTTAGCAAAATTGCCCTCCGCGTCACAGGTACTGCCTTGCATTTTGTTACCAAATGGCTAGCTCAACACCCCAACCAGAAGAAAAACTGGGAACTATTCAAAGCCCCATTCCTCAAAAAGTTCTCCATGAAGGATTCAGACGTAGTGATCATGACCGAGCTCTGAACCTTCAAAATGACAGGAACCATTGAGGAATACATTGCTGCATATGAAGGACTATGTGATTGTGCTCCCAACACCATCAATTATGATGAACCTGGACCATGCCTGGACTTCTACAATGGCCTTCCTACACATATCAGACATCATTTTGACATGACTTGCTGCAAGAACCTTGAGGATGTATTCCTAGAGGGAAAACATGCAGCTCAGAAGTCTGACAATCTGCACGCTACCAAAAAGCGTAAGGAAACCCCCGCAGTTAAGAGAGAGCCTCCCCCAACAAGCAAAACAACTGAGCCAACAATACCCAACCTCGAAACGGGAATTGCACTGCACAAGCCAACCAGGATAGCACTGAAGATACCAATGAGGAGGGAAAAGCTCAGGGGAGTGCTTAGGCAAGCCGCCCTCCCCCTCTTCACAAGACTCGTACAGAGAACAGGACGTGGACTCCATCACCATGATCCAAGTTCCCTCCAGCAACCCTCTCCTGTTTGCCGCCCAATCTGGAAATAAACTCCTTACCTAGCCTTTCCGTTTTTGCAGATACCAGGGCACGGCGCTATTCAACACTGGAGCCAACCAATTGCTTATTAACAAGAGTTTCACAGACCTCATGAAGTTACCTACCATTTGAAGTAACATCAGAAGAGTCATCATGGCGGACAACTTCAGCACACCAGTTACCCACGAGACCAAACCTTTCCAGGCCCAAATTGGAGACGTCCAAACAACAATTAGTGGCCCCATCATCCTAATCCTAAAATACAATATCATACTTGGATTAGATTGGATGCAAAAGACAAAGCCTCACATCAACTGGGACAGTGCCACCCTCACAATCCAGCGAGGAGAAGTCCGCCATCACGTGTACCCAACACACCTTGACACCCTCATGAGGGATCACATATTTGTAAAGATCATGGAAACAGAGAAGGAAATTGACGTCAGCAAAATCAATTGGAGAATGTGTACATATGAAGTCATCCACTTCAAAAACACAGAAATACATCATGAACAAACCCCAATTAGAGACCAGCTGGTCAACGAGTTTCCCTCTGTATTCCAAGAATCACTACCCGGGCTACCCCCTGATTGGGGTATACAGCATGAGATTGATTTAAATGATAGTGTACCTAAGGCGCAACCCATCTACCACATCACACCACAAGAAGACAACGCTCTGAAAGCCTACCTTGACAAAGCACTCGAGAAAGGCCTCATCAGACCTTCAAAATCACCCTTTGGTGCCGCTGTCTTCTTTGTGGCAAAGAAAGATGGAAGCCTCTGCCTGGTCACAGACTACAGGGCCCTCAACAAGGTCACAATAAAGAACAGGTATCCCCTGCCCCTAATTGCTGAACTTTTTGATGCCCTGGGGGGGTCCCAAATCTTCACTAAAATTGATTCGACAGCAGGATATCCCCGAATTTGTGTGAAACCTGAAGACATTCCAAAGACTGCATTTAAGACTAAATAGGGATCCTTTGAATGTGTTGTCCTCAATTTTGGCATGACAAACGCTCCCAGTACCTTTTTAACCTTCATGAATGAAGTATTCAAGGAACACATTGGGAAAAGAGCAATCATCTACCTGGACAACATCATCATCTATAGTTCCAACCTACAACAACACTGGGAAGACGTCTGCGCAGTCCTCTGTACCCTGCAGGAAAACCAACTAATTTCCAAACCATCCAAATGTGAGTTCTTCTCAACTGAACTCCCCTTTCTTGGTCACATCATTAGCAAGGACGGTATCAAGCCTGATCCAGACAAAATACAAACTATAACAAGATGCCAGCCCCAAGGAACAAGAACAAGCTCTGCACTTTCCTTGGAATGGTAGCCTATGTACACAGGTTCATCCCTGACTGGGGCGCCCTAACAGCCCCTATCAGCCATCACAGGGAAAACAACCAAGTTTGTCTGGACACCGCTACGTGATCAACACTTCTGCCAGCTAAAAGATCGCATGGTCACTGCTCCCATCTTGCAATATCCAAACTGCAAGGGTATCTATGAGCTAGATACCAATGCCTCTGATTATACCATAGGAGGAGTCCTCTGTATCCAAACAGCCCAGAAAGACTTCCTCCCTGTAGCATATGAATCTAGGAAACTATTGGACGGCAAACAAAGATACCCTATACACAATAAGGAGTTGGTTGCCATCATACACTGTCTCATGAAATGGTGATGTTATCTAGAAGGAGCTCAGACGTTCAAAGTACTCACCAACCACAAGTTGCTGATATTCTTTAAAACACAACAACACCTGTCAAGAAGACAAGCTGAATGGATGAGTCTCATACAGAGATACCCCATGCAAATTGAATACAAGCCAGGCAAGGAAATGGTTACTTCAGACGCCCTATCAAGGCTATACAATAAACACATCCTCTGCACTGATGGCGACCCCAACTGGCCCATGTTAATCATGGGGAATCTCCAGGAAGGGTTCCCACCTGGCACACCAATGGACATCCAAGAGAAAGTCCTCAAGAACAAATATCTGTTCAAAAACGTATATGGTACCCTCCACTGGATCCTTCCAAATGGTGACACAGTACCCTATGTTCCGTCAACATAAAAGATTGACACAATCCTCCGTTATCCCAGGGACTTGGGACACACCCGTAGCAAAAACTTGCACAAATACTTCAAGACACGCTACTGGTGGTCCAACATGCTAGATGATATCAAGGAATTACTGGAATAATGTGAGGTTTGTGAGAAGTACGCTCAAACCAAAGCTCTACCCAAGTCAGTAGTACCCGTATCTATCCCACAGCCCTTCAAGGTATGGTTGTTAGATATCGTGGGACCTATGCCTGGTGAAAGCAAAGGCAAGAAGTACATCATCACAGCCATTGACTATGCAACCAGATGGCCTGTAGCACAAGCCACTAAGGAGCATAAAGTCAACAACGTGAGACAATTCATTGGTAAGGAGATCATAGCTAAGTTTGGAAAGCCCAACCTCTTAATCACATATGGAGGCGCTGAACTCAAAGCTATTGACACCAACATAGCCTTGCCAAAAATGGAATAAAACACGTCACAGCCAGCCCATATCAACCCCAAGCAAATGGATGTGTAGAACAACTAAACGGCTCTCTAGTAGAAGCCCTCAGTAAGTTATCTGCCAACAATCCAAAAGCCTGGGTTGACATGTTACCAACTGCCCTTATGGTCTGCAGAACACAAGTCAACCGCAATACAGGCAAAAGCCCTTATGAACTTGTTTATGGTCAGAAACCTTCACTTGTCAGTACTACCACAGGACCACAACTGCCACTTCCCAAGAAGATACCAGACAGCAATGACCCAAAAGTACTACAAGCCAGAAAGGACCAAGAAGCAATGGAACAGCAAAGGGTTCAACGAGAAGCAATCCCATTACAACAAGAAAGGTTCCAAGTCGGAGACAAAATCTGGGTTATCAACCACAACCAGCACAGATTAGACCCAGGATTGCACGGACCAGGCATTGTCATGGAGGTGAAACCCAACAACACGTACCTCATCAAAGGGATTGGAGCTTGAACCAAACTAAGCCATATGGACCATGATCAACGTGGTTTGTGTAAGGCAAGAACAGCCAAAAGAAATTCAATACTCCCTGTCCCTAATGCCAAACTGGATCAGTACCAGGCCTGTATACCAGATACCCTCAAGAAGGTTCCCAAGGCTCCGCCTTCCAGCACCCCAGGGAGAGATGTCGCAACATCTTTGATTACTCCCTCTTGGGGAATTAATGCCCCAAGTAAATCACTGAGCGGCCCACCAAGTGGTTCACTGCTCAGTCAATAAACCAGTGGCACCTTTATCAGTTAACCATCTATGACGGGGATCACTTGATCCAGGCCCTAAATGGAACATAACTTGATTAAGCCTTGTGACTCAAGAGAAACATTACTCAGATAAGCCCCATGACTTCCATGACATATATGGACGACATGTGGCTTGTCATGATACTATATATTAAGCTATATTCATATTCAATAAAGTATCATTCTCTTCTTAATCTTCCCCTTTATTTTGCTTATTATACTTCCTAGAAGTATAAACTTGACAATACTAAGAAGTATAGATGTTGCCGTAACTGTGCTTTTTAGCAGAGTTACAAGGGGGAAATATTTAGAAACTAGATAATATTCTTTATTGAGAGATAATGATTTTATAGTTAACATGAGTCATGGATAACAGGAACATGATTGTGTTGATCACACAGTGACATGGTGAAGGGGGTGGCTTGATCCTGATAATGAGTCAAGTGCCAAAACAAGGTATCCATTGTAAGGGATCATCATTTGTTCATATTGTTGGATTTGGTAATTTGAGTTGACTTCCTAGTCTGGCTTTGAGTAGCCGGATAATTGGATTGTGGGTCACAAACCCACTTACTCGGAACCTTGCTGGTGAGTCAAGCCTGCTGTTTTGACACTCCCCTCAACTGAAGGTCAGCCTCCTCTGGGGACAGCTTGTTAGGGAAGTTGTCAGGAGCCTGGGCGCCATACTGGACTAACTGTTGTTCTGTGGCAGGTAGGGTGGTCTCACATTGTTTCTGTCTTGCCTTGCAGGGTTTCAGGCAATCATGGTGGAGGACCTTGTCTTGTTTACGTTTCCCAAGTCCTTGCACGGGGTAAGTGTTGTTTTGGTTTACCTTTAAGATAATGGTGGGACCTACTTTCTCTGGCTGTAGTTTACTTTTTTCCATGTCCATGACCAAACTTTGTCCCCAACTTCATGTCTATTTTGGATGGGGACAAAGGTTTTTTGCAGATGTTCATTTTCCTTTTCTGTTTGTTTGCTGTTGGCCTCTATCACTTGAGGGTCTGAGCGTGGGGGGAATTCCCTTGGGATTTCCAGTTTGGGTCCTGTCAATGCTTGAATGATATTTGGCTGTGTGCTGTATACCAACTCAAATGGGCTTTTTCCGGTGGATCTGTTCACTTGGGTTTGGCACACAAGTAGTGCAGTTGATAGCTGTTTATTTCAGTCTTCAGGTCTCCTAGCAGTGAGCTTGGGTAAGGCTTGCACAAGGCTGCCATTAAGCCGCTCTACACATCCATTGGCCTATGGGTGGTATGGTGTTGTCACAGTTTGTTTGACCCCTTTTTGCAAGGTATATGTTGGTGGTTTTGGAGGTCAATTCTTTCCCTCCATTGATTATCAGGAGTTCTGGCTTTCCGAACTTGCTGATTATCTCTTTACCAATAAATCATTGTACGTTGTTGCCAGTGTGCGCCCTTACTGCTTGGGCTACTGGCCATCTTGTAGAAAAGTCTATGGCGGTGATGATGTATTTCTTATCATTGTTTTTCCCTGGCATGGTGCCAACAACGTCAAGGGCCCATACTTTGAAGGATAGTTGTGTGCAGATGGGAAGTACTGACTTTGGAGGGTTTTTGCTTTTGGCAAACTTTTTACATACCTCACATTGGTCTAGGACTTCTTGGACATCACAATATAAGTTTGGCCACCAGGCCTTGTGCTTAAGGAACTCATATAGATTTTGGCTCTTGGTGTGTCTGAGGTCCCTGTGATAGCGTAGGATGGTGTCTACCCGCTGGTGCGTGAGGATATAGGGAATGGTAGTGCTGTCAGACATTTTTCTGTGTAGGGTCCTGTATACATCAGCAAATAGGTGTTTGTTCTTGATAACCGTTTCTTTTGTTATGTTGGTTGTACCAGGGGGAAAACCCCCATCTTTTGTTTGTAGTACCAAGAGAGGCCAGTCTGGGACAAGCTCATTTTTTCCTCTTGTAGCACGGTATAGAGGCGTGAGAGGGTGTCTGCCATGGCAAGCTCGGGACCAGGTTTGTACTGTATGAGCATGTTGAATCTCTCCAAGAGCTCCATCCAGCAGGCTTGGTGATGAGATAGATTTTCTTGTGTTTTAAAATATATGAGCGGCTTGTGGTTGGTTAATGCTGTGAATTCTTTCTGCTGTTCCAGATAACAGCGCCATTTGACTAGACAGTGTACAATAGCCAACAGTTCCTTGTAGTGGATAGGGTATTGGCACTTGTTGTTTGTCAACTTTTGTGATTCATAAGCTACGGGCAGGAAGTCACTGTCATTATTTTTGATTTGTAGTACTCCCCCAATGGATGCATCTTAGGTGTCAGTTTCCATTTGGTATTCCCCGTCATGTTTGGGGTATAACAGGATGGGAGCTGTTGTGAGCTTCTCCTTGAGGCGTCTAAAACAGAGGTCATGTTGGGGCGTCCACACAAACTTGGATTTGGCGCCTGTTATGGCGGATAAGGGGGCAGTCAAAACGCCACAGTTAGGTATGAAGCAACGTACATAGGCCACTATCCCCAGGAAGGTGCGGAGTTCCAACTTATCCTTGGGTGGCGGCATCTTACATATGGCCTGTATCTTTGACTGTTGGGTTTGATGCCGTCCTTTGAGACTATGTGTCCTAGAAATGGTAACTGCTTGCAGAAGAACTGAAATTTGGAGGGTTTGGTCAACAGTTTGTATTGTTCCAAGGTAGCAAAGACTGCTTCTAGGTCTTTGTGATGCTGTTCTATTGAGGGGCTGTAGACAATGATGTTGTCCAGGTAGACTAGGGCGTGCTTGCCTATGTGTGGCGCAAATACTTTGTTCATGAAGGTCACAAAAGTGGAGGGAGTGTTTGTCATGCCAAAGTTGAGTACCACACATTCATATGAGCCATATTTAGTGTGGAAGGCTGTCTTAGTGATATCTTCCTCCTTGATGCAAATCTGGTTGTAGCCTGCAGTCAGATTAATCTTAGAGAAGACTGTGGCTCTTCCCAAGGTTTCAAAGAGATTGTCAATCAGTGGCAGTGGATAACAATTCTTGATGGTAACTTTGTTTAGGGCTTGGTAGTCTGTGACCAGGCGCAAGGTACCATCCTTCTTGGCCACAAAGAACATGGCGGCCTAAAAGGAGACTGTGAGGGGTGGATAAGTCCTTTCTCCAATGCCTCCTTGAGGTAGGAGCGTAGGGTGTTGTCTTTTTTTGGGGTAAGCCTGTAGATAGGGCGCGCTTTGGGGAAAGCCCCTTTGAGTTGAATGGAGTGTTAGATGTGTTTCTCAGGGGGCAGCCCAGGTAGCGCTTCCTTGAAGATTTCTGGATGATGGGCCACAATTTTGCGGTCCTGAGGCGTGGAGGTATCCTGATGATCCTTGAAGTGTATGATTTCATACTGGCAGGAGTCCCAGTCAATAGCTTTTAGGTTTTCCTTCTCATACAAGGTCTCTGTGATGCGCACAAAATTGTGGTTGCGTAGGAGTTGGTCCACTTAGTCAGGGTAGATATGGTGGTTGACACCTTCACGCTTGATGGTCAAGACTGAGGTTGCCCAGTCTATGCAAGGGTTGTTCTTTTGTAACCAGTCTAACCCCAGTACAATGTCAAACTTTGGGAAGTCAATGACGGGACCTTGGATGGTGGAGTGCAGGTTCTTGAGCATGACGGAGAAGGGGGTGGTTTCCCTTGTCATGGCAATGTGGTGTTCATCTGCCAGGACCATGTCTTTAATCCGCAAAGGATTAGTGGCCAGCTTGAACTTGTCTACAAAGCTGCTGTTGACTAGGGTTCAATCTGCACCCAAATCTAGGAGTGCTGAGCCTGTGTAACTGTGAAAACAGAAAAGGATAGGACATCAATTTATTGGGATGTCTGGCAATGATGTACATTACCAGGTCCTCTGAGGACACTTGGATCATTGGGCATTGGTCCACATCCTTGGGTCAGTACTTGTTGTTGGGAGAGTCAGGAGTTGTGTGAGAAGAGCTTGGCTTGCTTAATGCTCTCCCCAGACTTTTCCCTTGTCTTGATTGCCTTGTGTGGTGGTGATACAGAAATAGGTACAATTGGATTGGCCATTGTTCCCACTTCCATTTTCATTTGAACCAGTGGGTTTATGGTTGATGTTATTCCTGTTGCTTCCAGGAGTGGTCAAGAGGAGCGCCTGCTTGGATGGGAGTCCTTGGGCCTTTCTTGTTTCCCAGTCTGTGCCTTGTGTAGAGTGTTGGATGTTTGTTCCGCTTTTTCTGCTTCACAATACAGGCTTTGCAGGTTGGTCACATGTTCCAGGTTCATGTGTCTCATCACATGCAACTTGAGGGCGTTATAGTACATGATATGTGTGGCTGGGGTGTCAAAGGCCATGTCAGATGGTGCACAAAGTCAGAGTTCCTTGTAGGCGCAGGTAAGTTCCTTCACAGTGCCTGTCTGGGTAAGGTTCTTCACTTGGTGTATGATCATGAGCGCTGTGTCCTTAAGTACAAATCTTGCCAAGAAATTTTGCTTTAAGGTATCCCAGTTCTTGTTGGTGTGTCTCTTGTGCCACTTGTCACACCAGGTGCCAGCGTCATGGGTCAGGCGGATAGAGATTTCCACAATTCAAAATTGTTGCGGGCACTCCATCTGGGCCAGCTTGCTCTGAGCGGACTGGATCCATGCAACAGTGTTGTTGTCATTGGCCCCGGCAAAGGGTTTCAAGGCAGCACTTTGCAGTCTTTGAGCTACGTAGGCAGACATGGCACTTTTGTTGGTTGGCTGCAGAATGGCAGAGGAAGCCTGAAAGAGTCCTTGTGCAGACATGGAGTTGAAGGCGGGTAGTGAAATCACTGTATTCTGGTACAGGACAAAGCCATTGGGTATCTTGGTATCAGGGGTGTATGGGGTCCAGCCAGGTGAGAGGCCAGACATAATTCTGTCAAGGATTTGTTGGCTGCGGCGCGTGCGGGCAACAGGCAGAATTTTTTAAGATAAGGTAGGATGGAGAACCTACCTGTTCTACCAATGTTGTAACTGTGCTGTTTTAGCAGAGTTACAAGGGGAAAATATTTAGAAGCTAGATAATAATCTTTATTGAGAGATAGGGATTATATAGTTGACGTGAATCAAGGATAACAGGAACATGATTGTTGATCACACAGTTGGATGAAAGAAGGGGGTGGCTTGATCCTTGTAATAAGTCAAGCGCCAAAACAAGGTATCCCCCGTAAGGGATCATCATCTGTTCATGTTGTTGGATTTGGTAATTTGAGTTGACTTCCTAGTCTGGCTTTGAGTATCCAGGTAATTGGATTGCGGGTCACAAACCCACTTACTCAGAACCTTGCTGGTGATTCAAGCCTGCTGTTTTGACATGAGGAATTTGGTGGGATCTCAGGTTAGAGGTTAAGAAAGATGATTTTATGCATATTGCTTTCAAACCCAAAGAAACTCTGGCCTAGTTTGCTGATTGCTTCTATATTTAGGGACAACAACTCATCACCAGTCAACAGTTGACCCCCGGGAAGTGTATACAGCATGCTTAATGTGTTGAAGGTGAATCAACTCCTGTGTCTCCACTTCAAGGCACATAAGGCATCCTGTACTTCCATGAAGAGTATCAAGACCTTCTTGCAAGATATGCATTTGGCTGATGGAGGAACCGTGGTCAGAAAGAATAAGGCCAATAGCTCTGTTACTACTTCTTGTACCCCGTGCATCATGAGACTTGGCTCTAATGGGCAGCCCAAGCAACAAGGTTGTCAAAATTGTGGTCAAATTGGACACCACTTGAAAACCTGCACCAGCCCCTGTGTAGAGGGATGTGACCCCAAATAGCAGGCAGGAAAAGAGATATCATCTTAGAGGCAGAGACGCTCTCTGCTGACCAATCTCCTCCATATTCTCCTGATCCTCCCTCTGACAAAGAATCTTCTCCTTTGTCTGACCCTACTATCCTTCACTTCTTCAATGATCTGTCAAGCAACTCTGAGCCCAAAGATTATGACTGCAATGATTAGGATAGTTATTGCTACTCATTGCTAGCTGTCCCTGAGGCTGTGTTGGTCCCCTACAAGCTTTGTTCAGGGAAAACCACATCTACGTCTTGCCCACCTCTGGCTGAAGCCAAGCCATGGTGGCTTGCCCTTACCTTGCCCAAGCTCATTGACCTCAGTGTTAGTGGACTCCTTGGAAGAGGCCGCTGAGCTAGTTGAGGCCCTCTTCAAAAATGTTGCTGTATCCCTCCCTTTGCAAACTGTATATAAGGAAATTCTTGCCTTACAATTCATGCTGGCCAAATCGGAGAAGGAATTAGAAGCTTCTCAAGACTTTCTGGTTGTCTTACCCCCTTTTGGAAAGATACTACCCAAGTGGAAGTATTGATCCAGAAGGTTAAAATTAAATCCATCTTGGACATGGGTTCCCCTGTCAACCTTGTATCCTCCAAGTTGATGAAGAAGCTCAAGCTGGATCCTTGGCTTTGACTATACTCAGTCTTTTAGAACTGTTGGTATGGTTCAGACTTGGGCTATTGGCACTACTCCAGTCTGCCAATGATTTTTGGGAAGATTCTTATTGCATCACTTCTGTTGTTTTAGAGAAAAAGCTATGAGCTCCTGGTTGGCACTCAATTTCTCTAAGAATACAATGGAATTTTAAATCTTTGAGATGGTTACCTATCCCTCTTAAGGGATGAAGTCCTGTTGATCTTTGTCGTAATTTCAGTTTCACGCAAGGCCTATGAGACAGGAACCCCTGTAGGGGTAGAGCCTAACCCTGTTGTCCTAGGACTGGTTGACTATTAAAGGAGGACTTATAATAGATATATGAATGAAGCTTATTTATTAAGAAAAGGAATGAGGGGATTATATAGTCACTCATTCCATCTTCAGGATGAACAAAGGGCAACATGAACAGTCATGTGAACATTCAGGAAAGGTTCTATTGATCCTAGTATGTTATGTGAGGGATCTACAGAGATCAGGTGATACTGGATAAGTCTCAGAATAAGGTTCGAGTCCCTAGTTTCAGAGATATGAGCTCAACAAGGCAGGCACTGGTTTGGAGCTTGATAAGAGGAACAATGTATTATTATCCAGTAATAGAATCACAAACACTGCTGTATCTCTGGAAGTACTGAAGATTGGATCAAAGTAGAATAAGTCTTTCTAGGGTAGTTTTGCATGGATAGTGTGATGGTGCAATAATATTGATAGGCTAAATATTGGCTAAGCCCAAATTGATAGCATCATTTATATTGTATATATGGATCAAATTAGTACTGAGCATATCATAGTGAGATATCTTAATACCAAAATTCACAAAAATCTTTGAGGAACCTCCACGCATCCCTGGCAAGCGCCTTAAGACTTGTGCTATTGAGTACCCCATAGGCATCTTCTTTCTAAAGTACAGGACTCACTCCTCCAATATGCGCTCCACACCTCCTTCTTGTCCTGTGGAGGAAGGTTTCCCTTTGCTTGCTCCTGCGGCTGTCACTATTCTGCCTATTTCTCAAGTGATTATTGATTCTCAGATCTCATATGAGTTGCCATAAAAGTTGTTCTTAGAGTTGTACTTGCCTGAATTATTAAGCCGTAAAGAGCCTTGATTATGCCCTAGGATTCTAGATCAAACTCATAAGGAGCCTGTAAAGCTGCTGCTAGCCAATCTGACTGCTCTGCCCATGCAGGTTTCTAGAGGCCAATTTGTGGGACATGGAAGCATATTGGGAGCAGAGCATGTGGCTTCTCTCTACCCCTTTGGGACTTTCATCAACTTCAACTTACCTGAAGGAGATCCTTAGATTCTCTCCCTGTTCACTGCCGCAGAATTCCCACAACTGTCACCCATTCAACAAAAAGATGTGCTAATCTACTTGATCAGTTTAAAAATATCTTTTCCTCTGGACCTACGGACTATGAACTAGCAAAAAGGGTTATTCATCAGATTGATACAGGTGCTGCTCTGTCCTTTTGTGCTAATCCCTACTGCCGCAGTAGAGTGGGAGATGCCCAGGTTTCCAAAGAACTAAAACAACCTCTGAATGCTGGACTCTTAGCTCCCTCTCAGATCCCTTGGGCCTCCTTTTACTGATCCTTAAGAAGAAGGATAGAGACCATTGTATTGTGATAGACTATCACTGCCTAAACTCTCTCATAAAAAAGGATTCATATCCTCTGCTGAGAATTGATGATGCCCTTAGGCAATTGGGGGCTCAAAGTTCTTCTTTGCCATGGACTTAGCATCAGGATACTGGCAGGTCAACTTGTCCCCAGAAGACCAAAAAAAGCCGCCCTTATCACATCAGAAGGACTCTACAAACCCACTCAAATGCCTCAAGGACTCTGTAATGGTCCAGCTATATTCCAAAGAGCCATATACTCCATTATATGTGATCTGAAGCTCTCCTGTGTACTTGTATACCTGGAAAATATCATGGTGTTCAGTTCCATCTTCACTGATTATTTGGACCATCTCAAGTCTGTTTTTCTCAAGATTTGAAAAGCTGGTTTGAAGCTCAAACCTTTCACGTTTTCTTTCTTTAAGGAACAACTTGAGTTCTTGGGACATGAAGTCACTCAGACTGGAATACACCTGTGGTAAAATGGCTATGAGCTATGATGCTATTTACCAGCTTCTGTTAGTTGTAGGAGGCCATAGGCCTTACCTATCTGTCATAAAAGGCTATAGGTCATACTTGTTGGACATAGAAGTTCATCAGCTTTATCTGTGGGCCATACAATGCTATAGGCATTACCTGTAATCCATACAAAGCTATAGGCTTTATCTGTTGGCCAGAAAGTCTATAGGTTAAATATGTTGTCCAGATCATTCCGCATGTCATATATGTTGCTCAGATAAAGTATAAATAATCAGTTAAACTTTCTGTTCCATAATCTGTCTGTATTATGCCAAATTTGCCATGATTGCCTTTAGAACAACTAGTTGATAACTGATGCTGCTGATCTAATTTACAATCACTCTTGTCAGTTGTAATTTCCACATGAAACTTTAGCAACTAACTTGATTGATCATCAATATTCCACATTGTTGATCAGCATTTCAGTTGGCTATCATCTCACAAATGCCTATATAATCTTCACTTAACTTATGTAATAAATTAGAGACCTTTTATTATAAACTAAATACTGTTGTTTCTCCTTTAACTTGAATAAATTACTTGTCAACTGCCTTTGCAGAGGTGCAGACCTTGGGTCTTTACAACCTATGATAGCTCCTGTAAGCTATAAACAGATGTTGAGCCCGTGTTTTCAGCACTGTTAATATAGAAACACCTAGGAATCATAAGTCTGCTGTATACCACTTATTGATTCTGAATCCTCTCTTTCCCTTCTCTAGTATTCATTGTCTGTCCAGATTCTGGCTGATTAACATTCACTCATTCCTCTGCCAACCCTGTTCTGACTTTGTTGTCTTGTTGCCAAACAACAACAGAATCCTTCTCAAAGTATATATTGTCTTTCTGGTATCTGACTGACTACTATACACCAACTCTGTATCCTATCCTGTTGCCCTATTGCCAGACAACACCTGAATCTCTTCTGCTGTTATTAATAATATGATCTTCATATATTGGCAATAGTTGGTAACTCCTCAGTTTCATGCTTGCAAGGCATATTCTGTTGTACTCCTTTTTTCCTGGTGCTCATATATCTAAGTACTGCTTAAGCCCAACAATCTATTAGAGCAGTCACCACAACGCCCCATGGACAACAAGGTGAAAGCCATTGATAAGATGTTGCCCCCCCCCCAAAAAATCTACATGAGGTCCAAGTATTCCTTGTCATGATGGGATATTACCAATCATTTATCCCTGAATTTGCTGAACTAAGTGAGCCCCATGTCCAACTTCTCTGGGATGTATCCTTTGAATGGACTGATAGCCAAAAACAATCCTTTGAGGCTATGAAGACCAAGCTCAATGAGGCTCTCATCCTAGTCTACCCTGACTATGATAAAGAGTTCATCTTTTACATCAACGCCAGTGACGTAGCTGTGGGTGGCATCTTATCCCAGCTAGACAATGAGGGTGTGGATTGACCTGTGGCATATTCTTCACATGTCCTCAAAAAACATGAGAAGAATTATAGCGGCACTGAGACAGAATGCTTGTCTGTTCTACATTCTGTGAAACAGTTTTGGCACTACATTTACAAAACTCACTTTACTGTAGTCACTGACCATTCATTCCTTAAGTGGCTGCAGCAATTAAAGGAGCCTGAAGGTCAATTGTCATGTTGGGCTCTGAGCTTACTAGGATACAGTTTCACTGTGGTCCATTGTCCTGGTGCGCAACATCACTAAGCTGATGGATTGTCAAGGATGCCTATACTAGCTATCAATCTGGCAAACACTGATTGCCTATATGAATTAATAAGGTACCCTGACTCCTGGGCCACTGATCCAGAAGACATCTGATTGGCACTCCAGGCCCTATCAAAAGATACTGTGAATTGAGATAGACAACTCTTCAAGAAATTCAACAACACCTATCTATCCTATGTTTGCCCTAGTATGAGAATAGCAATCATCCTCCAGGCCCATATTGACACTAGGTATGAAGATATAGTCAAAACTCATGACTGGTTGTGCAAAAACTTTTACTGGGAGAACATGCACCTCCTGATCCCTGAAGTCCTTGCCTCCTGTCACTCTTGTTAACTCCAACGCCCTTGACCATCCCAGCATCAGTTCAAACTCATCCTGCCTAATCATGTCTTCCACTCCGTGGGTATTGATGCTGTTGGTCCTCTCCCTTGTTCTAGGTCTGGGTGTTGGTTTATACTGGTAGCCGTAGACTATTTTAGCAAGTGGGTCAAAGCCAGAGCCACAAAAGATATCACTGCCAAGACCACTGCTAACTTCTTGTTGCAAGATATCTTCTACTGCCATGGCTGTCCTCAAGTCCTGCTATCTGATAATGGCACCAACTTCAATGCTCTCCTTATCACGTCTATTGTAGAGGCTATGGGTACTCATCAGTCTTTTTCTGCACCGTACAATCTGTATACCAATGGGACTGTTGAACAAGCAAAATTGTCCCTAGTGATCATTGTGAGAAAGCTCATCCTCTTGGATGCTGCCAATTAGGATATTTTTCTCCCAGCTGCCCTATTTGCTTATCAACTCAGTAGACATTGAGTGTCTGGACAATCCCCCTTTGTCATGTTATATGGACGTGAAGCTACACCCCCCTCAATCTTGGGGCCACCCCTAATCAAAGTTGATGTGGCTGCCAACCCCAAAACCCATATCAAGGACTTAACCAATTGCATCATTGACGTTCAGGCTACAGCCTACTCTACTGATTACAAGGTCAAGGCTTTAGAGCTCTTGCCATTCAATGCTTTGAGGACCCCCTTCCATGAGTTTTAAGTAGGTGACCTAATCCTCTAATATCAGAATTGTACTGGAGGAAGAGCTACAAGCTAGACTCCCTCTAGGTTGGACCTTGTCAAGTCACCTTCAAGAAGGGTGTTGAGTATACTGTGAAGCTTCTATCATCTGGCTGTCTTTTTGCCTGAGTTCACTCCAAATTTCTCCACAAATATCAACTCTATGTGTCCAATCTTGAGGAGGGAGATGTCAAAAATTGTGCTATTAATGCTATTTTAAGTTTTCCTTTGAATAATAATATCTGCAAAGATTTGGTTGGTTCTGCTTTTGACTTTGGAAATTCCTTTCCTTCCATAAATGGGTTGACATTAATGTTCATCCATTCTGGAATACCATACCTGCCCTTAACTGACCCTGGTATGATTTCAACCCAATGTGACCCCCTCTGTCACTCTGTCTACCTATTGAGTGATCATTGATCCTCTTTCTACTATTTATGTAGAATTGATTTTCCTAATAAAGACAAGTTTATTCACATTTGTGTTGGTGTTTGTATTCTTTGAGCTTTTTCTTTTTCTTTTTGCAAAAAGGAAATAATCTTCTTGTATTCCAGGAAATTAAGGTATGTGCCCTTAATTTTGCCCTGGAGTCTAACCCAAGGCTAGCTTAAAACCTCAAATCTTTTGTTATAAAGATTTCCTGCTGTGTTCTCCTGGATGTTGTCCCAGGAGCCAAACACAACACATGATTTTTGGGGTTAATCATGGTGTTATGAACCGCCATAACATTGTTATTTCCAGAAGTTGTGTTTTACCTATCTAGGCTGATAGAGCAGATCTTTGCTATCAAAACAACACCTTGATGGTCTCCCTAGGTGTACTAGTTCAGAAGTTAATCAGAGTTTAAAATTCAGCCCGGGAGAGCTCATTGATATGTTCCAAAAAGGAAATGCAATTAGGTATTTGGCCTACAAAAACAACAATCAACACTGCACGGGCAAACACTAGTGTATCTCAGCTGATACTGATTGGATTTGGACGTTTTTACGCTCAAATTGAAGCCACAAAGCAGGAGCTTTGATTGAACTATTTTTGAATAATAAACAAGGGCAAAGCGTGAAGTTTGAAGTTTGAAGATTCTCAAAGGAATATGATGTCATATAATCAGCTGATGTCTTAGGCTCACAGAATGAGCCCCCAGATTGAGACCCCAAAACCTCTGAGAATGATATGGAAGAATCAGATCAAATGGTATAAAAAGAGCCTTATTCCCCTCCCCTTTATTTGTGGTCATTTTTGGTCCTTGAACTAAATAAATCAAATACATACAATCTTCAATTTAATGGTTCAGAGTCAGAAGCCCTTGGCCCTGACACACAGCATCAAAGTCAATCAATGGGAGGCCTAAGATTGAGGGTTTAGTTGCCTCACACCCATAGACAATGGAAAATTTGGTTGTCCAGTTACCCAATGTTTTCTCAGTCAGTAAGCAAAGAGGGCAGTGGGCCCAACATATCCCAGTTAGCCCTGTCTGAGAGGGTAAGCTTCCCCATAATTGACAAAAGGGAAGAATTTGCACACTCAAACGTCCTAGTAGCTAAAGTATTATAAGGGAAAGGGAAAAATTAGTGGGTACCCATTGCCTCAACAATAGACGTGATAAGCCTGGCATTAAAGTTGGTTATTTTGTCAGAGATTAACCTCTGAGGACACTCATGTCAATAGAAGATATTTTATAGCAAGAAATTGGCTGTAGTTTTGACAGTAATATAATTTGTAGCCCTGGCTTTAACCCATTTGCTAAATTGGTATACTGCTACCAAGATGAAACAACACCCAGAACAAAAATAAGGGAGGGGGCCAACAGCATCAATGCTTACAGTGTGGAAGATGTGTTTTGGGGTAATGAGCTTAAACTCATGCTGAGAAGGTTGCAAGCGCTGAAGCTGACAGATATGGCAGGATGAGAGGATACCAGGGATAAGGAGCCTCATGTTCACCCAGTAAAATTTCTTACTTAGCCATTCATGAGTCTTAGCAAGGCCTCCATGCCCAGTATCAATGTGGGCCTTGTCGTGAATTCCAATGCTCACACTATTTGATTTTGCATTTGTTAGGTTATTTTGAGGACAAATCTCTCTCTTTTGCTTTTGCTCCTCAAAATAGGTCTATTTCCAAAGTGGGAAATTCATCTGTTTGGTTTTCTGATTCTAAACATCTCACTTGCCCCACTCATGCTTGTGGCAAGTGATCCTACTGTCAGTATATTGTTTTGTGGTAACATTAAATAATTTATATTACAATTCCCTATATTTAATAAAATTTAAGTTCTATTCACATTTTTGTCTTTGTGTTTTCAAGTACTTTGGCGCCTCTCTCTAGCCACAACTAGTAGAGACTTATTATTCTGGGCCACAAAGTAATTTCATCACCTTCCCTGCAAACTGACTGAGACTTAGTATGAATCTAATCCTAAGGTTAGGGTTTCCTGTTGTGTTTCTGTGCCGCGCCTAAGAACGTGACAAAAATGGTGCTCACTTGTACTAAAGGTTACCATTATAGAATTTGAGTTTGCTCAGCTCAGCTCAGAGCCTATGATGCCACATTTTTGAAGAAGTTCAGGGAAGCTTCTTCTGTTTCAGGAAGGCCTTCATCAAACACCTTAAGAGCCGGAAAGAGCCCTTTGACAAGTACTTAAATGATGGTAAAGGGAAGTGCCACTTTGCTATGACCTAGCTTGCTGCCTTGGCTTTTGTGCAGCCTGAGTATATAGGCTTGGCTTTGAGGCCATCCTGGAGGATGCTTACATTAAGAAGCACTCTATCATCTTCAAGGGCTACCTTGAGTACTCAAAGAAGCAGTGGGTTTGCAAAAAGATGACTGTCAGGAGAGGGAAGAGTGGGGCTACTGCCCCTTGGAACTGCCAGAGTGCCTGTCTAAACGGTGAGATGAAGACAAACTCCAGCCTGGAAGTTTGGCACAAACCCTTAAGACAAAGTTTGGAACCAAACCCAAGTTCAATAAGTTCTTCTTGAAGCTTTAGGAGGAGAAGGCCAGGAATATCTCCAAGTTCCAGGACCTGGCCAACCAGATGGTCCCCAAAAAGAAGAAGAGTAAAGAGCAGGACTAACAGGAGGCAGTGTAAAAGGTATTTAAGAAGAAATAAAAGGTGGCAGAGATCAAAAAATACCTTGAGGATGCGTCTACTGCCCTTGCTGGTGGCTTCAATTAGCCCACTAAACCTTGCTTTGACTTGTCTTTATATTTTGACTTTTAAAAATTTTAATTTTAAAATAACTTATTTATATAGTTTTAATTTTTTAGGTATAAATGGTAAGTTTCAGGTATAGTTTCAAGGTGATTTTATAAGAAATATGATTTATTTTGTTAATTTATCTGTAAAGTATATGATATTAACAGTTTTGCTTATATAAAGTATAATAAATAAGATTTATAATTTTGTAATATTTTGTAAACCTTTCTATATTGTGTTTATCTTTATTTTTGGTTTATTCAAATTTTAATTTTTATATTAATAAAAAATATTTTTTATAATAAGTAGTGTTTTTTACATAGTAAATTGAAAAAGAATTGCTTATATCTCCTTATTCTTATTAGTTACGGTATTTTTTACTGTATTTTTTAGCTTTCTGGGGTCATTTTAGTATAATACATTAGTTTTAATTATTTTATTATACTAAAATTTTCAGAGTCATGTTGCAACCAAGATTTCATTCTTTCCTGCTAATGTATCTCACAATACACAGGGGGCGCTCAATGAGTTGCCCCATGACATGTCTAAAAGCATGAATCAATCTGATGAAAATGTCAAATTGTGGGCACTATCTCCTAATTAGGAGCACTGCCAATTCAATATGCTGATCCCTGTACAATTTATTCCCCAACCTGTACCTTATATTGAACCTGCCACCCCCTGTGGACTTGTGGCTTCTCTATATGGTATATAAATTATGATATTCCTCTATAAACTTCATCTTATTCTTATTATTGTCCTTCCATTGGACTATTGTCTTCCCCCAATCAAATACTGAACTCTAATTGGTTTAGTTGCAACAGTGGTATCAGCAGTAGGTTGATGGCCTACCTATAAGAAAATCCCCCCAAGAAAGGACAGAGTACAGGATATATGGCTACTCCACACCAGGAAACTTTGCTCCCTATCCCTGATGGGGACATCCTCAAGGGATATTTTTATACCAATACCAGTTAGTACTCACCATTTTCTATAACTGCATCTACCTGGGTCAACCTGACACCAGTGTCACCCCGCCGCAGTTGGACCTATATCAACGGATACTGAATCTACAACTAGAGTCTTTTGTAGGTGGTGTGGAAGGGGCCAATATTGTCAGTTGACTTCAATCAACAAAAACCTGCCTCTGTATTTGCCAAGTACCAGAACCCATGTGGGTTGCCACCGCTTCTGGGAGCCTTACAGGGCCTGCCGCGGTATAGTTCACCAACTGGGCCAGTCAGGAACACAAAGTTACTTGAGAGACCTTTAGAGATGCAGCTAGGTCCTGCTATAGCAAAAATTTCTTGCCTATTGTAGTGGGGACCCCTCTACTTGCTATCAAGCAGACAGGCAGTGTCTCTGAGCACCTTGCTACCACTTCTGAAGCCATCACTGACAGAAATGCAATTCTAATCACCCTCATTGCCAATGGGTTAAAACCCCACATCTGTAAATGGGTTCCTGTAGGACGTTGTACCTTCATTGATGACTTCTATAAGGCCATTATGGAAGCTAACAATCAGGCCTCAATGGAATTTTGTAGACCCAATGATGCACCCCCAACCTTGTCCTGCACCTGGCAGTGTCCACAACTAAGTAGGCTTCTGTTAATCTTGCCAGCAGGAAAATTGGACCAAACACCCTTGTGAGGGGGAGCTCCAACTAGCTCAGATTGAAGACTCTGAAAAAGCCTGGGGGTTGTAGATACTAGAGGTTCTGAAACCCTATTGACCCACACTCTCAATCTCTCCTTTCCAAGAATCCCTGCAAATACAACATGCACAAGGTAGAGACCCTAGACATATTCCAAGTGCACAGTGACAACCCTGTCCTCCAAGCCAGGCATTCCTCAAATAAAATTACCCGCTTGGCATGTCACTTTGTTTCTGTGGGAACACCCAAAGACTTTTGATAGATACTGGGGCTGATCACACCATGGTCAACAAGGGATTCACAGACTCCCAAAAGCTAAACTAAGTACCCAGTTTCTTAAAGGCAGTGTGTGTGGCTGACTCCTGTAAGGTGGTCATCACTCATGAGATGGTACCCTTCTCTATGAGAATGGGGAACATCCAGGTTAAGCTCTCTGGGCAAATAATGGCTGGACTCAGACACAATGTTATTGATGGCCTTGACTGGCTCCAGCATAATTTTCCATACATCAACTGGGACACCTTTGTGATTACACTCAACAGAAACATGGTAGATTTCCAGATCTACCCCATCAAAATGAGCAAGTTACTCCATGGCACTGTGGTTGTATAACTCACAGAGACAGGCTTCTATGACTTCAAAGGGGGGAAGCTGTACTTCAACTAGTTCTCAGTTGAGTTCATCTGCTGATCCCACTATACCTTCCTCCTTGGTCACAACACCTCCAGCATCACTAGTATCACTTCTTGAGGAGTACAATGACGTATTCATCAAAACGCTAGATCAACTCCCCCCTCCAAGATAAATACAACATGCTGTCCAGTTATAAGTTTTTCTGACAAAATTATAGCCCCTATATTACTTTACTCCCAAGGAAGACAAAACTCTCCATCAACACCTTATGGACGCGCTCAATAAGGGCTTCATCCACCCCTCCCTCTCATTATATGGGGCTACAGTCTTCTTCATAGCAAATAAGGATGTGTCCCTTTTTCTGGTAACCAACTACTGCACTCTAAACAAGATGACAGTCAAAAACAAATACCCCCTGTTGCTAATTGACAACCTGTTTGACACACTTGTGGGTGCAAAGGTCTTTAGTAAGATCAATCTCACTGCAGAGTACAACCAGGTCTGCATGGCTCCAGGAGACAAGGCAAAAACTGCCTTTCACACATGCTACAGGTCATTCAAGTGTTGTGTCATAAACTTTGGAATGACCAACACTCCCTCCACCTTTGTCATGTTGATAAATAAAGCCTTTGAAGATCTGATTGGAAAGTGTGTTGTTGTTTATCTTGACAACATTATTATCTTCAGTCAAGACTAAACAACACATCTCCAACACCTTTGTGCTGTACTCAACACCCTTTGTAAACACCAGTTAAAGACCAAGCCTTCCAAATGTTAATTCCTCAGGTCAGAGCTTCTATTCCTGGTGCACACCATCTCTGCTCAACCGATAAAGACCAACCCTGCCAAGATTAAGGCATTCACAAGCATACCCCCCACGGATGTGGGTCAAGTGTGCACATTCTTGGACATGATCAATACGTGCAAAAGCTCATCCCCAACTATGGAGAACTAATTGCCCCTCTCACCAAGCTCCTAAACACCAAGCAGTGTTTCCACTGGACACCTGCCAGAGACCAGGCCTTTGAGATGTGGAAGCAGAAATTTACAACCACACCTGTACTACAATTCCCTAATTGGAATTGTCATTAAGAACTTTAGACTGACGCCTCTGACAGGGCCATAGTGAGTGTATTAAGAGTGGAAACCAATTAGGGTGCCTTTGTTCCCATGGCATATAAATCCAGGAAGCTTGCCAACTCAGAGCAATGTTACCCCATACACAATAAGGAGTTACCAGCAATTGTGCACTGCGTCAATAAATGGAACTGTTACCTGTAAAGAGCCACATTTTCACCCCAAGTCTTGACAGATAACAAATCTCTTAAGTATTTTAACACTCATTTACACTTGACCCGGTGCCAGGAAGGATGGATTAAGTGTCTGTTCCTGTATCAGCTATACATTGAGTACAAACCCGGGAAAGAAATTTTCACAGCTGATGCTCTCTCCAGGATTTATATAGCATCCATCACAGGGGATGAAAGATTGTACCCATGTCATAACTGTGCTTTTTTAGCATAGTTATAAGGGAAAAAATATTTAGAAACTAGATAATGTTCTTTATTGAGAAATAATGATTATATAGTTAATGTGAGTCATGGATAACAAGAACATGATTGTGTTGATCACACAGTGGGATGGTAAAGGGGGTGGCTTGATCCTGGTAATGATTCAAGAGCCAAAACAAGGTATCCATTGTAAGAGATCATCATTTGTTCATGTTGTTGGATTTGGAAATTTGAGTTGGCTTCCTAGTCTGGGACAAGTGACTGAATAATCAGATTGTGGGTCATAAACCTGCTTACTTGGAACCTTGCTGGTGGGTTGAGCCTGCTGTTTTGACACCCATATTGGCCCATGCTTTACCTGCACCCTGAGGCCACCCATTACAAAGGCCTCAACTCTGTGATCATTTCCAAACTGAAGGATAATGAAAGCCAGCTCACCACTGATGCTGGCAATGTCTGTTGCCAGGCAGAGAAGGTGAGAAGACGCCATACATTCCCATCACACAATGAGGAGACAAAATACTGCATTACCACTGCGCCCTAGGCCATATCAGAGGATGCAACCTATTTGAGATCATAAAGCATAAGGTTTAGTGACCCCACATGCGCCAGGACACCCTAGACCTCCTTGAGACATGTGTTTAGTGTGAAAAAAACACGTCCAAACCTGCTCCACCCAAGTCAGTCTTGCCAATCAAAGCCATGAGGACCTTCAAAAAATGGGCTCTCAACATTGTGGGGCCTCTGCCTGAAGATATAATGGGCAAGAAGTACATCATCACAAAAATTGACTACTTTACCCGCTGGCCAGTGGCATGGGCAACCACTGATCACACTGTCATAACCATTACAAAATTCATTGGCAAAGAGATTGTGGCACACTTTGGCCGCCCCAAGCGCCTCATCACTGACGGGGGGATGAACTTGTAGATAGTGCTATGAAAGCATACTGTGTCAAGAACACCCTTCAACAAGGCAACCGCCAGAATTAACTCATTCTGAAAGTCAACTTACTGAATGTTGACAATTTGTTGACATTCATTAAGTTGACATTATTTTAGTATTTATCCGCCGGAATCAGGCATTTCCAAAACTAAGCTAATTTTTCATAGTGAATTATTAAGTCAGAATTGCAAAATTAAAAAGGAACAGACATAATGTTGACACCGTTTAAACAAAGGCTTAATTTTAAGCCAAAAAACTAATATAATTTACTATGAAAATGTAAGTTTCTTTATACTTTTACATTAAGGTTGACTAGAGTAAGTAATATCTGGATGTTGACCCCAAATAAGAATCCATGAGTTTCTTAATAAATTATACAATATTCTAAAAATAACTACTTTTTATATTTTATACTACTGTTTTTATTAAATATATGTTAAGATAAGCATTGAACAAATACATATGCCAACTTTCAGAGCATTCTTTGTATTATTTAGATATTTACTGTTATTTTAAACTCACTTAATAAACTATAGCTTATTTCTGGAAGTCCACTTAAGCCAAAATGCATATGTTAAAACTAGAATTTATATATGTATTTATAATGTCAACTTTGTGTCAAATTGACATGTCACCTAAATTGCAACAAAGGGGTTTGGCTAAGCAAACAAAGTGACATAATTTAAGCAAGATTTAATAGGAGAGTTACTATAAAAGAACGCTGACTGCCTGAATGTCAACACCTTCACTTGTTTATAAGTAAAACACTGCCGCTTAACAAAAAGCACTCATACAATGGTATGGTAATTCAGGTCAAAGTACCCAGGGCTGTACTTTAGACTTCTCTACAATCTCTATTATTTAGTTTTCATAAGTTACATATGCAAATCTTTAAAAATTTTAAATTTAAAAATAATCAATTTTGGATTTAAAAAACCAACTCTGGGAAATATTAACCAAGCTTTATAAGTGATTTACATAGTGTTTTTCCACTTTAATGCTGACTGTCAGTATGTTGATGTCAAAATAAAAGCGTTTTTTATGCTGACAAACCAAATTAAATATTTTTGACTATTGTGACTACCAGAATGTCAACTTTTTATTTAAACATGGGTTTTTTCTATTCTTTACTAATAAACTAGCTCTAAAATTACTTTCCATGCTTCTATAAACTATTTACTTAATAATAAAAAATAAAACAAGTGATTATTATTTAATTTTATTTATGTCTCACATGATTATTCTTACTTTATTAACTCTACTCTAACTATTGTAGGACAAATCATCCAAGAAGCCACAAAATAACTCCAAGTCAACCAAGAAAGTACCCAAAGCCTCTGGAAAGGCCCAAAGTCCCTACCCCAACAAAAAAACAGCCAAAGAGCCCTCAACAAAACAGAAGACAAAGGAGAAGACCCCAGACCCTAAAGCAAAGAGTCCTCCCCTGAGCCCTCCTTTTCTCCAAGCTGGTACTAATCAGAAGGAGATGAGGTTTCACTAACCAAACAAGGAAGAAAGAAGATACCCAAGAGTCCATAACCCCAGTCAAGCCCAGATGAATCAAGCTCATCCCAGTCCATAAAGTGCAAGAATCCAACTCCAGATAATTCCCCTCCACCGCCCAACAAATCTGCACCTCCATCCTCCTCATCAAGTATCAATAAAGAAGATCCTGATGATTACCTGTCTGACTATCATCAAGCACCAATTGGCCCATGGGATCCCCTAAAGTTTCACAATATATGTAATGTCAAAGGAGAGTTTAAGCTCCCAAAGAAGTTCCCTCAGGTTTTCCCTCTAATGTCTGTCAAAGGAGGTACAAGTTTAGTCTGTGATGGCTATGTTTTAAATTGCAACAATCAAAAAAGAGCAGGAAGAAGAAAGCATTATGTGTGTGAAGATAGAAGCTGTGCTGCCAGGATCAATACAGAAGGATGGGATAAAGTCACTAGTGAAAAAGGAGAGCACACATGCAATGCTCCAATCAATCTTATGAAAAGCTTCTAAAGTGGTACCTCTACCAAATGGTCCCAGTCTCCAAAGATGTCAAGGCTTCTGATCTGTCAGTTAAGGCCACCACACACCTAAGTAATGAGAACCTGAAGCTCATCCCTGACCGCGACCAGTTAGTGAAGTACATATGTGACAAACACCATGATCTATTCCCCCATATGAAATCTGCCATGGTCCAAGGAGAGTTATTCTTGACAGAGGAGTTAAAGATGTTCAATGGTGATGAGGTATTCCTTTTACATGATGATGGGCCTACAGCAGAGGCAAGAATTATATACTATGCTACACAGCAGAACCTGGAGCAGTTGAGGGATTCAGAGACCTGGTTATGTGACAGTACCTTTACAGTATGCCCCCGCCTTTTTTACCAACTATGGGTTGTACATTCCCTTAAAGAAGGCAAGGTGCTCCCATTCACCTACTTTCTGCTTCCTGGGGCAACAGAAGATATCTACACAAGGGCCTTTAAAATCCTTCAGGAGGGCATCAAAGCCCTACCCAATAATATAAAGAGTCCCCCTGGCCATAACACTAGAGCCAATCCAGATGATGAAAAGGATGAAGCCACCCTTGCTGCAGAAAAAGAAGCTCAAGATAAAGCACTTGGTCCCTCAACTATAATCATGGACTATAAAGCTGCCCAGTATAACGCTTTTGTAAACACCTTTGATGGAGAGGTCCAGGGTTTTTTTCATTATTGACAGGCTGTCAACAGGCAACTGAAGGGTCTACCTGAGCTCAGCAAGCTCCACCGTCTAGATACATCAGGAAAGTGCAAGTTCTTAATTCAGCAGTTTGTAGCACTAGCCTTTGTAAAGCCAGAGCATACTGGATAAGCCTTTGACCTCCTATGCCAGGATTTATATGCCAAGAAACATGATGGTGCCTTCTACCCTTTCATTGAATATTATGAACCACAGTGGATTGGACGTAAGATCACTAAGCACCAGAGCAAGCCCAGAGCCAAAACCAACTGGAACTGCTATCAGGCAGCTCTTAAGGATGAGATGAAAACTAATTCATCTTTGGAGGGCTGGCATAAGCATATCAAGTCCTCCTTTGGAATCAAGCCCAGATACAACACCTTCTACAAACACCTCAAAGTCCAACAGGGGAAGACTGTTGCATCCATCAGAGATATTGAGAACCACCCATCCAAGAAGAAGAGAACCACCAAAGAGAAAAAGTATCAAGAGAAGATCAAGGACGTTGTCAAGGCCAAGTATAAGCTTTCAGAGATTGGGGAATACATCAAGAAGATTGCCACAGTTCTTAATGGCAACCAGGTGATCACAGTCTAGCTTTCAATTAAATTTATTGAGTATTGCCTAATTTTTTTATATAGTTCTTATATATTAAGTATAATATTTTAAATGAATAGTTATTCTAAATAGCTCATTAATAATTTATGATACTATTTTTATAAAATCATTGATTTTATATTGATAGTTTTATGCTTTAGACCGTATTACATGGCCTATATTGGTATTTTACTACTGTAAATTCAGAACCTGAACGTAAAAATGCAGGATTGTCAAATCCTTGGTCCAAATTTGGAATCACTTTTGCAGGATAGCCTTTTTAATTAAATTGATTTTTTTGTGTATTTATTTGAATTTTTGAAAAGCGGGAACTCATAGACACTTTGCAAAGTTCAAGTCAAGCTGCATATTTCCTATGGACAAAATGAATTAACTGGAATCAGATTTGAAGCGTTCAAATCCATCAACCATTTTCATTAAGTTTACTATGTTTTTTGAAATTGCGGGATTGTCAAATCCAAGAACCAAATTTTAAATCACTTTTGAATGCCACTAGTAAACTCAGATATTAATTGCGGGAACTGGAAATTAAATTGAATGTACAGTAAGCACATTAGGAAACACCAACCCAAATCAAGAAGCTCCACCACAACTAAAATCAAATGAAAAATCCAATCTCATTAACCATAATTAGACATAAAAAGTGTTTAAACTTTAAAATCATCCAAACCCAGAAAGTATACAATATTATTCACTTCAAATCATGGATATAGAAACTCTGCTACTATTCAAGGCTAAATCAAGAGAAAACAACTACCCACAACTAAACCAATAACTCCAAATAAGTACATATTTAATCTGAAATATATTTTTTATTTTATTTTTATGGACTGTCAATCACATTCCCAACCTGCTCCTGCACCAGCCCGCGGGGCAGCCCGTCCACGAGGGCATCCCAGAGGGTCCAAGAACAGACCCAGAACCCAACTTGAAGGGAGTCATGCCAATACACAGGCCTCCCAAGGTGTCATTGCCAGCCAACCACCTCCCACGTCCCAGGCCCGATCAACCAGCTTGAATCCCAGGCAGAAGCCACTCTCAAGGCCTGCCACAAAAGTCTCCTACACCAGGGTCACCGGGAACACTGAGGTTACTTACACCTCCACCATGTACCCAGTTGTCACCTGGCCCCGCACTCTTGACCCAAGAGTTGCCACTTCCTGCCCTGCGTCTTTGATACCTCCTATGAGCCATTGGCCACCACTGAAGAGCCATCTGCGCCTGTATTGTATGCCACCATTGACGGTGTCAGCGCAACCAAGCGTGATCCCACCTTTTACATGAAGGTCCCCATCCCCTGTGCTGAGCCTGGTAGCCAGGATGCTGTGGTACCTGCCAAGGGCCGGCGTTGGTTGACAGATAGTGAGCGTGAAGCTCTCCTCAACTGCTTAAACAGGGGAATGGCGGTTCAGGATATTGCGTCCCAATTTGGTGTCACAGCCAGGTACATTGCCGACATCAACACCAAGTATGGCAACACCGGGCAAATTGCCAAATCCACCAAGGCAAAAAGACAGCCAAAACTCCTCAAGCCTGTACACATTGACGCAATTAAGCAATGGGTAGCCAGGGATTGCCACCTGGACACACTTGCTGTCCAATCAATGCTTGCCACTGAGCTCGGGCTTTCTGTTTCTAAAACCCTTGTATACAAAAACAATGGTTGATTTGGGCTTCTTGTGGAAGGTGCTCGGAGTTTCTCCATACAATAGAAACAGTGAAAAGACCATCGAGGATCAACGCATTTATGCTGAGACATATCTGGCACTAAAGGAGACTGGGAATGTCCAGTTCTTCTACATTGACAAACTGTTGTTTTCCTCCTCACTCAGGTCTAGGCATGGGTGGGTCAAGAAGGGGTCCAAGGACAACGTAGCCAATTGTGCAGCTGTCTGTTCTCAGACCTATTCAATGGTTGTGCTTCTTGGTCCTCGCAGGTTGGACCAGTATCAGATGATTAAAGGCTCCCATAACAGCGGGACCTTTCTCAATTTTCTCCGAGCCGTCAAGGAGTACCTTTGGATAAATTACAGCAGCACAACCAACGTTGTTGCGCTTGATAATGTTGGGCTCCACAAAGTGGATCTGGTTGTGTCCGAGTTCCTGCCAATTGATAAAAATAGCCATTCTGCCAGCCCCTGCCTTGCAGACTGCCCAATGAGACTCCTCTTCCTCTCCCCATATTCCCCATTTCTTAACCCAATTGAGGAGGTCTTTGGGTGGATCAAGAATAAGGTGAAACAAGGCCTTCCTCAGGACACTGAGGACCTATTCAATATTCTTGAGGTCAGCCAATTTGTGATGCCACCTGATGTGGTTGTGGCTTTTTACAAGCACTCAGAATCCTTCCTCCCCAAAGCCCTGGCCTCCAAGCCAATCAGATAAATGGGCGCCTGGGTTTATTTGTTTTTATTTTTATTTATTATGTTTTTATTAGGACTCAAATTATTGTTTATATATAATAATGTGACGTTTGATTGTATTATAGACATTTAAGAATACTAGAAAAGGTAAGGAAATTAATTATACTAGATAAGAGGGATTTATTTTTATATGATGCACTGAATATTATTGGCTTTTGTGGTAACAAATAAATAAATAAATAATAAAAAAAGATAGAAAAAAAATAGTTTATTTAAATTATTGTGAATCATTTTGGTACTTTGACTTTTCTAAGCCACAAATTGGACCTTGCATGTCATCATCTGCTCCTTGGCATTTCAGTGAGACTGTAGCTACACAACACGGCAACCAATGATTTTTATGTTTTCCTTACTAATTTGTACTTAGGACGCAGTTCAAGTATATCAAATATGTTTATCAAATCATATTACAAGGAAAAGGTAATTTGAGTTCTAAACAATCACGTGTTTGGAACATAAGTGGAGCAGGCTGCATGATGCGGATAAATTCAATTCTCCATGTTTATCTTTGTGATAAATGGACCCAACCACGACAAGATAATAAATAATAAATAAAAACATTTTTAACTTATTTTTAAATATTTGACGTGGTCGCAACTTTAACTATTATCTTGTAATATATTTAGATACATTAATACTATAATTTACCTACTAAAAATTAAAATAAAAAATAAAATTTTAAAATAAAAATATAATTAAAAGTCTTAAAAGTTTAATAGTAAAGGTTAAATATTCAAAATACACCAATTTTTTATTTAATTGTGATTTATTCAATATTAAAATATTAAATATTTTTAATAGTAAAATATTTTAATATTATATATTTTAATATTAAATATTTTACTATTAAAAATATTTAATATTTTAATATTGAATAAATCACAATTAAATAAAAAATTGGTGTATTTTGAATATTTAACCTTTACTATTAAACTTTTAATATTAAAATTTTAACAGTAAATATTTTAATATTAAATATTTTACTATTAAAATTTTACAAGTAAAATTTTAAAATAGTGAAGTATTTAGTATTAAAATATTAATATTTAAATTTTAATATTTAAAAATAAATTAAAAATAAAAATATAAAAAAGTTTTTTTTGCAAGGGAAAATGATTTTTTAGGGGAATGCAAATTGCAAGGGGAATGTGATTATTCCGGGGAATTATACCCTGAAATCAAATTTTCTGCTAGTGCGTCCAATTGGGACCACATACTCTTCTGTATGTGGTGGATGACTCTGGCGCTGATTGCTAGGGGAGTGGCGCTCAGCACCCCGGTGGTGGCTGAACGTCTTATAAAAGGCAGACGGGTGAGGGAATCAATTAGCAGGTTTTTTTGGGGGGCACGTAGTACCCGTATAGTGTTGCCAATGCAAATGAATCATAGAGGACATGCTCAAATGTCCTGTATTCCTGTGGTGTTTTCTGTCTGTTGAGGGCTACGCAGCATATGTCAATCTGTATAGGTACATCTTCTAATTTTTTCATGTTGGCTTTCAGTATGCAATGGAGCAGGATTCCCAGGTACACCGCAACGTGGATCCTTTGCAAGGTATATTTCTCCAAGAACATGCACAGTTTTTTGAACGTTTGTATTAACCTATTGATATAG
This sequence comes from Entomophthora muscae, assembly GCA_014839935.2. Lineage (NCBI taxonomy): Eukaryota > Fungi > Entomophthoromycota > Entomophthoromycetes > Entomophthorales > Entomophthoraceae > Entomophthora > Entomophthora muscae. The sequence continues at coordinate 161,626 of QTSX02005012.1, read as the reverse complement.
GACGTTTGGTTGAACTTGAAGAAGGTACCGGGGGCGCCCGACTTGAATCTGCCCCCCAGGCCTCGGCAAACGATATCATTAAAGGTTTAAAACTATTCACAAGGACTGCATCCCCGACTTTATTTGATAGAGCCTTAAAAATTTCATTAAAAATTGCTGATTTTAAATATTTATTTCCAATTTGAAAGTCAGTTTTTATTAAATTTTTTTGTATTCGTTGATATTTGAGAATGGGAGCCTTTGAACACTTTCATATATGTATTCATTGAAGTTCAGTTTCAAATCCCCGCAAATTTCATTCATTTCTTTTATTTTGATTGTTGATCCTAATTTGTAGGCTTCTCTTATCCATGGCGAGCACCCTGCAGGTGGTTGATATTCCCTGATTTGAGCTTCACTATTAAAAAACATATTCATATTCTGCTGAACTATTTTATTTATTTGTTTTTTATTTATTTATTTATTTGTTTTATAGGGGCCACCAGTGACTGATAGCCCCCATAAAACCAACTTGGCATAAAAGCCGCCACTTCCGCGACCTCATCCCCATTCCTGGTGATGACTAAAAATAAATATAAGTAAAACATAAAAAGACTTACTGATTGTTTCCCCTGTGGCCCCCTCAGCCACAGGCGCCATATCGGCAAACTTCATGAGTGTTGGATGCTCTTCAGTGCTCTTCTTGGGCTTGATTTTTCTTATTCTTCTTGCAACTTGTGCTTCTTCTTGTGTTTCATTTGAAAAAGCTTCTGTATTTATTGAAGCGCTTCTGCTTCTTGATTGTGTTTTGTTTTCATCTGTTTCCATTTGATTGTTTTCTTTTCATTGGTGTTGATTTCCTTTTGAATTTCTATTCCTTCTATTAGTCTGATCTTCTCATTGTTTTCTTTGGCCCCCTGCCAGAACTCCCACAAATTGTATCCCGCGTTGTTGAACTTTAGACTTGATAAAATAGTTCCCTGTAGATTAAGTAATTTTTCTTTATTTCTTTCATCTATAATATTTCCCAATTTTTTCAGAGCATCTTCTTTTGGCTGGATCAGTGGCTGGCTCTTATCCCCTAGCTTTCCTGTCACTATTTCTCTGATGTTTTTCTTGATTTCAATAATCTTTTGCAGGTGAGCTTCTAATTTGTTGATTAAGTTATAGATTGATGACATTTTGTTTGAATTCCATCAAAAACTGGCTTTTATAGTACTATCTTTGACGCATACATATGGGACATTATTTTTCTTGTTATGCCTAGGCGCCAGATTGGTTATTTTATAACTTAATCACATTATTCATATTCAAATTATTCAGGAAGAGTAAAATACAATCAATCCCAAATATTTAATTGATCTTGGGCTTGGGTGATTTTTTAAAAAATAATTCATTGATTTTATAATTGAATATTGTAACTTATAGTACTACTGAAAATATCTTAAGTGCTACTACAAACCAAAAATATTTATGATGAGTTGCATGGGAGAGTAATAGCAGCCCCAAAGCTATAAATGCTATTACCCTATCTTTGGCTCATCATAAATATTCTTAGTTTGTTTCAGAAAAAAAGGTTGTTGTTTTTGAAAGACTGATAACTTTATTTAAAATACACCCTCTAGTAAGCTGCCCTACTTCATGAACTTGCCCCAATACACTACTAGCATCTTATGATATTTTTGTTTCTCTGGTATCATCACGTGATTTCAAATGATAATTTATCTCAGAATATTCTGAGAAGCTTTCAAATGTTAAAGGTGAAGTATATAACTTCCCATCTTTCATCAAATATGAAAGATTAATGCGCAGATTTTTAACTTCAAGCTCTCTTTTTATAGGCCTAAATTTCCTTTCATAAATATAAAAAATGCTTTTTGGGAAACAATTGAACCAGTTAAAGCTGAATTGTATAATTCTTTTCTTCTTTCTTCTTTCTCACAAATATTTTTTAGATCATTGATGTTGTTAATATAAAGTACATTTTCTTTTTACTTTAAAATTTTTGATATTACACCAAAGTGACCATCAACAATGCTTTTTCCATGGCATTCAACAAAACGGTTATATTTTATAGAACCCTTAATATATTTAGGTGCCTCTTTAAATAAGTAATATAAAAATTCATATGATCTAAAATGATTTCCATTATTCGTCCATACTTTTATATTTTTTATTTTTTTAAATCTATCTAATTTAAGAAGACTTAATAGTCATTCACCTGAAAATAAAGAATTATGTGATAATATTTGAGACAAAAAATCATGATATTCATATTTAATTTTATTGTTTTCTTTAAAAACTAATGCAAACCCTAATAATGAGATTGGTTTTTTTGAATAAAAACAATTATTGGTCTCAATTGGACCACCTCCAACCTTTAAATTTTCTTTATAATCTATAACTACAACACAAGACTCATCATCTAGTTCATTAATATCTTTTTTATATTCACAATTTTGATGAACATAAAAGTCTTGGTGCTGATTAATAGTCTTTAAGTCATTGTCTATAGATTCTGGTAATGGTAAGTTTTTACTTTCACATTCTTCCTTCTTTTTTTCTAGTGAATTTTTTAAATTACAAATATTGCACATATTGGTTTGTTTTTTACTTTTTATTATATTTTTAGGGATTAATTTATAGTAAGTGGAAATTGAAACTGAAATTTCATTTTTTATTTTCATATTTTCATATATTTCTTTTTTTGTTTTAAGTAGAGAGTATTTAATTTCAGTTGAGTAATTACTCATCTCTTTTTCTATATCTTTATAAATTTTTTCAGGCACTTTTTTTTTGTAAACTGGCTTGTTTCAAAAGAATTTTCTAGCAATTTTTTAATTATTTTTTTTAGTTATTTCTTTTTTTAATGAATAGTTATTATTTTTTTGGTTTTTTTGTTTAAGCTTACATTTTTATTTTTATTTATTTTTTTGAGTATTCAAACTCACTTTTGGTTATATTAAACCCCATATCATTAAGCTCTTTTAAAGAGTAACTGGAAGTAACCAGAGATCGCAAGGCTGGGAGATGTTTTTGGGGAGAAGATTTCATGAGATCCTTTAAGTTTTCAATGAACTCATTGCCTTTTTGATTTTGAATAGTTGGCAGGAACTGAGCTTTCCCAAATTCAGTTTGAGTAAGGAAGTGCTTGATGAAATTATCAAGATCATCACCAGCAATAAAGAGGAATGCCTTTTTTAACATTGCAATTCTCTCTCTTTTTGTTGAAGCTCCCAAGGAAAAAAAGGGTAGCATGGAAGAAGTAAATTTAACTGAGGACATGGTAGTAATTTGAATCTGTAATTAGGTCAGATCTCTGATGTGTGCCTTAATGATGGAGTAGTTATGATCAGAATGTGGTCTTTGAATGGGGTCTTTTAGATTAGAAGCTTTGTGGTACTTTAGCTCTTATATACCAAGCTAAATGACACCATTCTGAAAGAAATGGTGTGATAGCTTTTATTATAGTTTGAACTTGAATTTATGTTTGCAGAATTAATTAAATACCCAGTTTTCATGCACAAGTGATACATGTGAAGCAGCTAAGCATTATTATTACATCATATCCTCTTTTTAATCAATGCAAATCAATTAAAATGATGTATTCAGTTAATTGTAACTCTTCCACATATTTTTAAAATGATAAAATATTAAATAATTCCATTTAAAGAATGCTTAATTTGAGGTTCAAAGCTCACTTGAACCTTAAAATCAATCTAAACAGTGATAAAAACATCCTAACTTCAAATTATCATAAAATCCTAGAGAATTGAGCTTTTTAAATAAAATAAAATGCAAAAATAAAGCTCTCAATCTTATCTTTAATTTCTTCAAATAAAAAACATCTGTTGTGTATTGAAAAAAAGAGTATTTATTAGCTTTGAAGTGATCTACTTTATATCATTAGATATAATCATTTAATAAAATCTGGATTATGCTCTTTTAAATTACTTTTGCTTTAATATTGAGCATAGTATACATATTAAAATTTTTACACCAATAGAAAGATAAGATTCTTAGCTTCATTTTGATAGTTTACAGTGTGAAAAAATATTAATTTTTCATTGAGTTATTAATGTTTTAAATATAAATTGTGTAATTAGTTACTTTTTCAAAATCGAACTGTGTTATGCTGCGACTTGAGCAGCATGTGCATTAGAAAATGGCCTAATCCCTAAAATAATGACCCATATTTTCATCATCATCATTAATAAATTGAAGACAATAAACATAAATATTGCATTAGAATATTGCAATTAGACGTCAACTATTGATATTTTGATATTATGTGCATAACTCAATTTATTTAGTTTAATAAAATACATTGTAAATTTGGCCTTTTTTCATTGTAATTTATCAAAATGGATTGTGTTTATATTAGAGAGCCATTAACACTTAGTACAAATATTAATAATTAGTGCATTTTACAGTCTGTATATTTACCTATTGGTAAATATACAGGCTGTAAAATGCACTAATTATTAATATTTGTACTAAGTGTTAATGGCTCTCTAATATAAACACAATCCATTTTGATAAATTACAATGAAAAAAGGCCAAGTTTACAATGTATTTTATTAAACTAAATACATTGAGTTATGCACATAATATCAAAATATCAATAGTTGACGTCTAATTTCAATATTATAATGCAATATTTACGTATATTGTCTTCAATTTATTAATGATGATGATGAAAATATCCTCAGAAATAAGTATATGCTACCACATCAAACATACAACATTCTTTACACACAAAAACTTATAACAATGTAAAAAATATATTATTAATTATGAACTGAAAGAAAAAATCAATTTTAATAGTAGTCACCTAGAAAAGATTTATTTACTAATCAAAGGACGGGAAGGGGAGGGAATGAGCAGAATGGACATCGCCTTCATCTGCGCCTATGAAAGGGACGGCATCAGAGATAGTGGTGAGGGAATGGGTGGTTGCTTGGGAGTCAGGGTTGGAAGGCGGGTGGCTTGATCTTGATGGGGGGTTGGGGAGGCAGGGTTTGTTGACTGGGAAGGGGCAGCAAGAGCGGTTTGCTTCAATTGCTCAAATTCATCTTCCGTCACATATGCAGGCTTGACAAAACAGATGGAGTGGCGTGGGGGAGGTGGGGGTCCTTTCTGGACTTATCACTATCACTATCACTTGCATAGAAGATGATGAGATCAAATAAGTCCTGGACAGACGCGGAAGGGAAAAGCTCATAACCCATATCAATTTGGGTGCATAGTTCATTGTAGGTGGCAGGCTTTAAGCGCCTGAGAGCGGAACCAAAATTGTAGAGACATACATCTGCAAGGTGCATGTTGGCGTAGTTGATGGGGTAGGACCAGCAGGTATGCCCCGCAGCCCTGATTTCTTGGGTAGCCCATTCCTGCTGCTCCATCTCCGCACTCAGTACAACTGTGTGCACGGCATTTTGGGTGGCCCACTCCTCCAGCATGTCCTTGAGCTCTGTCTGGTAGGCATACCCATCTGCGGTGTTTGATATTGCCGAGTAATAATTGACGCCCAATGGGGAAACTGCCAATAAAACACCAACAAACCGATACAAGATTGGGCCGTGCTTGTACACGTCAGATTGGATGTGCTTCTCTCCAAAGTCTTGGATACTGGCCAAGATCTTAGCATATGACAGGAATATTACGTCATTACGGGCCCTCATTGCCCTTCCTTTGATAAAATTAATCATTGTTGAATTGTAGGGGTCAGTATCCACCAAAATAGGGCCACTGAAAACTTGATTGAACAAGATTCTAGCAGCCTCCACAACTCCGTGCATCCATGAATTCACTGTTCTTTTGTTGGTGAAGATGTTGTGGAGTCCCAACTGGAGACGTACCTGGACCAGGGGCATCCACAGGCCACGTTCCATAATGGCCATCATGAGAGGGTGGGCTTTTTCACCTTTGGTTGAGGTACAAGCACCAGTTGGGGTCTTCTTGGCGGGAGGGCCACAGTTGGCATGGGTTCGCAGGGTTGCAGCCACAGTGGACTTTGCAAAACCCATTGCGGCCGCAATTTCCCCAAGGGACATAAGCTTCCCTCGCTTTTCAGCCATTTTGAGAACAATGTCCGGAGTGATCAATTTTCTTCTGCGTCTTGCAGGCTGATTGGCTGGGGGAGGGACGTGTCCATCTTGGGAACTGGTTGATGCCATCTGATTGGCTGTTTTGGGGTTCTGGGCTCTCTGGGTGACCCCATGGCTCAAATGGCTGGTTCCAGATGCCATCACTGATAAGGGATTTTGGTTAGCAGCTGCCTGTGCATGATGGGCAAACAGGGCCATGCTTGAGGACGCAGGAGAAAGAACACACTCCTGGGTAGTGCTTGCGGAGGGGCCTGCAGGTTGGGAGTGGCCATAGGCAGAGGCTTCACCGTTAAGAGACCCAGTGTAGCCCTGCATGATTTTGTCAAGGCCAGGGAACAGCTCGTTGACTTGGTTGGTGTTGGAAGAAGACATAATAAAAATTTATTAAAATTTTAAACTCGAGAAGAGGAATGTATATTTTAGTCAATTTTATTGTTAAATATGTCAATTTTGTGAATATTACGCTCTAAATTTTGGCCATCCTAAAATGGAATAGGGTGAATTTTGAGAATGCCTGTGCTTCCTAAAAGAATCAGCACAAATCCACTCTAGATCCTTTAACATCCTTTTTGAGACACCCATAAATTATATTTATTTCAAATTCATCGCAATTTTGATTTGAAACTTGGTTCTTGGATTTGACAATCCCGCAATTTCAGATTCGTTAATTTTCACATGATGTCTATGATTTGTTTGAAATACAGGAAATCACAAATTGTACATTAGAATCCCGCATTCCTGATTCATGTATCCCGCATTTGTTTGCTAAGTTTTGTCTTTTGTTAGTTGAGTTATCTGCTCAAGAGATTTGAAATTTGCCAATTTAAATAAACCAAAAAAAATCAAAATAAATGGTTGATTTTATTAAATATTTTATTTTTCACTCAGCTGAGTTGCCTGCAAAAGTGATTTGAAATTTAGACCAAGGATTTGACAATCCCGCATTTTTACGTTCAGGTTCTGAATTTACAGTAGTAAATTATATGTTTTTTGTAGTTTTCAATATAGAAAAAACTTTGTATTACTGTTTCTGATTTTTATATTTTGCTATAATATGTAACTTTTTATGTAGTATCTTTTTGTGTATTGGATTTTTTTTGTTTTTATAAGTGGGAAAAAATTTATTATAGTAAAGATAGCTAATTTCATAGTAAAATAAAATAAAAGTGTATTTTTATGAATTTTTTTAATTGTCATGTATCATTTTTTATGGACTTTTTAAAATCTATGTTGTCACATTACCCTAAAAATTATCTTGAAGCTTAATTTTTATTAAGTAAAATGTTCAGGAAACAGGTTTCTGCTTATTAAAAAAGTGTCAACATTTAGTAGTCTGCATGAGTTAAAACTTAATTCTGACTTTTCAATGCTGTCAACATTAAAGTATTTTTAATTCTGATTATTGACATATAGTAAGTCAACTTGCGGAATGAGTTAATTCTGGCGGTTGCCTTCAACAACTAGTCACACCACCATACCACTTCCAAGCAAATGGGCGCGTAGAACGCCTAAATGGCTCTCTGGTGCAACTTATTGCCAAGCTCTCACAGAAGCACCCAAATACTGCCTGGGATGAACATCTCCCCACTGCTCTACTTATCCTGCAATCCAGGACCAACTGGGGTACAGGTTTCATCCCCAGCGCCTTATCAATTGGGACTCCTGATGGTCTGGCAGGGGTGAAACAAGGGAAATTACAGTCCACTGTTCCCAGGAAGCCCCCCTGTGTAGCTACTCCCTCTCTAAGTCAATGGAGCGTCAAAGCTTGCAACATAGAGCAAGAGCAGATCAAGGGGCAACTAGACACCTCCAGGCAAGGTATGCCGTGGGTGAGCCTGTCTATGTCCTTAATCCCAACTCCACCAAACTGGAACCCAACCACCTCAGTCCCTTCAAGATAGCTGCTGTCTACAACAACCACACCTACCAGCTCAAAGACGCCCAAGGAAACACCAAGACCCTCCATCATGATTGCTTGTGTCCCTGCTGATCCATCCCTACTCAAAATCTCTTTTTGTGTACCTTTCCAGACCTTCCACAGGTTCCAATCCTGATGCCTGACAACAAGCAGGGGGAAATGGAGGTGTTGCAACCAAGATTCTATCCTTGCCCACTAATGTATCTCACAATAGACAGGGGCACTCAAAGAGCTACCCCATGACGTGTCTAATGACATGGATCAATCTGATGGCAACATCAAATTGTGGGCACTATCTCCTAATTAGGAGCACTGCCAATTCAATACGCTGATCCCTGTACAAGTTATTCCCCAAACCAAACCTTATATTGAATCTGCCACCCCCTGTGGACTTGTGGCTTCTCTATATGGTATATAAATTATGATATTCCTCAATGAACTACATTTTATTCTTATTATTGTCCTTCTATTGGACTGTTGTCTTCCCCAATCAAATACTGAACTAACATTGGTTCAGTTGCAACATTCTCCTCCTGCTATTTAAGGCAAAGATATTTTAAGTGTACATTGCTCCAAAAAAAGGGTTGGGACAAACCTTTTGCTACATTTTATATTTTGGTTTGGTAGTTAGGAGAAGATCAAGGATCCACCTTCCCAGGGAAGATATTTAATTTACCTCCCATGCTTCTGATCTGCACATTATTTCTGATACCTGGTGCTAACATAGGGTTCACCCTGCCAAATTCCAGTCCCATCAGACCCTTACATGAATTCCCTGGTACAAGTTTGATTGGTGTTGTCTTCACTCTCTTTACGTTAAACCCACCTGTATTGTTTTGGTGATAAATGCCTTGATGAATTGGAGTGAGAGCTCATTATAATCAATTAGATGGGAAGTATACACCCAAACAAGGATGACATTACAGATGAGGCAGATATGGTGAGCATTTAATTGGAGATGGCAACCTTTAAAGAGAGAGTATGGTGAAGTGCAGCGTATCATAATGCACAGGTACAAGAGAAAGTCTTTGATCTGACTTTCAGTCAAGGGGTCAGCAGCATAGATGTGTTCACGCCCAATTCTGCAAATCTTAGGAACCATTTCATCAGGGGAGGAGATTTCTAGGATTTTGGAGTGGCAAAAGTGCAGAGTCTGATCATCTGCTACTACAGGTCTTGTTATGGTATTGAAATAAATTAATCATGAGAAACAATACTTTATTTGAATTAAAAATATTATCCTACTGAGGTAGTTTGTTAGAAATGATTGTTAATTAAGGCCCTTGGGTAAATCTTGATGAGGTGGCCTCCTTGTGTTTGGTTTTTGTTGGATTACAGACATCACCAATGATGGTTCTGTATGCTGCTACCTGACCTCCTAGGAGACCAGAGTTTGACACCCAGGCAGTTAGATTCTGGGAAATTGAGCACAGGGAATCTTCACCCCACTTGGACTCAATTTATCTAGCCACCACCCACTTGTGATCAATCATTAGATTTAAATCTACAATAGCTGCAAGCAGGTGGAGCTTTGCATCTTGTTTTTCTGGGTGGTGGTGCTTTGACCTAGCCACACCCAGAAACATTATGTCTGTGATAATAAATATTTATGATATTTGGTACTTGTTGGGGTATACTGCAGTATGCTACTCCATCTGCCAGTTTCTCCTTTTTTTGTGGAGATTTTGATTGGTAAGCCACTTGAACCACCTACTCATGGTAGAGTTTGACCTGAGTACCTTCCTCCATGCTATTGGAGAGCAGCTGCACAATAAGCGATCCCTGAAAAGTACAGTAGTTTTAAAATCTATGGCAACAAGCAAAAACAATCCAGATTTAAACGAAATGAATTTGGATTTAAGCAAAATTGAAATGAACCCAAATCTATTGTAAATCAATATAAATTCATTTATTTTTAATTTCGTTTAAATCTGGATTATTTTTGCTTGTTGCCATAGCTTTTAAACTACTGTATATGATTTCATTAATAATTTGTGTAACTATTTTTGATAGAATTGGGTCATTATTTTAGGGATTAGGCCATTTTCTAATGCACATGCTGCTCAAGTCGCAGCATAACACAGTTCGATTTTGAAAAAGTAACTAATTACACAATTTATATTTAAAACATTAATAACTCAATGAAAAATTAATATTTTTTCACACTGTAAACTATCAAAATGAAGCTAAGAATCTTATCTTTCTATTGGTGTAAAAATTTTAATATGTATACTATGCTCAATATTAAAGCAAAAGTAATTTAAAAGAGCATAATCCAGATTTTATTAAATGATTATATCTAATGATATAAAGTAGATCACTTCAAAGCTAATAAATACTCTTTTTTTCAATACACAACAGATGTTTTTTATTTGAAGAAATTAAAGATAAGATTGAGAGCTTTATTTTTGCATTTTATTTTATTTAAAAAGCTCAATTCTCTAGGATTTTATGATAATTTGAAGTTAGGATGTTTTTATCACTGTTTAGATTGATTTTAAGGTTCAAGTGAGCTTTGAACCTCAAATTAAGCATTCTTTAAATGGAATTATTTAATATTTTATCATTTTAAAAATATGTGGAAGAGTTACAATTAACTGAATACATCATTTTAATTGATTTGCATTGATTAAAAAGAGGATATGATGTAATAATAATGCTTAGCTGCTTCACATGTATCACTTGTGCATGAAAACTGGGTATTTAATTAATTCTGCAAACATAAATTCAAGTTCAAACTATAATAAAAGCTATCACACCATTTCTTTCAGAATGGTGTCATTTAGCTTGGTATATAAGAGCTAAAGTACCACAAAGCTTCTAATCTAAAAGACCCCATTCAAAGACCACATTCTGATCATAACTACTCCATCATTAAGGCACACATCAGAGATCTGACCTAATTACAGATTCAAATTACTACCATGTCCTCAGTTAAATTTACTTCTTCCATGCTACCCTTTTTTTCCTTGGGAGCTTCAACAAAAAGAGAGAGAATTGCAATGTTAAAAAAGGCATTCCTCTTTATTGCTGGTGATGATCTTGATAATTTCATCAAGCACTTCCTTACTCAAACTGAATTTGGGAAAGCTCAGTTCCTGCCAACTATTCAAAATCAAAAAGGCAATGAGTTCATTGAAAACTTAAAGGATCTCATGAAATCTTCTCCCCAAAAACATCTCCCAGCCTTGCGATCTCTGGTTACTTCCAGTTACTCTTTAAAAGAGCTTAATGATATGGGGTTTAATATAACCAAAAGTGAGTTTGAATACTCAAAAAAATAAAAAATAAAAATGTAAGCTTAAACAAAAAAACCAAAAAAATAATAACTATTCATTAAAAAAAAGAAATAACTAAAAAAATAATTAAAAAATTGCTAGAAAATTCTTTTGAAACAAGCCAGTTTACAAAAAAAAAAGTGCCTGAAAAAATTTATAAAGATATAGAAAAAGAGATGAGTAATTACTCAACTGAAATTAAATACTCTCTACTTAAAACAAAAAAAGAAATATATGAAAATATGAAAATAAAAAATGAAATTTCAGTTTCAATTTCCACTTACTATAAATTAATCCCTAAAAATATAATAAAAAGTAAAAAACAAACCAATATGTGCAATATTTGTAATTTAAAAAATTCACTAGAAAAAAAGAAGGAAGAATGTGAAAGTAAAAACTTACCATTACCAGAATCTATAGACAATGACTTAAAGACTATTAATCAGCACCAAGACTTTTATGTTCATCAAAATTGTGAATATAAAAAAGATATTAATGAACTAGATGATGAGTCTTGTGTTGTAGTTATAGATTATAAAGAAAATTTAAAGGTTGGAGGTGGTCCAATTGAGACCAATAATTGTTTTTATTCAAAAAAACCAATCTCATTATTAGGGTTTGCATTAGTTTTTAAAGAAAACAATAAAATTAAATATGAATATCATGATTTTTTGTCTCAAATATTATCACATAATTCTTTATTTTCAGGTGAATGACTATTAAGTCTTCTTAAATTAGATAGATTTAAAAAAATAAAAAATATAAAAGTATGGACGAATAATGGAAATCATTTTAGATCATATGAATTTTTATATTACTTATTTAAAGAGGCACCTAAATATATTAAGGGTTCTATAAAATATAACCGTTTTGTTGAATGCCATGGAAAAAGCATTGTTGATGGTCACTTTGGTGTAATATCAAAAATTTTAAAGTAAAAAGAAAATGTACTTTATATTAACAACATCAATGATCTAAAAAATATTTGTGAGAAAGAAGAAAGAAGAAAAGAATTATACAATTCAGCTTTAACTGGTTCAATTGTTTCCCAAAAAGCATTTTTTATATTTATGAAAGGAAATTTAGGCCTATAAAAAGAGAGCTTGAAGTTAAAAATCTGCGCATTAATCTTTCATATTTGATGAAAGATGGGAAGTTATATACTTCACCTTTAACATTTGAAAGCTTCTCAGAATATTCTGAGATAAATTATCATTTGAAATCACGTGATGATACCAGAGAAACAAAAATATCATAAGATGCTAGTAGTGTATTGGGGCAAGTTCATGAAGTAGGGCAGCTTACTAGAGGGTGTATTTTAAATAAAGTTATCAGTCTTTCAAAAACAACAACCTTTTTTTTCTGAAACAAACTAAGAATATTTATGATGAGCCAAAGATAGGGTAATAGCATTTATAGCTTTGGGGCTGCTATTACTCTCCCATGCAACTCATCATAAATATTTTTGGTTTGTAGTAGCACTTAAGATATTTTCAGTAGTACTATAAGTTACAATATTCAATTATAAAATCAATGAATTATTTTTTAAAAAATCACCCAAGCCCAAGATCAATTAAATATTTGGGATTGATTGTATTTTACTCTTCCTGAATAATTTGAATATGAATAATGTGATTAAGTTATAAAATAACCAATCTGGCGCCTAGGCATAACAAGAAAAATAATGTCCCAATTCTTTACCAGCTTATTTATTGTTAAAGTGTTTAATTAATCTAAAATATTATTGGCTGGACCATGTAGCACAATCAAGTTTGCAGGAATTTGGCAGGAATAGCCCATGCACAAGCAGGTTTTCCCAGGACATGCTTGCCACGCCATGAGCTCAGAACTGATGCGTTGGAACCACTCGCTGTGCATAACTTCCCAGCAAGCTGGATAAGAATCTTCATCCATGAATTCTTCGGGATGGTCCTGGAATAACTGTGCCAGAGTCCTTTCCTGGAATCAATACGGAATCCATATCGATGGCCAATAAATCTTTTTAAAGCTAAAGATTACAGAATATTGGCTAAATCGACCGGATTATATCATCATTGTAGATTTTCTCTGGCACTTTCTAGTATGCTAAAATCGATATGGATGCTCCATTTGTTTTGCATGTATTGATATCTGGTTATAGGTCCTCTTAGGTATTTAATAAAGTTAAGCTCGATTTAAAATCACTTATATTTAACATTGTGTATCTGTTAAGTTAAACAGATGATAAGCATTCGCAGCTTAAAGCTACTATAGATTACATTGAATGGATACTTTAAATTCAACTTTTTCACCCTCCTTGAATAAGACCACTATGTTTAATAAAAAGATGATTGTATCAATTTCCATTGAGGCTGCTTCATTAAATTAATATTGTTGCATGGTATCAAGATGCTACTCTTAATATGTTGGATCTTTAAATGGTTGCTTGACAAGCCTATATCCTGAACTTGAAGTGCCTCACTTCATGTCATTTAGCCCAGCCCAACTGCGGTTCCTTGGCTTGGAGCTAGGGTTGCTTTGACCAAGCCCCGAGCAGCTGCGGCCAGTTTCTGGCTCTGGCCACCCCTTCAAACATTTACTTTATAATGTTCAAATATTGAGCTGTTCCGCTTCAGCTATTGCGGTCCAGAGCCGGAAGCTAGCCGGGGCTGAGCCGGAGTATGTCTACCTGGAACAGATTAAGTCCAATACTGATGTGGCTTAAACTATTCACAGATGAATTCTAGTTCCTGTTAATTAAATTATATATTCTTTCGTTGCTAAGGTGGCTTGTGAGAGTTCCAAGCCATACCCCATGACATCACTGACTGGAATATAGTCAAACCTTCATGAATTAAGTCTAAGCCATTCAGTTCTGAATAAAGGTTATCACTTGCTTCAACTCTGAGGTTTAAACAGGGAATATGGATTGATTTGGAGCAAAAATTTTAAGGATTGTGTGGAGAACAACTCATCTAAAAAACATTTTTAAACAGGCATTGGTTTATATCATTCACTGCATTAAAGTAGAATTTATGTTATTGGCAATATAAAGTTGCATGGGAAACTAAACAATCATCTGAAATATGGACTTTGTCGAACCCAAGGGATGGAACAAACCGAGAAGGTTCCCAATAATTGGATATAAGGTCGAGAATAATTTGAAAGACCTTGAAGCACAGATAAAAAATAAAATCATAAATTCCTTAGATATATAGGCCTTCATTTCCCCTTAGATATATATCATAACAGCTGCTCTTTTACAGCCAAGCCACTGTTTAGATAATACTATAGACAATGGAAAACGACTCTGGTATATTAGAACTCAGAGATTTAAATCCTAAAGGTATAAATGGTTTATTTGTTTTATTGACCAACTGGCTTAGGTAAAGCAGGGGAAGCAGGCACTCCGACTGAGTATTCGCTGTATGATTCTGAGGATGATTTGGATGAGCTCGAGGATCTTGATTTGGAGGCAACATCTAAATGGTGGCCAAGTTTTTGTAAACATTTAATATTGCTACTTGTGGTTGCCAGTATATCCATGATAGCGATTTCTTGTCTAGTTCATTTCCAGGAAGTGGATTTTAGACAGGTTCTCGTTCAATCCCTCCCCAGAAACTCAGGATGGGATAAAAATCTCAGTTTCCTCCTCCTAACCTGGATCGCCCTTGTCTTTTGTTTTGGTATCCTGCTTTCGTTTCTTCTCTCTGCTATTCCTGCCTTTGTCCTATCCTTTAATAGGTTGATTGTACCCGGAAAAATAGAAACAACCAAAGAATATATTGAGGTAATTTCAATCAGTTTCTAAAGCTTAACCCGAATAGTCTTTCCAAGAGCTTCGTTCTATTTTCTTGTACTCGATAACCATTACTTTTGGCTTTATTCTTTATTGCATCTTACTTCGCTATTCGGCCACGGTGGATTTGGAACAAACTGGTGTAACAGTCGACATTTTCCGGGCCTTGTTATGGTTTTTAATCATCAGCTATTTTGTGGCAGCTGAGAAATTCCTGATCCAACTCATCTCGGTTCGCTTCCATCGCACTGCGTATAAACAACGCATTGAAGAAGCCAAAGTCGCCACTCATAGTAATTTTATCCTAAGGCTTCTCATTGATTATCCCTCTAGTTCTTGATAACCTCAATACTGCTGTTTCGAAGAGCGGTCTAAGCTACAGCAAGATTGTTAAGATCGAGCAGGCTAGGGCTGCAAAGACTCGAGGCTTTACTGACAGAGGGGGTACGAATTCCGACAGCGAATATGGGGACTATGAAACTCAACTTTCATTTATGCAGCCTTCAAATAGCAACACATTTAGATCTTCCAAAGCCAACTCGCAGCGCGGTATCAACATGAGCCTAAATTCCGATCCACTCAAATTGACTGAGGAAGACCCAAGCTCGCTTCTGGCTGCCCGCAAATTATCTAGAAAGATATTTTTCGCTTTGAAGAAAGACAAGAGGCAGCTTGGTCCAGAAGATTTCATCCCCTGGTTCAAAACTAGGGAGGAGGCAGATCAAGCCTTTAATTTTTTTGACAAGGATGGCAATGGAGATGTATCTCGAAGAGAAATGCGAGATGCGATTTTACGAGCCTACAAGGAAAGAAAGGACCTTGTCAAAGCCCTACGTGATATGAGCCAGGTGATTGGAAAGCTTGATAAATTCTTGTGTATAATGGCACTACTTTTAGCAATAAGCATCTGCGGGATATTTTTTGGAAAAAATACGAGAGAAATATTGATTGCCATAAATGCATTCTTTTTTGGGTGTAAATTCATGATTACCGAAAGCATAACGCAATTTTTGCAATCCATCGTCTTTCTGTTCGCTATGGTAAATCAATTATGCTAACGACCGGCTAATCATTTACGCTAGCATCCTTACGATGTCGGGGACCGTGTGTACATTGAAAAATTCACGTATTTTGTCAAAAAAGTGGGGCTTTTGGGCACCGAATTTCGTTGCACCAATGGTCAGATCACCTACATACCCCACCACATCCTCATTACAAAAATCATCTACAATGCCCGACGCTCAGAGAAGCAAGTTGATACGATAGGTAATCCTGACCCTGTCAATTGCTAATGATTAGACTTTCTTATTTCCTACGATACACCAAAAGAAAAGATTGTCATGCTTAAAGAGCATATCGATAATTACGTCAAAGAGGTCGAATCACGAGAATTCACCCTCAACCCTCCCCTGGTCATTGATTCACTTGAAGACTCCAACAAGATGAAGATGTTCATCTTGCTGGAGCACAAATTTAACTGGCAAGACAACACCAAGCGAAACATCCGGAAAACTCGTTTCCTCATGAAGCTGAGAGATATCTGCACTGAACTCAGCTTAAGCTACGACCTGCCCATTCAAAAGGTCATTCATATGGATAGTTCTGCCTCTTAGTGATATCCCAAACTCAAATCCAAAAAATAATCAATGCAACTATTAAACTCTAAAGACACTTATTTATCATATATATTTCCATCTTCTTCTAAGCAACCTACTATCTTTTAAAGGTATACTTATCTTTTAAAGGACTTATTTAAAGATACCTTAACTCTATATTCAATGTCTGGCAAAATTTATTATTTAAAATGCTTTTAAGCAAAAAAGTTGTCATCTAGCTGATTGGACCTAATTAAATGACTTTTTCAAAAAATTGGTTCCCTGCTTTTTTATGTACATTGATCTGTGACAGACCGGGGGCACTCCATGCCACAACAAATGTGTTGGGTAGGAGTGCCCATACAAGAATCCATACTAGAGTTACCAACAACAGACACAGGGCTTGCCAACTGGACAATCTGCGGGACCCTGAAAAACTATTGTAAATGGTTAGCAAGATAGCAATTGATACAAAAAAAATCAAAGAAGGCTTGATGTCACAACTGCGCTGTATTAGCAGAGTTACACAGGAAAAAATGGTTGGAAACTAGATAGTTATCTTTATTGAGATATGTGAGATTATATAGTTTGGGTGGACCCTTTAGAAGGAACAGGATACCCACCAATCAAGCATTGGTAGGGGTGGCTTGATCTTTATAACAAGTCAAGTGCCAAATCAAGCTGTCCACTCAGCTGGGATCGTCACTGGTTCTTAATGCTGGATTTGGTAATTTGAGTCAACTTCCGCATTTGATTACGGGTCATGGGGAAGTCAGTTTGGGGGTCACCAAACCTCTTGTGTGGAACCTTGCTGGGGGTCAACCACATTGTTTCACCTCCCCCAGCTGAAGGTTAGCCTCCTCTGTGGGGAGGTCTGCTGAAAGGTTGTCAGGGATGTGGGCACCATACCCTACCAGCTGTGTTCAGTGGCTGGGATGATAGCCTCACATTGTCTTTGACGGGCCTTGAATGGATAGATTCTGTCATGGTCAGGACTTTGTCTTGTTTTCTTTTGCCCAAGCCTTGTACCAGGTGTCGTAACTGTGCTGTTTTAGCAGAGTTACACGGGGAAGGATATTTGGAAGATAGATAATAATCTTTATTGCGAGATAGTGATTATATAGCTATTGTGAATCAATGGATAGTAGAGACATGATTAGTGATCACACAGCTGGATGAAAGAGGGGGTGGCTTGATCCTGATAATGAGTCAAGACCCCAAATCAAGATATCCACCATGAAGGATCATCATCTGTTCATGTTGATAGATTTGGTAATTTGAGTTGACTTCCTAGTCTGGCTTTGGGTGACCAATAATCAGATTGTGGGTCACAAACCCGCTTGGTTGGAACCTTGTTGGCGGGTCAAGCCTGCGGTTTTGACACCCCCCCGGCTGAAGGTCAGCCTCCTCTGGGGGCAGGTCGGCAGGGAGGTTGGCAGGAGCCCGGGCGCCATATTGAACAAGTTGTTGTTCGGTGGCAGGCAGGGCAGTTTCTTGTTGTTTCTGTCTTGCTTTGCAGGATCATAGGCGGTCGTGATGTAAGGTCTTGTCTTGCTTGTATTTCCTGAGCCCTTGCACGAGGTAAGTGTTATTGTTGTTTACCTTTAGAATGATTGCTGGCCCTACTTTTTTGGGTTGTAGTTTGCTTTTGTCAACATTCATGACCCAGACTTTGTCCCCGACTTCATGTCTTTGACAGATGGGAATGAAGGTATTTTGTAAGTGTTCCTTTTCTTTGGCTGCTTGTTTGCTGTTGGCCTCTATTATTTGAAGGTCTGAGCGAGGGGGAATTGACTTGGAATTTCCAGTTTGGGTCCTGTCAATGCTTGAATGATATTTGGCTGTGCGCCGTATACCAGTTCAAACGGGCTTTTCCCAGTGGATCTTTTCACTCGGGTTTGGCACACAAGTAATGCAGTCAGTAGCTGCTTATACCAGTCTTCAGGTCTCCCGGCGGTGAGTTTGGCTAGGGCTTGCACGAGGCTACCATTAAGCCTCTCTACGCGTCCATTGGCCTGTGGATGGTATGGTGTTGTGACAGTGTGTTTGACCCCATTTTTGGTGAGGTACACGTTGTTGTCTTCAGAGGTCAATTCTTTGCCTCCATTGGTTATCAGGAGTTCTGGCTTTCCAAACCTGCCGATTATCTCCTTGCCAATGAATTGTTGGACATCGTTACCGTGTGTGTTTTCACCGCTTGGGCTACTGGCCACCTTGTCGCAAAATTGATGGCTGTGATGATGTATTTTTTGTCGTTGTGCTTCCCTGGCATGGGGCCCACGATGTCAAGAGCCCATACTTTAAACAGTAGTTGGGTTTGAATGGGGAGTACAGACTTAGGCGGGGTTTCGCTTTTGGCAAACTTTTTGCAGACCTCACACTGTTCTAGCACTTCCTGGACATTGCGGTATAAGGTTGGCCACCAGGATTTATGTTTTAGGAATTTGTATAGATTTCGGCTCTTGGTATGTCCAAGATCTCTGTGGTAGCAAATAATGGTATTGAAACATTGATGTGTGGGAATGTAGGGAATGGTTGTGCCATCCAACATCTTTCTGTGAAGAGTCCTGTATACATCAGCAAAGAGGTGTTCATTCTTGATGACCGTTTCTTTGGTGATATTGGTTGTGCCAGCAGGGAACCCTTTGTCTTTTATACGGAGCACCAGGAGAGGCCAGTCTGGGTTGAGCCCATTTTCTCCCCTAGAAGTGCAGACATACAGACGGGACAGGGCGTCTGCCATGGCAAGCTCGGCCCCGGGCTTATACTGGATGAGCATGTTAAACCTTTCTAAGATTTCCATCCACTGCGCTTGGTGGCGTGACAGGTTTGCTTGTGTCTTTTAAGTAGATGAGCAACTTATGATTGGTTAGTGCTGTGAATTCTTCCTGCCGTTCCAGGTAACAGCACCATTTGACTAGGCAGTGTACAATGGCCAACAGCTCTTTGTCGTGGATTAGGTATCAACACTCGCCATCCGTCAGTTTGCGCGACTTGTAGGCTACTGGCAGGAAGTCACCATCACTATTCTTAATTTGTAGTACTCCCCCAATGGATGCATCAGAAGTGTCAGTTTCCATCTGGTACTCTCTGTCCCGTTTGGGATATTGTAAGATGGGAGCTGTCGTGAGCTTTTCCTTGAGACGTCTAAAGCAGAGGTCACTTTGGGGGGTACATAAAAACTTGGACTTGGCGCCTGTTATGGCAGACAAGGGGGCGGTCAAGACGCCACTGTCGGGTATGGAGCGTTGTACATAGGCCACCATTCCCAAGAAGGTGTGGAGTTCTGATTTGTTTTGGGAGGTGGAATTTTGCAGATGGCTTGCATCTTCTGACTGTTGGGTTTGATGCCGTCCTTTGAGACTATGTGTCCCAAGAAGGGTATTTGCTTCCGGAAGAACTGACATTTAGAGGGTTTGGCCAACAGTTTGTGCCGTGCCAAGGTCACAAAGACTTCCTCCAGGTCTTTGTGTTGCTGTTCCACCAAGGGGCTGTAGACAATAATATTGTCCAGGTACACTAGGGCGTATTTGCCTATGTGTGGTGCAAACACTTTGTTCATGAAGGTTACAAAGGTGGACAGGGCGTTGGTCATGCCAAAGTTGAGTACCACGCATTTGTAGGAACCGTACTTGGTGCGGAAGGCTGTCTTGGGGATGTCTTCCTCCTTGATGCAAATCTGGTTGTAGCCTGCAGGTAGATCAATCTTGGAGAAGACGGAGGCACCTCCCAAGGCGTCAAAGAGGTTGTCAATTAATGGTAATGGGTAACGTTTCTTAATGGTGACTTTGTTTAAGGTGCAGTAGTCTGTGACCAGGCGTAAGGTACCGTCCTTTTTAGCCACAAAGAATATGGCGGCCCCAAAGGGAGACTGTGAGGGGCGGATAAGTCCTTTTTCTAATACCTCCTTGAGATAGGCGCGCAGGGCGTCGTCCTTGTTTGGGGTCAGCCTGTAAATGGGGCGTGCCTTGGGTACAGCCCCCTTGAGTTGGATAGAGTGTTGAATGTGTTTCTCAGGGGGTAGCCGAGGTAACGCCTCCTTAAAGATTTCTGGGTGACGGGCCACAATGTTGCAATCTTGCGTCGTGGAGGTGTCTTGGTGGTCCTTGAAGTGTATGATTTCATACTGGCAGAAGTCCCAGTCAATTGCTTTCAGGTTTTCCTTCTTGTCCAAGGTCTCAGTGATGCGTACAAAGACATGGTCTTGTAGAAGTTGGTCTACAGAGTCCGGGTAGATTTGGTGGTTGACACCTTCACGCTTGATGGTCAACACTGAGGTTGCCCAGTCCATGTGGGGGTTGTTTTTCCGTAACCAGTCAAGCCCCAGTACAATGTCAAACTTAGGGAAGTCAATGACGGGATCTTGGATGGTGGAGTGGAGTTCTCAAGCATGACAGAGAAGGGGGCAGCTTCCTTTGTCACGGCAATGTGGTGCTCATCAGCCAGGACCACATTCTTTATCCGCAAAGGATTAGTGGTAAGCTTGAATTTATCCACAAAGCTGCTGTTGACTAAAGTTTGGTCTGCGCCCAAGTCCAGGAGTGCTGAGCCTGTGTAACTGCAAAAGCGGAAAGGGTAAGACATCAATTTATTGGGATGTCTGGCAATGGTGTATAGTAACAGGTCTTCTGAGGGCACTTGGATCATTGGGCATTGGTCCACGTTCTCGGGTTGGTATTCATTGTTGGGCAAGTCAGGAGTTGCATGGGGAGAACTTGGCTTGCTTAGTGCTCTCCCTGGGCTTTTCCCTCATCTTGGTTGCCTTGGGTGGCGGTAACACGGAAATGGGTACAATTTGACTGGCTGTTATTCCCATTTCTATTCCCGTTCAAACCTGTGGGTTTGTGGTTATTGTTGTTGCTGTTGCCTCCGGGGGTGGTTGAGAGGAGCGCCCGCTTGGATGGGAGTCCTTGGGCCTTTCTTGTTTCCCAGTCTGTGCCTTGTGTAGAGCGTTGGATGTCTGTTCCGCTTTTTCTGCTTTGCAGTACAGGCTTTGCAGGTTGGTAACTTGGTCCAGGCTCACATGTCTCATCACGTGCAACTTGAGAGCGTTGTAGTACATGAGGTGTGTTGCTGGGGTATCAAAGGCCATGTCGGATGGGGCACAGAGACAGAGTTCCTTGTAGGCGCGGGTGAGTTCTTTAACAGTGCCTGTCTGGGACAGGTTCTTTACTTGGTGTATGATCCTGAGTGCTGTATCCTTAAGCACAAATATTGCCAAGAAGTCCTGTTTGAAAGTGTCCCAGTTCTCTTTGGTGTGTTCTTTGTGCCACTTGTTGCACCAAGTGCCAGCGTCATGGGTCAGGCAAATAGAAATCTCCGCAATCCAAAAACACTGTGGGCATTCCATCTGAGCCAACTTGCTTTGGGCAGACTGAATCCATGCGGCAGCATTGTTGTTGTTGGCCCCCACAAAGGGTTCCAAGGCGGCGCTATGAAGTCTTTGTGCAACATAGGCGGGCATGGTGGTTTTGTCAGCTGGTTGTGGCATCAAGGAAGGTGCCTGAAAGAACCCTTGGGTGGACAGGGCGTTAAAGGCAGGTAGCAGGATCACTGTGTTTTGGTAGAGAACAAAACCATCGGGTATCTTGGTACCAGGAGTATACAGAGTCCAGTTGGGCGGGAGGCCAGACATAATTCTGTTGAGGATTTGTTGGCCGCGGCGTGTGCGGGCAACAGGCGGAATTTTTCAAGATAAGGTAGGATGGAGAGCCTACCTGTGCTATAATTTTGTAACTGTGCTTTTTTAGCAGAGTTACAAGGGGAAGGATATTTAGAAGATAGATAATAATATTTATTGCAAGATAGTGATTATATAGCTATTGTAAATCAATGGATAGCAGGAACATGATTGGTGATCACACAGCTGGATGGAAGAGGGGGTGGCTTGATCCTGATAATGAGTCAAGCGCCAAATCAAGATATCCACTGTGAAGGATCATCATCTGTTCATGTTGATAGATTTGGTAATTCAAGTTGACTTCCTAGTCTGGCTTTGGGTGACTGGGCAATCTGATTGTGGGTCACAAACCCGCTTGGTTGGAACCTTGTTGGAGGGTTGAGCCTGCAGTTTTGACACAGATAAGTGTTGTTGTCATTTACTGTTAGGAAAATGCAGGGCCTACTTTCTCTGGTTGTAGTTTGCTCTTGTTGATGTTCATCACCCAGACCTTGTCACCAACTTCATGTCTGTCTTTCAGGACAGACATATCTTGTAGTCATTTCCCCTCTCTATCTATTTTACTGTTATTGGTGCAGGGTATCTGGGGATCTGATCTAGGAGGAGCTTTGTGTGATATCTCCTGTTTTGGCCCTGAAAGGGTTTGAACAATGTTTGGCTTTGTGCCATATACTAGCTCAAAAAGGCTCTTTCCAGTGGATCTGTTCACTTGGGTACAGCACACAAGGGGGGCAGTTGATAGCTAGTTTGGGCCAATCCTTGGGCTTTCCAGTAGTGAGTTTGGCAAGGGCTTGTACTAAGTTGCCATTTAATTGCTTGACTCTGCTGTTAGCCTGTGGGTGGTAAGGAGCGGTCACTGTTTGCTTCACACCCTGCTTGATGAGATATACATTGGTGTCCCCAGAGGTTAATTTTTTGCCTCCATCAGTAACCAGCAATTCTGGGTTTCCAAATTTGCTGATGACTTCCCTGCCTATAGATCTTTTCACATTGTTACCAGTGTAGGCTTTGACAGCCTGCGCCACTGCCCATCATGTTGCAAAGCCAATAGCAGTGATTATATATTTATTGTTGTTGCCTTTACCTGGCATGGGGCCTACAACATCTAGTGCCCATACCTCAAAAGGCAACTGTGTTTGGATGGGTAGTACTGACTTGGGGTTGTGTTGCTTTTGGCTAATTTCTCACAGACCTCACATTGGTTTAGTACTTCTTGTATGTTTCTGTATAGTGTGTGTCACCAGGCCTTATGTTTTAGGATTTGTACGTGTTTTGACTCTTGGTATGATCCAGATCCCGGTGGTAACAGAAGATAGTATCAACTCTCTGGTGTGTGAGTATGTACAGAATGGTCACCTTGTCAGTCATTTTGTGGTGTAAGGTCCCATAGACATTGGAAAATAGGTGCTCTTTCTTAATCACTGTGTCCTAGGTGATGTCTGTGGTACCTGGGGAGAACCTCTCATCTTTGGTTTGGAGTAATAGGAGTGGCCAGTCAGGGTCTAGCCTGTTCTGTCCCCTAGAGGCTCTTACATATAGTTGCAATAGTGCATCAACTGTTACTAGTTCTGGCCCAGTGTTGTAACTTAGGATGCATATTAGAATGGTCAAGATTATCATTGTAATTAATCCTGATGGTCAAGGCTATTCTAGTTGTGCACTCAAATCTGTTGGATCCAACGGATTTGCATTCCCATGTCAGGAATATTCCTGACATTAACCAAATCTATGTCAAAACACCAGTTTGGGAAAAGATAAGAGATGCCAATCCATGAAATGCCCAATTTGAAGTGGATTTTCCCTCAATTATTGGGGGAAATAAAAATAAAGTTAAAAGCAAAACGGGACTTGGCCAACACTGGAATAATTTATCATCCAGGCAGGTGCCTGCCACACCAACCAGCACCCAGCCAGCCGCCAGCGGGCCTGCTGCCAGTCCCCCGCCCACCCGCTTGCTCCCCAGGTCCCAGCCAGCTGCCAGTCACCCACACGGGCCCCAGTCCCCACTCCCCAGCCAACCAGAAACCCCCATCCATTGCAGCCAATTAGAAAAGTACCTGGTTGCAGGGCATAAGTTCCAGAATCCTGCCACCCCTTCAGAAAAAGGGGAAATTCAAAATTCAAATTTTAAGAACAATTCTACCATCACCCAATGAGAATCTGGAGCCCAGGCCACATTGCCAGAGCCAAACTCCAGCCAAGCCAACTTTCCTAAGACCAAAATAGACCATGGAAGCAACTTGACTCCTATTCTTCACTTAGCACCAGGTCAACAGAAGATTATTGGCTCACCTCAGGAAATTCCAAATCAGCCACAGATAAAAGAAGAACAAGAGTTTGGCCATCTTCCCAGACCCCAACTGCCATTCCTATCTTCCAAACTTTTGGGATTCCCCACTCCCTGTTTTTCACTCCCACTTGCAAAACTTTGCAAGTGGGAAGCACTATAAATAAAGGATCCCTCCTCAGTAATAGCTTGTGCTATTATTGAGTCTAATACCCTCAAAAAAGCTAATTTTCAACTCACAACCTTTCAAGTCAACACTTAGTCAGCCCACCTCTGTTGTGTTCTGAGGCGCGGCACAGACACACAACGGGGAATCCTAACTTTAGGATTGGATTTGTACTAAGTCTTGGTTAGATGACAGGGAAGGCAATTGTGTTTACCTTGCGGCCCTGGATGAATAATCTCTACTAGGTGTGGCTAGAGAGAGGCGCGGAAGTACAGAAGACACAAAGACAAAAATGTGAATAGAACTTAATTTTATTGGTGAATATGGAAATGGAATATATAGTGGTTGAGAATACCACAAAACACTAACAGGATGGTAGGATCACTTGCCACAAGCATGAGTGGGGCAAGTGAGTTGCACAGAGTCAGGAAACTGAACAATCATATTTCCTGAAGCGGAAGCCAGTTCATTTCGAGAGTCAAAAGCAAACGCAAGAGATTTGTCTTTGAAATGGCCCAACAAAGGCAAAATCAAAACATGGTGAATGCCGTTATTCACGACAACCTCCTCCAACCACCTCCAATCCAGGGAAGATGAACTATCTCATCTTTGCAGCTGTACTCACAGCTTGCCTAGAAATTGGAGGATATCAGCAGGAGCCAGGGGCCTTTGGACCACCTCCCAAAGGGCTGGGCCGCAGCTACCATTATGACCCCAGACAGCTCAACTCCTCCCACACTGGTTCCTGGCCTCCTCTGGTGTCACCTCACTCTACCATATCCATAGCAGTATATACCTCCCTGTACTATGTACTGGCCTACTTTGCGGGGATCTTCAGGAGATACAACCTCCATGCCAAAGTCTTCTGGTGGTTGATGACCATTTATCCAATCATCACTGCCTTGACCGGTTTCCAGTTCTCTAACCTTCAGAATTATCTCCTTCTAGTAGTCCCAGCAATAACTGGGTATTACATCCCAATTGTAACTCGGATGCCAAGACGCTCTGGCCAACCTATTACATCCTGATGGATTGGGGTTGGGAATTAATAGCTATTGCTGCAATGGGTAGCTGCAACTGCAGCCTACTCCAGAGTAATGTGCACCTACTCTTTCTTGTTGGATTGGCCGGATCATCCCTAAAGGGAAGGAATGTGAATGCAAGAGCATGATGGATCCAAGAAGATGCTGTACTATTCCAAACAACAGTGCAGGTGTTAATTGCACCTCTGCATCCATTGTGCAGCTACATCAGCATATAACTTCCCTTCTTTCTCCAATAAAATATATACTTTTACCCATTGCCTTTAACTCTACTCAGTTGTTAGCTTAGAATTAGAAGGCAAAGACTCCAGAGTCCATAAGGCTAGTATTAATTTGTGTATAGGCCTACAGCCATACTCTTATTAGCTAGCACTCCAGGCATTAATCCCCAATACGTCCATAAGGTCAAATCCACAACACCCAGGCTTATGCTGGATGTTCACATTGAATTTTTCTAGGAACACCTTTCAGTGTTCTTGTTGGTGAGAGAGGTTGGCTTGGGTATTGAAATATATAAGGTACTTGTGGTCTGCAAGAGCTTTAAATTCTTCTTGCCTCTTGAGATTTCATTATCATTTAACTAGGCAGTGTACAAAAGCAAGAAGCTCCTTTTGTGGATGGATTAGTAACAATTTCTGTCTTTCAGCTTGCAGGACCCGTACACTACTGGCAGGAATTCTCCAGAGTCTGTCTTGAGTTGGAGTACACCCCGT
Organism: Entomophthora muscae; assembly: GCA_014839935.2. Taxonomy (NCBI): domain Eukaryota; kingdom Fungi; phylum Entomophthoromycota; class Entomophthoromycetes; order Entomophthorales; family Entomophthoraceae; genus Entomophthora; species Entomophthora muscae. The sequence goes on along the minus strand of QTSX02005012.1, from coordinate 135,079 downwards.
ATAGAGACATCTGAGGCAATGGCTTCCATATGATAGTCTCTGTCTCTCTTTAGGTACTGCATAATGAGGGCTAATACTAACTTCTCTTTAAGAAAGCAGAAGCAAAGGTCTTTCTGGGGAGTCTATAGAAACTTGGATTTAATTCTGGTGATGGCAGATAGGGGGCCGTTAACACAATGCAGTCTGTAATGAACCAACATAAGTAGGCTATCATCCCCAGGAATGTCCTGAGTTCCCCTTTGGCTTTATGGGGAGGCATTTGGTAGATGGCTTGGATTTTATGTTTATTGGGCTTGATGCCATCTTTGAATAACACATATCCTAGGAAGGGTAGCTGTTTGCGTTAAAAATGGAATTTTGATAGTTTGGCTAGCAGTTTGTGCTGTTCCAGGGTGGCAAACACTACTTCTAGGTCCTTATGATGTTGTTACAAGGTTGGGCTGTAGACAATGATGTTATCTAGGTATACAAGGACATGCTTTCTGATGTGAGGATAAGACACCTTGTTTATGAGTGCAACAAAGATTGATGGTTCATTGGTCATTCTGGGACTAACAAAAGCACATTCATATGATCTATATTTAGTTTTGAAAGCGGTTTTGGGGATATCTTCCTCTTTGATGTGGATTTAGTTGTATCCAGCTGTCAAGTCAATCTTGGATAATACAGTTGCACCACCCAGTGCGTCAAAAAATTGCCAATGAGTGCTAATGGATAGTGGTTTCCTATAGTGACCTTGTTCAGGGCCCTTTAGTTAGTGACTAGTCTCAGGGACCCACCCTTCTTTGCCACAAAGAATACTGCAGCCACAAAGAGGATTGCGACGGTGTTGTAACTGTAATAGTAAAGGGAGTTAATTTCTACAAACAGTTAGTCAGGATTCTATTTCTTAATACTATACCTGTAGATGGTATAGTGATAGCCTTTGATAGGGCAGAAGAATATAAGGGTATAATGACAAAACTGGTATTTATTATGATAGTGTTGCAGCTATATAATAGGAGGCAGGGGAATTTCCACCAGGGGAAAGGAGGCACAGACAGAAGGACCTTCCTAATGGAGGAGAGTGGACAGGCACAGTAGAAAGTCCTGCGTAATGGAACAACTGGTTTTAAGTGACTTTCCTTATGGAGGCATGTGGCAATATCTATGTTGTTCTATTATTAACCTCAGAAGTAAAGTCTGCGTCTGAAGCGCATTCAAAAGGCGCTTTGAACACTCATTTTGTTGCAACTGAACCAATGAGGATTCAGTATTTGGAATTAGGGAAGACAACAGTCCAATAGAAAGGACAGAATAATAAGAATGATGTGTCATTTATTGTAGAATATTGTGATTAATATACCATATGGGGAAAGCCACAAGGCCACACGGGGGTGGCATGATGAGAAGTTCCATGTAGGGTTTGAGACTGAGGAATAACTTATGCTGGGATCAGCAAGTTGAATTTTTAGTGCTCCTAATTAGGATGAAGTACCCACCATTTGATATTGCCATCAATTAGTTCATGTCGTTAGATACATCAAGGGGCGGCTCATCAAGCACCCCCTGTGTATTGTAAGATACGTTAGCAGGTGATTCTGGAAGCTCAGTTGCAACCCCCCCCCCTTTCCCCCCTGCTTGTTGTCAGACACCAAGACCGGAGTCTGTGGAAGGTCTGGGAAGGTCTGCACAAACAGCCTTTGTGTGGGGATGGCGCGGCAGGGGCGCAAGCAATCATGGTATAGCTTCTTGGTATTTCCTTGGGCGTCTTTGAGTTGATAGGTATGATTGTGTCAAAACCGCAGGCTCAATCTGCCAGCAAGGTTCCAACCAAGCGGGTTTGTGACCCGTAATCTGATTACCTGGCCACTCGAAGCCAAACCCGGAAGTCAACTTGGATTACCAAATCAGTCAACATGACCAAATGATGATCCCTCACAGTGGATACCTCAATTTGGAGCTTGACTCATTAACAGGATCAAGCCACCCCCTCTTCCATCCAGCTGTATGATCACCAATCATGTTCCTTCTATCCATTGATTCACAATAGCTATATAATCACTATCTCACAATAAAGATTATTATCTATCCTCTAAATCTTTTTCCCCTTGTAACTCTGCTAAAACAGCACAGTTACAACATTGTTAGCAGAAGTAGGTTGTCCATCCTACCTTATATTGAAAAATTCCTCCTGTTGCCCGCATACGCTGCGGCCAACAAATCCTCGACAGAATTATGTCTGGCCTCCTGCCCAACTGGACTCTGTATACGCCTGTTACCGCAATACCTGATGGTTTTGTCCTCTACCAAAACACGGTGATCCCGCTACACGCCTTCAACGCCATGTCTTTACAAGGTTTCTTTCAGGCACCCCCTTGATGCCGCAACCAGCTGACAGTCCCACCATGCCCGCCTATGTAGCACAAAGACTTTGCACGCCGCCTTGGAACCCTTTGCGGGGGCCAACAACAACAATGCTGCCGCATGGATTCAGTCCGCCCAAAGCAAGTTGGCTCAGATGGAATGCCCATAGCGTTTTTGGATTGCAGAGATTTCTATTTGCCTGACCCATGACACTGGCACTTGGTTCAACAAGTGGCACAAAGAACACACCAGCGAGAACAGGGACACTTTCAAACAGGACTTCTTGGCAATATTTGTTCTTAAGGATACAGCACTCATGATCATACGCCAAGTAAAGAACCTGTCCCAGACAGGCACTGTCAAAGAACTCACCCGCGCCTACAACTGAACTCTGTCTCTGCGCCCCATCTGACATGGCCTTTGACACCCCAGCAACATACCTCATGTACTATGACGCTCTTAAGTTGCACGTAATGAGACACATGAACCTGGACCAAGTTACCAACCTACAAAGCCTATACTGTGAAGCAGAAAAAGCGGAGCAAACATCCAACGCTCTGTACAAGGCACAGACTGGGAAGCAAGAGAGACCCAAGGACTCACATTCAAGTGGGTGTTCCTCTTGACCACCTCCTGGAGGTAATGGTAACAACAACAACCACAAACCCACAGGATTGAATGGGAATGGGAACGGAAATAACGGCCAATCAAATTGTACCCATTTCTGTGTTACCGCCACCCAAGGCAACCAAGATGAGGGAAAAGCCCAGGGAGAGCACTAAGCAAGCCAAGCTCTCCCCACGCAACTCCTGACTCACCCAACAATGAATACCAACCCAAGGACGTGGACCAATGCCCAATAATCCAAGTGCCCTTGGAAGACCTGGTGCTATACACCATTGCCAGACATCCCAATAAATTGATGTCTTACCCTTTCTGCTTTTGCAGTTACACAGGCTCAGCTCTCTTGGACTTGGGCGCAGATCAAACCCTAGTCAACAGTAGCTTTGTGGATAAGTTCAAGCTGGCCACTAATCCTTTGCGGATTAAAAACGTGGTCCTGGCTGATGAACATCACATTGCTGTGACAAAAGAAGCTGCCCCCTTCTCTGTCATGCTTGAGAACCTCCACTCCACCATCCAAGGTCCCATCATTGACTTCCCCAAGTTTGACATTGTACTGGGACTAGACTAGTTACAGAAAAAAAACCCCACATGGACTGGGCAACCTCAGTGTTGACCATCAAGCATGAAGGTGTCAACCACTAAATCTACCCAGACTCTGTAGACCAACTCCTACAAGACCATGTTTTTGTACGCATCACAGAGACCTTGGATGAGAAGGAAAACCTAAAAGCTATTGACTGGGACTCCTGCCAGTATGAAATCATACACTTCAAGGACTACCAGGACACCTCCACACCGCAAGATTGCAATATTGTGGCCCGTCACCCAGAAATCTTTAAGGAGGTGTTACCTGGTCTACCCCCTGAGAAGCACATCCAACACTCCATCCAACTCAAGGGGGCCGTACCCAAGGCACGCCCCATTTATAGGCTGACCCTAAACAAGGACAACACCCTTTTTGCCTGTCTCAAGGAAGCACTGGAAAAAGGACTTATCCGCCCCTCACAGTCTCCCTTTTGGGCCGCTGTATTCTTTGTGGCCAAGAAGGACGGCACGTTACACCTGGTCACAGACTACCGCGCCTTGAACAAAGTCACCATCAAGAATTGTTACCCCTTACCACTAATTGACAATCTCTTTGACGCCTTGGGAGGAGCCTCTGTCTTCTCCAAGATTGACCTAACTGCAGGTTATAATCAGATATATATCAAGAAGGAAGACATTCCCAAGACAGCCTTCCTTATCAAGTATGGCTCCTACAAATGTGTGGTACTCAACTTTGGCATGACCAATGCCCCGTCCACCTTTGTAACCTTCATGAACAAAGTGTTTGCACCACACATAGGCAGACACGCCCTCGTGTACCTGGATGATATCATTGTCTACAGCCCCTTGGTAAAACAGCATCACAAGGACCTGGAAGAAGTCTTTGCAACCCTGGCACAACACAAACTGTTGGCCAAACCCTCTAAATTCCAGTTCTTCCGGAAGCAACTACCCTTCTTGGGACACATAGTCTCAAAGGACGGCATCAAACCCGACAGTCAGAATATACAAGCCATCTGCAAGATGCCACCCCCCAAGGACAAGTCAGAACTACACACCTTCTTGGGAATGGTGGCCTATGTACAACGCTTCATACCCAACTGTGGCGTCTTGACCGCCCCTTTGTCCACCATAACAGGCGCCAAATCCAAGTTTGTATGGACCCCTCAATGTGACCTCTGTTTTAGACGCCTCAAGGAAAAACTCACAACAGCTCCCATCTTACAATACCCCAAACGGGATGGAGAATACCAGATGGAAACCAACGCTTCAGATGCATCCATTGGGGGAGTTCTGCAAATTAAGAATAGTGACAATGACTTCCTGCCTGAAGCCTACAAGTTGCGCAAGCTGACAGATGGCAAGTGTAGATACCCTATCCACGATAAAGAACTACTGGCCATTGTACACTGCCTAGTCAAAAGGCGCTGTTACCTAGAACGGCAGGAAGAATTCACAGCATTATCCAATCATAAGTTGCTCATTTATTTCAAGACACAGGCAAACTTGTCACGCTGCCAAGCGCAGTGGATGGAAATCCTAGAAAGGTTTAACATGCTCATCCAATATAAGCCTGGGGCCAAACTTGCCATGGCAGACGCCCTGTCCCGCCTGTATGTCCGCGCTTCTAGGGGAGAGAATGGGCTTGACCCAGACTGGCCTCTCCTAGTGCTCTGTACAAAAGACAAAGGGTTCCCTGCAGGCACAACCAATATCACCAAAGAAACGGTCATCAAGAATGAGCACCTCTTTGCTGCCGTATACGGGACTCTTCACAGAAAGATGTCAGATGGCACGACCATTCCCTACATCCCCACACATCAACAAGTCTATACCATTTTTTGCTACTACAGAGATCTTGGACATACTAAGAGCCAAAATCTGTACAAATTCCTAAAACATAAAGCCTGGTGGCCAACCTTATACTGCAATGTCCAAAAAGTGTTAGAAAAGTGCGAGGTCTGCAAAAAGTTTGCCAGAAGCAAAACCCCGCATAAGTCTGTACTCCCCATTCAAACCCAACTACTGTTCAAGGTATGGGCTCTGGACATTGTGGGCACCATGCCAGGAAAGCACAATGACAAAAAATACATCATCACAGCCATTGATTTTGCAACAAGGTGGCCAGTAGCCCAAGCGGTGAAATTGCACACCAGTAACAACGTCTGACAATTTATTGGCAAAGAAATCATCAGTAAGTTTTGAAAGCCAAACTCCTGATAACCAATGAGGGCAAAGAATTGACCTCCAAAAACACCAACGTGTACCTTGCCAAAAATGGGGTCAAACACACTGTCACTACACCATACCATCCACAGGCCAATGGATGCGTAGAGCGGCTCAATGGTAGCCTTGTGCAAGCCCTAGCCAAACTCACCGCCAGGAGACCTGAAGACTGGTATAAGCAGCTACTGACTGCATTACTTATGTGCCAAACCTGAGTGAAAAAATCCACCGGGAAAAGCCTGTTTGAACTGGCATACGGCACACAGCCAAATATCATTCAAGCATTGACAGGACCCAAACTGGAAATTCCAAGTCAAGTCCCCCTTGCTCAGACCTTCAAATAATAGAGGCCAACAGCAAACAAGCAGCCAAAGAAAAGGAACGCTTACAAAAGACCTTTATTCCCATCTGTCAAATACATGAATTTTGGGATGAAGTCTGGGTCCTGAATGTCAACAAGAGCAAACTGCAACCCAAAAAAGTAGGGCCAGCAATAATCCTAAAGGTAAACAACAATAACACTTACCTCGTGCAAGGGCTCAGGAAATACAAGCAAGACAAGATCTTACATCACGACCGCCTATGATCCTGCAAAGCAAGACAGAAACAACAAGAAACTGCCCTGCCTGCCACCGAACAACAACTGGTTCAATATGGCGCCCGGACTCCTGACAACCTCCCTGTCAACCTGCCCCCAGAGGAGGCTGACCTTCAGCCAGGGGGGGGTGTCAAAACCACAGGCTCTACCCGCCAGCAAGGTTCCAACCAAGCGGGTTTGTGACCTGCAATCCATTTACCCGGCCACTCAAAGCCAAACCAGGAAGCCTTTTGGATTACCAAATCAGTCAACATGACCAAATAATGATCCCTCACAATGGATACCTTGATTTGGCGCTTGACTCATTAACAGGATCAAGCCACCCCCTCTTCCATCCAGCCGTGTGATCACCAATCATGTTCCTTCTATCCATTGATTCAAAATAGCTATATAATCACTATCTCAAGATAAAGATTATTATCTATCCTCTAAATCTTTTTCCCCTTGTAACTCTGCTAAAACAGCACAGTTACAACAATTGTCATAGAAAGCAGCTATCTTGAAGGGCCCTAGGTGGGTGGGCTCCAACTTGGCAGAATTGGGATTGAAGGTGTAGATAGGGTCACCTACGGCGTATCTAGCTTTGAGGTGCCTCGTCTCTCCTGCAATTTGTGTGTGTTTGATTTCCCAGGCTTTGGCACGCCACTAATCTAGGGATGGAGTTAATACTAGTGGAGGCTTGTCAGGAACCTTGGACCGTAGCTTTCCCTGTTCAACTCCTGTCAGAATGTCAGGCGTCCCAATGGCCAGGGTGCTGGGGCTGAACCCTGTGCCCCTGTTAATTCTTGCTTGCAGGATAAGTAGAGCAGTGAGCAGGTGTTTAGTCCACGCAGTGTTTGGGTGCTCTTGTGAGAGCTTGGCAATCAGTTGAACCAGTGAGCCATTTAACTGTTCCACATGTACATTGGCTTGAGGATGGTAGGGGGTCATAACTATACGTTGGAGTGTGTTCTTGGCGCAGTATGCCTTCATGATATGCCCAATGAGTTCAGGGCTGCCATCTGTGATAAGACGTTTGGGTTGCCCAAAGTGGGCCACAATTTCCTTGTCAATAAAGCGGGTGATAGTGGTGGCAGTGTGGTTGGTTATTGCCCAGGCCACTGGCCAGTGAGTGAAGTAGTCAATGGCGGTGATAATGTACTTCTTTCCCAGTCTGTCTTTGGGAAGTGGCCCCACAATGTCAAGGGCTCACTGCTTGAAGGTTTCCATGGCCTTGATGAGCAGGACAGACTTGGGGGGTGCAGGTTTGGACATTTTCTTTTTGCACAATATGCACGTTTTGAGGAAATCTAGGATGTCTTGACGCATGCGCAGCCACCAAACCTTCTGTTTCATGATCTCAAAGAGGTTACACCCTCTGATGTGACCAAGGGTTCAGTGGCAGTGCAATATTGTGTCCCCTTGTTGCGTGGTGGGAATGTAAGGTGTCTTCTCACCTGTCTCTGCCCGGTGGCAGATGTTACCAGCATCAGTGGTGAACTGACTTTTGTTGTCCTTCAGCTTGGAGATGGTGACCAAGTTGAGGCCTTCGTAGCAGTTTGCCTCAGGGTGCAGGTAAAGCATGGGCCAATCTGGGTCCAAACCGTTGTCCCCAGTGATGGACGCTACATAGAGTTATGAAAGAGTGTCAGCTGTGACAAGTTCCTTCCCAGGCTTGTACTTGATGTGCAACTGGTAAGGGGATAGGCGCTTAACCCATCCTGCTTGGCAGAGTGTCAAGTGGGACTGCGTGTTGAAGTACTGGAGTGACTTGTGGTCCATCAGAACACGGGGTGGGAAGGTAGCACCTTCCAGGTAAAAGCGCCACTTCTCAACGCAGTGCACAATTGCTGCCAACTTCTTATCATGGATGGGATGGTGTTGTTCCAAGTTGGTAGGCTTCCTGGACTCATATGCCATGGGGAGAAAGACACCATTGTCAGTTTCTGCCCTTAGCACACCCCTTATGGCCCTGTCAGAGGCGTCAGTCTCAAGTTTGTACTGATAGTTTTGGTTGGGAAACTGCAGCACTGACGCTGTTGTGAGTCTTTGTTTCAACATCTCAAAGACTTGATCCTGGCAGAGGTCCAGTGGAAGCACTGTTTGGTGTTGAGGAGCTCAGTGAGAGGCACAATTAGTTCCCCACAATTGGGAATGAACTTGCGCACATAGGCAACCATGCCTAAGAATGTCCGCACCTGGCCCACATCAGTGAGGGGCGGCATGCTGGTGATTGCTTTGCCTTTGGCAGGGTCAGGCTTTATCCCTTGGGCAGAGATGGTGTGCCCAAGGAATAACAGTTCCGACTTGAGAAACTCACATTTGGAGGGTTTAGCTTTTAGCCGGTTTCCCCAAAGGGTGTTGAGGACAGCACAGAGGTGTCGGAGATGTGTATTTTGATCTTGACTGAAGAAAATAATGCTGTCAAGGTACACAACCACACACTTTTCAATCAGGTCCTCAAATGCTTTGTTTATCAACATGGCAAAGGTGGAGGGAGCGTTGGTCATTCCAAAGTTCATGACACAACACTCAAACAACCTGTAGCGCGTGCAGAAGGCAGTTTTTGTCTCATCCCCAGGTGCAATGCGGACCTGGTTGTACCCTTCAATGAGATCAATCTTGCTAAAGACCTTCACACCTGCAAGTGTATCAAACAGGCCGTCAATCAGCGGCAGGGGGTACTTATTCTTAACCGTCACCTCATTCAGGGCGCGGTAGTCTGTGACAAGGCAAAGGGACCTGTCCTTCTTAGCTACAAAGAAGACAGTCGCACTGTATGGAGAGAGCAAGGGGCAAATAAATCCCTTATCAAGCGCGTCCACAAGGTGCCAGTGGAGGGTCTCATCTTCCTTTGGTGTAAGACGGTATAATGGTTGTGCTTTAGGTAAAAATCCTTGAAGTTGCACAGCATGCTGAATCTCCCGGGGAAAAAGTAGTTGTTCAAGTGTCTCACTGAATACATCCTTGTACTCCTCAAGGAGTGCAGCAAGCGCTGGTGGTGGTGAGGAGGTCAAGGGAGGAACCGCAGATGGTTCAGTGCAGATAACTTTGACTGAGCATTGGTTAAAGTCTAGTTTTCCCCCCTTGAAATTGTACAAGCCTGTCTCTGTTATTCTGACAAGCACAATATAATAGAGTAACTTGCTCATTTCCACAGGGTAGATCTGAAACCCCACCCCATTTCTATTGAGGGTGATGACAGAGGTATCCCAGTCAATGTAGGGACGGTTATGACAAAGCCAGTCCAGGCCAGCAATTACGTTGTGGCTGAGCCCAGCCATGATTAGCCCAGAGAGCTTAACCTGGACATTTCCCATTCTCACAGAGAAGGGTACTGTCTCATGGGTGATTGTAACTCTGCGGGAGTCAGCTACTTGTACTGCCTTGAACCTGCTGGGCACCTGGTCCAGTTGTTGAGAGTCAGCAAACACCTGGTCCACCATGGTGTGGTTGGCCCCAGTATCTACCAGTAATTTGTGTGTATTTCCATGGAAACAGAAGGGATAGGACAAGTGTGTTACTTTATTTGAGGAGTGACTTGCTTGCAATACAGGGTTGTCACTGTGGACTTGAAAGACGTCCAGGGTTTTGATTTCATGAATGTTGTAGTTGCAGGGATTTTTTGCAAGTAGGGAATGAGAGGATGGGTCAGGTGGGGTTGCAAGGCCTCTTGTTGCTACAACCCCCAGGCTTTTCCCTGATCCTCAATCTGCACTAGCTGGAGCTCCCCCTCGCGGGGCGTTTAGTCCCATTATCCTGCTGACGGGGCTAGCGGCGGCCCACTTGATTGTGGCCACTGCCAGGTGTGGTATGAGGTTGGCATGTAGCATCACTGGTACGGCAGAAGCCCATTGAGGCCTGGTTGTTAGCCTCCATGATGGCCTTGTAGCAGTTGTCACTGGAGGTGCAGTAACCTACGGGGACCCACTTGCAGATATGGGGGTTTAACCCATTGATGATGAGAGTGAGTAGCATTGCATTTCTGTTGGTCACAGCCTTGGAGGCAGCAGCAAGGGCTTGTTTCCAGGAAGTGAGGTACTCAGGAAAGGAACCAGTTTTTTGATTGCTAAAAGAGGAGTTCCCACCACAATAGGTGAGGCTTCACTGTAACGGGACTTGGCGGCGTCTTGAAATGCTGCCCAGGTAACGTTGAGTTCCTGACTGTCCCAGTTGGTAAACCACACAGCGGTGGGCCCCGTGAGGCAACCAGACGCAGTGGCAACCCACATGGGCTCAGGAACCTGACAGATACAGAGGCGGGTTTCAGTAGATTATAGCCAACTGACAATGTTGGCCCCTTTGACGCCACCAGCAAAGGATTCTAGCTGAAGGTTGAGCATGTGTTGGGACAAATCTGACTAGGGCAGGGTCACGCTGGAGTCACTCTGCCTGAGGCGGAGCCAATTATACACACTCGTGAGGACTAGATGGTCTTAATAGATGACATACCCATCAGGGATGTCCCCCTTGGGGATTGGCAGGAAGGTCTCTTGTTGGGGAGTAGCCATACGGCCCGTACTCTGTCCTTTCTTGGGGGGAATTTTGTTTTAGATAGGTCGTAAACCTACTGCTGCTACCACTGTTGCAACTGAACCAATGAGGATTCATATTTGAAATTGGGGAAGACAACAGTCCAATAGAAAGGACAGAATAATAAGAATAAGATGTCGTTTATTGTAGAATATTGTGATTAATATACCATATGTGGAAATCCACAAGGCCACACGAGGGTGGCATGGTGGGAAGTTCCATGTAGGGTTTGAAACCAAGGAATAACTTGTGCGGGGATCAACAAGTTGAATTGGTATTGCTCCTAATTAGGATGAAGTACCTGCCATTTGATATTACCATCAGATTAGTTCATGTTGTTAGATACATCAAGGGGCGGCTTATCAAGCACCCCCTGTGTATTGTAAGATACGTTAGCAGGCAAGTCTGGAAGCTCAGTTGCAACAATTTTATGAGCGTTTTTAACGTAGTTAACTTTATTAAACCCATGTTGAGAAGAAGCAATCACGTGATTGTTCCGTTGCTCAATCCCTAAATAGACTACTTAATGTCTAATCCACACTAGGATCTGCAACATACGGTCTTATGAGGCCCTTTTACAGGGCCTCCTTAAGGTAACCATGGGACACATTATCCTTATTTGGAGTCAATCAGTATATAGGGTGTGCTTTGGGTACTTCTCCTTTGAGTTGTATAGAGTACTGTATGTGTTTTTCAGGGGTGGCCTGGTAGAGCATCTTTGAAGATTTCTGGATGTTAGGCAACTATATCTCTTTTCTTGTGGCCGGATAGTGTCTTGCTTATCTTTGAAAGTATATGACTTCATATTGAAAAGAGTCCCAGTCAATTACCTTTAGTTTGTCCTTCTCTTCTTATGTCTCTGTTATGTGCACAAACACATGGTCTTGTAAAAGTTGGTCTAAAGTATCAGGATAAATTTGGTGATTGATGTCTTCCTGCTTGATGAATAAAACTGAGGTGACCCAATTAATGTGGGTCTTTTTGTCTCAACCAATCCAATCTGAGTACCACATCAAAGTAAGGGAAGTCAGTGACAGGCCTCTGGATAGTAGATTGAAGGTTCTCTAGTGTGATGGAAAAGGGGGCAGTTTCTCTAGTAACAACAATGTGATTTTCATCAGCTAAAATCACAGTTTTAATCTACAGAGGATTGGTAGCTAGCTTGAACTTGTTCACAAAGTTGCTGTTGACTAGGGTACAATCTACGCCTGAGTCCAGAAGTGCTGAGCCTATGTAACTTCAAAAGCAGAAAGTGTAAGACATCAGTTTATTGGGGTTTCTGGTGATAGTATATAGTATCAGATCTCCTGAAGGAACCTGAATCATAGGGCACTGGTCTAAATCTTCATATCAATACTCATCATTTTCCAAGGCTGATGATTGTTGGGGAGAGCTTGGCTTTCTTAGTGCTCTCCCCAGGCATTTCCCTAATTTTTCTTGCCCTTTGTGGTAGTAACTCTAAATTGGGTACAATTAGATTGACCATTGTTCCCGTTGTTACTGTAAATTCAGAACCTGAACGTAAAAATGCGTGATTGTCAAATCCTTGACCCAAATTTGAATCACTTTTGCAGGATAGCCTTTTTTAATTAAATTGAATTCTTTGTATTTTTATTTGGATTTTTAAAAATGTGAGAACTCATAGACACTTTGCAAAGTTCAAGTCAAGCTGCATATTTCCAATGTACAAAATGAATTAACTGGAATCATATTTGAAGTGTTCAAATCCATCAACCATTTTCATTAAGTTTACTTTGTTTTTTGGAATTGCGGGATTTTCAAATCCATGAACCAAATTTCAAATCAATTTCAAATGCCACTATTAAACTCAGATATTAATTGCAGGAACTGGAATCCAAATTGAATGTACAGTAAGAAACTAGGACAAATCAACCCAAATCAAGAAGCTCCACTCTTGATAAAATCAAATGAAAAATCTAATCTCAACAAAAATGTTTAGACATGAAATTAAGTGAAATGTAAAATTGTCTAAACTGGAAATGATGCAATATTCTACACTCTAAATCACTAATATAGCAACCACAAAACCATATAATGATATATGAGCTACCCTCCTGATGACACATAATTTTTTTAAAAGTTTTTTGGCCCCTGGCTACGCCAGGGTTAATAAAACTTCTTTTAAGGAAGAAGGAGAGGTGGGAAAGTAAACCATCAGTTTACTACACTATGTATTCATGTATTGCTATTAAAAATACTTGATTATAATAGATTTTAAAAAAATGCTAATAATAAAATAGATTTATATATTAAAATCTATCTTATCATGTTGTCTTTTCCTTGATGTGTTGATATTTCATTTGCTGTTGATAATGTGCTTGCATTTAATTGGATAGTTTCACCTCCAGTTGCCTTGGTGATAGGAAATCAAGTTGCCTATCCAAGACCAGCTGTGGTTGCAGAGGCGACTTGATTTCCTATCACCAAGGCAACTAGAGGTAAAACTATCCAATTAAACACAAGCACATTATCAACAGCAAATGAACTATCAACACATCAAGGAAAAGACAACATGATAAGATACATTTTAATATATAATTCTTATTTATTATTAGTATTTTTTAAATCTACTACAATCATGCATCTAAATTTTAACCACCCTAAAATGGAATAGGGTGATTTTTGATAATGCCTATTATTCCTAAAAGAATTAGCAAAAATCCACTTTAGATCCTTTAACATCCTTTTTGAGACACCCATAAATTATATTTATTTTTAATTCACCTCATTTTTGATTTGAAACTTTGTTCTTGGATTTGGCAATCCCGCAATTTCAGATTTGTTAATTTTTACATGATGTCTATGATTTGTTTGACATACAGGAATCTCAAGTTGTACATTAGAATCCTGAATTTCTGATTCATGTATCCTGCATTTGTTTGCCGTGTTTTGTCTTTTGTTAGTTGAGTTATCTGCTCAAGGGATTCAAAATTTGCCAATTTAAATAAATTAAAAAAGTCAAATTAAATGGTTGACTTTATTAAATATTTTAATTTTCACTCAGCTGAGTTGCCCGCAAAAGTGATTTGAAATTTGGGCCAAGGATTTGACAATCCCGCATTTTTATGTTTAGGTTCTGAATTTACAGTACAACCATTAGACATCTGCAGTTTATGGTTTGAGACATTGTTGTTGCTATTGCTGTTGTCAGGTGTGGGGCATATGAAAAGTCCTGAGGGGTGAGAGTCTTTGGGTCTCTCTTTTTTCCATTATGTGCCTTGTGGAGAGTGTTGGAGGGTTTCTCTGCTTTCTCTGTATTGCAGTACATAATTTAGAGGTCAGTCACTTGGTCTAAATTAATGTGTCTCATTATGTGAGATTTGAGTGCGTCATAGTACATAAGGTGTGTTGCTGGGTATCAAAAGCAATCTCTGAAGGTGCACACAGGTGCAGCTTTTTGTAGACCCTTTTTAATTCCTTCATTGTATCATTTTGCGTCAAGTTATTCCCTATCAGATAATCATGAGTGTATTATCCTTCATTACAAATCTGGCCAATAAGTCTTTCTTGAAGGTCTCACAGTCTTTCTTTGTATGATTTTTATGCCACTTGTCACATCAAGTGACTGTGTTGTGGGTCAGCCAAATAGAGATCTCTGCAATCCAGAAGCAAGTTGGACACTCAATCTACGTCAGCTTGTTCTGAGCTTACTGGATCCTTGCTGTGGCATTGTTGACATTGGCACCTGCAAACAACTCCAAGGCTGTGCTGCAAAGTTGCTGAGCCACATGTGCGGGAATGATATTCTCATTGTTGGCTTGTGGTGTGACAGCAGGTGCCTGGAAGAACCCTCAGGTAGATAGGGTGTTGAAGACAGGGACCAGCATCACCATGTTCTGGTACATTATGCATTATTCTGGTATTTTTCTCCCTGGTTTATAGGGTGTCTAGTCCACAGGGAGCCTGGACATGATTCTTTTGTATATTTATTGACTGTGGCAAGTACAGACAACAGAGGGAATCTTGAAAAGAAAGGTAGGATGAAGAACCTACCTGTTCTACTACCTTTGAAAATGTGCTGTTTTAGTAGAGTTACAGCAGGGAATGATTGGATACTAGATAATATTCTTTTTTGGGAGATAACTGTCATATAGTTGCTGTGAATATGGATATTAGGAATATGATTGTGGTGATCACTCACTTGGATGGTTAAGGGGTGGCTTGATCCTTGTAGAGAATCAAGAGCTGAATCAAGGTATCCATTGTGTGTTGATTGCTATCTGGTCATGTTACTAGGTTTGGGAATTTGATTTGACTTCTGAATTTGGCTTTGGGTACTGGGAAGTTGGATTACAGGTGTCAGAAATGCTCTTTCTGAAATTCCTGGCATCAATTCCTTAGAAACGTCAACCACAGAGGGTCACTCTAATTCAAGGTTATTAGGAAATACTAGGAAACCTAAATTAGTTACTAGTATATGTTCTATTTTACCTTGTTTACAACCCGGTTGAAATTGATTATTCTGTTAATCCAGGGATGGGGATTGAACCCAAGGCTTCCTTGGACTTAATTGGTCAACTAGAAGATAATGTTATTATTGATGTTACTTTCAACCAATTGTTACCTTCAACAGGAGATCACAGCCAATCAACTGGCGCCAAATCAACTTTGAATTATTGCCAAACCATCCTAGGTGACGTCTACACAGTGGTTGATGCTGTTTCTTGGTATTCTAGCTCTGAAAACTCTGGTTCTGTTGTGTGTAATTCCCCAGTTCTCCAGACATCAGCTGGAGAAAACTGGGGTTTCTTGTAAGAGAGGGGGCTAAACCAACTAAGTTTGGCTCCCATCCCAGCAAAACAAACCACCAGGATGCCACCCAGTGGAGAACTGGAACTGCCGCTTGAAGGGGGACCACAGAGAGGACACCGGGGACAGGTGAGGAAAGTAGTCATTTAGTCCCATTAACACAAGCCCAGTAAGCAACCATGGGGCGCAGGAAGGGATATGGGCTGTACCCTCAACTGTCTGCAGGGGCTCAAGGACCTCATCCTCCAGGGGGGAAGGCAACACTGCAGACATCTCCTCAGCAAGCAGGATGAACAAAGCAGGGTCCTGCAAGTAAAGCCTCAAGTTGTCACAGGTGAGGCTCTTAATGAGGGCCTCTCAGGAATTAAGAAATCCGCTAGCTAAATGCAATAGGATGTAGGGGTTGTTGCTCACCAGGCAGACCAAAGAGGTGATGCAAGACCACAGAGCCAGAGAAGTGGACCATAGAAGCAACACAAACAGGGCCAGGGAAAACCACAAATTTGAGAGCAGGGAGTATCATATAAATAATCACCAGAAAATTTGGGTTATGGGGGTGGTAATTTTGATCTTGATTACAATAAGAAATTCTTAAACCAGAGGAGCTACAAGCCAGTAAAAATTTTAGTTTTAGAAAATGAACCAGCAGCCTTGGGGATGGTCTCAAATGGCTTTAACAGAGCCTGGGACTAGAGCGGGATCAAACTCAAGCAAAAACAAGAAGAAATTCAAGTAAGAGTAGTTAAGTATACTGACAATCAACTTAAAATTTAGTTTTGAATAGGATTTTTGAGAGCAAGAACTCTTTAAACTAAAGATATATGCTGGCAATTCTCTTAGCGGTTTCAGAAAAGAAACCGGGTTCAAAGAAGACCAGTAAAAGGTAAGTGAAAAATAAGGAATCACTAACACCTTTTTAAAATTGGAAATCACTCTAACAAGAGTCTGTATTCTAAAGTTTACATTAAAAATTACTGCAACCAAGTCTAAAACTTTAATGTGAGTAGAGAATAGACAAGCAGGGGACTGAAAGTTCCCTTGCAGTATTAAAATGAGAGTGTTGCAAGGAAGTTGGGTCATATGACCTAATGACTTGGATCTAATTGGCTGGTGGAGAAATTTTGCTAGCCAGGGCCAGGGGGACTGGAAAGTTTCACCTTAATTTCTGCAGTCCCATCTGATTGGCTAGAGGGAGTCCCAGGCATTTATAATTCACTTGGTTTTTTGAGCGTTGATGTGGCGCCACTTGATTGGTTGGATCTGATGGTTTTCAAAAGTGGGCAACACCATGACAACAAACAGTATGAGCTAAATCTTCTAGAGAATTAAGAGGCTTGGCTGTTATTTTTGGGCCTTTTTTGGTGCAGCGGGGAAAAACGGTTTGATCCAAGGCCAAAGGTGGCAGTGGATTTACACTTCTCCAGATCTTGATCTTCTCGGTTTTGGCAAACACCTTCAGTTAAGATAACCATTCTGTTTTGGAGAACATAATTATGCTAATTTTGTTTACAAAAAGTTTCATTATGAGTTCCAGTAACCCCAAATTCTCTAAATTTCCCCAGATTCATTCCCCAAATCTTCTGATCTCCTTTATCTTCCATCCAACCCATTTTATTACTACCATGCTATATAAGGCTGGTAAGTCACATTTTAATACTTGTTCAATCAATAAAGTCTACATTCACCCAAGTGAATTATTGTCTATTTTTAGCTTGACATAAAACTTTTCTCAATCCTAAACCATGAGATTACCCAAGACTTCTTTTGTGGAGTTTCTTGGGTATAAATGGGTCTACTGGATGGTCTTGTTGCCAGCTGTACTTGCCAGCATTTTGATAGGTTCACATACAAATTCTGGCACCTCTCCTGAGGCACAATTCTTAGATAGCTTCTGGCGTTGGGTAGTACCAGGAGTATGGTATACCACTACCCCCTTGTCCCACAACCCACCTTGCAAAGAAGAAATGCAGACCTACCTATCCGTACACAAGCCACCTGAACCCCAAGTCTTCCGCCCCTTGGCTTCTTCCTTCCTCTTGTGCTACTTGGGGTGTACTTCTTCCTAGGACAATTCAACCCGCTGTTAGGTTGGTATTGTTTATTAGGAGAAATTTCACCTTGGTATGGTGTCCTTGCCCATAGGCTCATTAGTAAATGGACTAAATCCTTCTTCTATCATTGATCACCTATAAAGATTAATTCTTAGTGGGTGGGTGCCTGACAACAGGTCTCAACCCTGTTTAGTTGGAACCTTGCTGGGGGTTTGAGCCTGTTTTTTTGAAAAAAAAGCTTAAAATTTTATTTGAAAGAATAGACAAGAAAGGACCCAAAATTGGCCTTCTTGTCTTTTGAAGGCCAGAATTCAGTTAAAAGGACCACCAGGGGCAGGGGAGCCTCCTAGTTGGCTGGGGCATTAAATTTGCAGCCCATGGTCATGGGGGTTGAAGAGTTTTGGATTAATTTCTGAACTTATATCTGATTGAGTGGTGCATATAGAATGGTCTTGGGGGAATTCAAACCAGGATTTTTAATTTGTAGAAGATGACTTGGATGTTTTTGATTGGTTGTTTTTAATTGTTTTTAAAAGCATTTGCCATCAGGCTAGTAAGTAATCCAAATTGACCAGTGTTTTTCCCATGACAGAAAAGAAGAAGCTAGGTGATCTGTGAGGTATGCTAGAAAAAATTTCTTTTCAGCAGTGTGAGCCAAGTCTCCCAAAGAATTGAATGGTTTGGTGGGACTTTAATTGGATTTCTTTGAATGTCAAAGAAAAATGGTATGTCTAAATCCAAAGGGGGGGTAAATTTACATAAACAAATCATTAAAAAACTAATCAACTATATTAATTATCAAAACACCCCTATGAAAGTGTCTAAACTTGGAAGCCTAAAAATTTCATCAACACACCAATAGATGAGTTCAACATACCAGTGAAATTTGAATCCTTGAAAAAAGACATAAATAACATGATCCTTAAAGTAAAAAATAGTGTAATAAATGATGTCAGAGATCCAGTAGTACCTAGAATCCAGTTATGTAATCCTGAAACACAACTGGCTAAAAAATCTATTGGAAACCCTGGAATCTCATGAAATCATTTATTTAAGCAAATAAGGGTGCACATATCCCTATAAGACCTTCTTTGTGAAAGCCCCAAAATAAGAAAAAAAATCCCACAGAACAGTGTTATTATTAATACCAATGAAAAGGAAATAACTATACTTAGCTGAAACTAGATTCCCCAGAACATAAGCATCAGTAAATAACTGAATGATGCATGTTATCCTTAATGGTGGTGCATATATCAAATTAATAACTACAAAATTCTTAGAGAGCTTACCTAATGTCAAAATCACTTTTTCAGAAGCCTTCTTCCTCATGGCTGACAGAAGTGAGAAGTGAAGCCTGGGGAAAGTTGTTGGACTCAAACTTTGGTTTAGTGACACAGAGATATCAATAGTGTCATGAATGCCAATATTCAAGCTCTTTTAATTCTGCCTTCATTTGGTTCTTTTGAGGACAAATCCCTTGCTTTTGCCTTTTCTCCTTGAAATGGATCTATTTCCAAAAATAGAAATTCATCTGTTTATATTCCTCATTATGAGCAACTCAATTGCCTCACTCATGTGTGTGGCAAGTGGAACTACTGTCCTTGTATTGTTTTGTGGTAACACCAAACAACATATATTTCAATTTTTTGTTTCCAATAAAAATTAAGTTCTATTAACATTTCTGTCTTTGTGTTTTCAAATACTTTGGCACCTCTCTCTAGCCACAACTAGTATAGATTCCTTATTTAGTGACACAAGGTAATTGCTTCACCTTCCCTGCCAGCTAACAAAGGCTTAGTACAAATCAAATCCTAAGTTTAGGTTTTCCTGTTGTGTGTCTGTGCCACGCCTCAGAACACAACAAATAGACACGGCCATTTTTGACCACCACAAATACGCTCTACTATTGAGTAGAGAAACAATGACACAACTGGGTATTATCATCCAATACACCAGTAAAAAGAGGAAAATTGAGCACAACAACCAGAATATTTAACTTCCCATCAAATTTGACATATCACAAATCATTGAATTACTATGGGCTGCCAATAAAAGCAACATCAACTAGAAAAAGAGGCTAAACAAGAGCCAGATGATTCAAATAGTAGAATTTTTAAGAAATTTGTTAAAAACATTGCCAGAGATTCCATAATCCTACCTGAAGCATCTGTGTTTAAACATAAGATCAATGCCAAAAACACTAGGCTTATAACATCAAGATTTTCAAAACCGCAGGCTCAACCCGCCAGCAAGGTTACAACCAAGTGGGTTTGTGACCCGCAATCTGATTACCCAGTCACTCAAAGCCAGACCAGGAAGTCAACTCGGATTACCAAATCAATCAACATGAACAAATGATGATCTCTCACGGTGGATACCTCAATTTGGCGCCTGACTCATTAGCAGGATCAAGCCACCCCCTCTTTAATCCAGCCGTGTGATCACCAATCATGTTCCTGCTATCCATTGATTCACAGTAACTATATAATCATTATCTCTCAATAAAGATTATTATCTATCTTCTAAATATTTTTCCCCGTGTAACTCTGCTAAAACAGCACAGTTACGACATTTGTAGCACAGGTAGGCTCTCCATCCTACCTTATCTTGAAAAATTCTGCCTGTTGTCTGCACACGCCTCAGTCAACAAATCCTCAACAGAATTATGTCTGGCCTCCCGCCTGGCTGGACTCTGTATACTCCTGGTACCGAGATACCTGATGGTTTTGTTCTCTACCAAAACACAGTGATCCCGCTACCCGACTTCAACGCCCTGTCCGCCCTAGGGTTCTTTCAGGCACCCTCATCAGTGCCACAACCAGCTGACAAGACCACCATGCCCGCCTATGTTGCACAAAGACTTTGCAGCGCCGCCTTGGAACCCTTTGCAGGGGCCAACAACAACAACGCTGCCGCATGGATTCAGTCCGCCCAAAGCAAGCTGGCTCAGATGGAGTGCCCACAGCGGTTTTGGATCACAGAGATTTCCATTTGTCTGACCCATGACGCTGGCACCTGGTGTGACAAATGGCACAAAGAGCACACGGACAAGAACTGGGACACCTTCAAGCAGGACTTCTTGGCAAGGTTTGTGCTCAAGGATACAGCACTCATGATCATACGCCAAGTAAAGAACCTGACTCAGACAGGCACCGTGAAGGAACTCACCCGCGCCTATGAAGAACTCTGTCTCCTTGCCCCATCCAACATGGCCTTTGACACCCCAGCAACACACCTCATGTACTACAACGCTCTCAAAATGCACGTGATGAGACATGTGAACCTGGACCAAGTTACCAACCTACAAAGCCTGTGCTGTGAAGCAGAAAAAGCGGAACAGACATCCAACGCTCTACACAAGGCACAGACTGGGAAACAAGAAAGGCCCAAGGACTCCCATCCAAGCGGGCGCTCCTTGCAACCATCTCCTGGAGGTAACGGTAACAACAACAACCACAAACCCACAGGATTGAATGGGAATGGGAATGGAAATAATGGCCAATCAAATTGTACCCATTTCTGTGTCACCGCCACCCAAGGCAACCAAGATGAGGGAAAAGCCCGGGGAGATCACTAAGCAAGCCAAGCTCTCCCCACGCAACTCCTGACTTGCCCAACAATGAATACCGACCCAAGGACTTGAACCAATGCCCAATGATCCAAGTGCCCTCAGAAGACCCAGTACTGTACACCATTGCCAGACATCCCAATAAATTTGATGTCTTACCCTTTCCGCTTTTGCAGTTACACAGGCTCAGCACTATTGGACTTGGGCGCAGATCAAACTTTAGTCAACAGCAGCTTTGTGAACAAATTCAAGCTGGCCACCAATCCTTCACGGATTAAAAATGTGGTCCTGGCTGATGAACATCACATTGCTGTGACAAAGGAAACTGCCCCCTTCTCCGTCATGCTCAAAAACCTCCACTCCACTATCCAAGGTCCCGTCATTGACTTCCCTAAGTTTGACATTGTACTGGGACTAGACTGGTTGCAGAGAAACAACCCTCACGTGGACTGGGCAACCTCAGTGCTGACCCTCAAGCGCAAAGGTGTCAACCACCAAATCTACCCAGACTCTGTAGACCAACTCCTACAAGACCACATCTTTGTACGCATCACAGAGACTTTGGATGAAAAGGAAAACCTGAAAGCTATTGACTGGGACTCCTGTCAGTATGAAATCATACACTTCAAGGACCACCAGGACACCTCCACAACGCAAGATTGCAACATTGTGGCCCGTCACCCAGAAATCTTTAAGGAGGCGTTACCTGGGCTACCCCCTGAGAAACACATCCAACACTCTATCCAACTCAAGGGGGCTGTACCCAAGGCACGTCCCATCTATTGACTAACCCCAAACAAGGATGACGCCCTACGCGCCTATCTCAAGGAAGCACTGGAAAAAGGACTTATCTGCCCCTCACAGTCTCCCTTTGGGGCCGCCGTATTCTTTGTGGCTAAAAAGGACGGTACCTTATGCCTGGTCACAGACTACCGCGCCTTGAACAAAGTCACCATCAAGAATTGTTACCCCTTACCACTAATTGACGATCTCTTTGACGCCTTGGGAGGAGCCTCCGTCTTCTCCAAGATTGACCTAAACGTGGGCTACAACCAGATCTGCATCAAGGAGGAAGACATTCCCAAGACAGCCTTCTGCACTAAGTATGGCTCCTACAAATGTGTGGTACTCAACTTTGGCATGACCAACGCCCTGTCCACCTTTGTAACCTTCATGAACAAAGTGTTTGTACCACACATAGGCAAACACGCCCTCGTGTACCTGGACAATATCATTGTCTACAGCCCCTTGGTGGAACAGCATCACAAGGACCTGGAGGAAGTCTTTGCGACCCTGGCACAACAAAACTGTTGGCCAAGCCCTCTAAATGCCAGTTCTTCCGGAAGCAACTACCCTTCTTGGGACACATAGTCTCAAAAGACGGCATCAAACCCAACAGTCAGAAGATACAAGCCATCTGCAAGATGCCACCCCCCAAGGACAAGTCAGAACTATGCACCTTCTTGGGAATGGTGGCCTATGTACAACGCTTCATACCCAACTGTGGCGTCTTGACCGCCCCTTTGTCTGCCATAACAGGCGCCAAATCCAAGTTTGTATGGACCCCCCAACGTGACCTCTTTTTCAGATGTCTCAAGGAAAAGCTCACAACAGCGCCCATCTTACAATACCCCACTCGAGATGGAGAATATCAGATGGAAACCGACGCTTCAGATGCATCCATTGGGGGAGTACTGCAAATTAATAATAGTGACAGTGATTTCCTGCCTGTAGCCTACAAGTCGCGCAAGCTGACAGATGGCAAGTGTTGATATCCTATCCACGACAAAGAACTACTGGCCATTGTACACTGCCTAGTCAAATGGCGCTGTTACCTGGAACAGCAGGAAGAATTAACAGCACTAACCAATCATAAGTTGCTCATCTATTTCAAGACACAGGCAAATTTATCACGCCGCCAAGCGTGGTGGATGGAAATCCTAGAAAGGTTTAACATGCTCATCTAATATAAGCCCAGGGCCAAACTCGCCATGGCGGATGCCCTGTCCCATCTGTATGTCCGCGATTCTAGGAGAGAATGGGCTTGACCCAGACTGGCCTCTCCTGGTGCTCCGTACAAAAGACAAAGGGTTCCCTGCAGGCACAACTAATATCACCAAAGAAACGGTCATCAAGAATAAACACCTCTTTGCTGACGTATATGGGACTCTTCACAGAAAGATGTCGGATGGCACAACCATTCCCTACATTCACACACATCAACAAGTTGATACCATTCTTTGCTATCACAGAGATCTTGGACATACTAAGAGCCAAAATCTATATGAATTCCTAAAACATAAAGCCTGGTGGCCAACCTTATACTGTGATGTCCAGGAAGTGCTAGAACAGTGCGAGGTCTGCAAAAAGTTTGCCAGGAGCAAAGCCCTGTCTAAATCTGTACTCCCCATTCAAACCCAACTACCGTTCAAGTTATGGGCTCTGGACATTGTGGGCCCCATGCCAGGAAAGCACAACAACAAAAAATACATCATCACAGCCATTGATTTCGCGACAAGGTGGCCAGTAGCCCAAGCGGTGAAAACACACACCGGTAACAACGTCCGAAAATTCATTGGCAAAGAAATAATCAGTAAGTTTTGAAAGCCAAACTCCTGATAACCAATGAGGGCAAAGAATTGACCTCCAAAAACACCAACGTGTACCTCGCCAAAAATGGGGTCAAACACACTGTCACTACACCATACCATCCACAGGCCAATGGATGCGTAGAGCGGCTCAATGGTAGCCTTGTGCAAGCCTTAGCCAAACTCACTGCTGGGAGACCTGAAGACTGGTATAAGCAGCTACCAACTACATTACTTGTGTGCCAAACCCAAGTGAACAGATCCACTGGGAAAAGCCCGTTTGAACTTGTTTTATGGTACACAGCCTAATATCATTCAAGCATTGACAGGAACCAAACTGGAAATCCCAAGTCAAGTCCCCCTTGCTCTGATCCTCAAGTAATAGAGGCCAACAGCAAACAAGCCGCCAAAGAAAAGGAACGCTTACAAAAAACCTTCATTCCCATCTGCCAGAGACATGAAGTTGGGGACAAAGTCTGGTTCATGAATGTTGACAAAAGCAAACCTCAACCCAAAAAAGTAGGACCAGCAATAATCCTAAAGGTAAATGACAATAACACTTACCTTGTGCAAGGGCTTGGGAAACGCAAGCAAGACAAGACATTACACCACAACCGCCTACAACCTTGCAAAGCGAGACAGAAACAACAAGAAACTGCCCTGCCTGCCACCAAACAACAACTGGTTCAATATGGCGCCCGGGCTCCTGACACCTCCCTGACAACCTGCCTCCTGAGGAGGCCAACTTTCAGCCAGGAGGGGGTGTCAAAACCGCAGGCTTGGCCCGCCAGCAAGGTTACAACCAAGCGGGTTTGTGACCCGCAATACAATTACCCGGTCACTTGAAGCCAGACCAGGAAGTCAACTTGGATTACCAAATCAATCAACATGAACAAATGATGATCCCTCACAGTGGATACCTCAATTTGGCGCCTGACTCATTAGCAGGCTTAAGCCACCCCCTCTTCCATCCAGCCATGTGATCACCAATCATGTTCCTGCTATCTATTGATTCACAATAGCTATATAATCACTATCTCACAATAAAGATTATTATCTATCCTCTAAACATTTTTCCTCTTGTAACACTGCTAAAACAGCACAGTTACAAAAAGATTTTATAGACTTCTAAATTCCAAGGAGGAGTTCATAAAGAAATAGACTTGAAGATCACTGAAACAAGAGTTAATAAAACCTAGTACATCACCTTGGGCCTCAGCACTGGTTGTAGTGCCAAAGAAGGGCAGCAAGCAAAGTATGTATGTCAATTGAATCCTGTTGAACAGATTTACTGCTTGCAATAACTACCTATCACCTAGAATTTCAGACATATTAGCCTCCTTCATGAAAGAAAAATGGTTCTCTGATATCAAATTATTCATTGGATTCCATCAGAGCTTGATACAAAAGGAACACCAACCTAAGATGTCATTTTGTTACTAAATGAGGACAGTATGAGTATAAATGTATGCATTTTAGCTTAAAAGGTGCACCATGTACCCTCCAGAGGATCATGAACAAAGTATTTGCAGGCCACATTGGGAATTTTTATTATATATCTGGATGAATAATACAATTTACTTGATCTCATTTGAAGAACAATTAGAGCACCTAAATTATTCTTAGAACAAATTAAACAAGATAACCTTACAACAATGCATAGAAATCCATAATGCCCATCTGAAAGCTCAACCTATTTAGACACATAGTGGACACTGCTGGAAAGCACCCAAATCCTGATAAAGTCACAGCCATAAAAGAGTGTCCAAAACCTAAAACTGCAAAAAAGGCTTGATTGTTCTTGGGAGCTGTTGGGTAATATCACCAGCTCATACCTGATTATAGCAATTTTCAGCACCTCTGTCCAATCAGACACATAAAGACAAGGAATTCATCTGGGGGACCTGAATATGAATTCTTTGATAAATTAAAAGCAGCAATCATGTCAGAATCTGTACACATTTACCCAGATTTCTCTGAGACATTCCACATATTATCAGACTCTTGTAAAGATTCTATCAGCACTTTACTGTGCTAAGATGTAGAAGTAATATAAAAAAACTATCAAATCCATTCCAAAAAAGTTCCTTGCAAAATAATACCACTACTGGATCTACAACAAGGAAGTACTCACTATCATCAGGGCCCCAGAAAATCTTTGTTATTACATACTTGGATACCCCTTACCATTTATACAGATAACATAGCCTTTAAGTTCATCACTGGCAACTTGGGTACAAACTCCAGAAGAATTCACTGGCTCATAAACCTAATTGACTGTTTTTGCAACATATTTGATTACTCCCTCTTGGGAATTTAATTCTCTGATGGATTTCCCAACTAATCATTAAGTTGGTAGCACTCTTATCAATTGCTCATCTATTATAGGGATCAAGCCTTTTGAGTCATAAGCAGAACACTACTTGAATAAGCCTCATGACCTTCATGACGTACAAAACAGTATGTGGCTTCTCATTATAATATATAATACTCTTAACTCATACAGTAGTTTTCAAACCTGTTGAGATAAACAAATATTATTCAGTTTAGAACGCATGAACTCAGTCACAAAACAGATGTCAACTGGAACCAGTTGAAGGTTAATTTACTCAAAAAAGCTTCCATTTATCTAGGGCCAAAAAACAAAAATTAGTCAATCACAAAACAAAAATAAAACAAATACTGAATTCCAAAAATGAGATAGCAAACACATGGAACTTGAATTCATAATGCACACAATCCAGTCACTTACTGAAGCATTCTACATCAAGATTGATAATGAGTGTGTGGCAAATATGATAAAAAACAAAAACAAATAAGGTTCAGTCACAAAAGTGACAAACTCAAGCACAAAAAGACTCATTTTTTGAAAATATTGATTATTTTTGGGACTCAAATTGGAAATAGTAGATTTCAGGAGTGAATCCACCAAAATCTATCCAGGGAACTAAAGCATTATTTTCAATGTATGTACATCTAAATTTGGACATTTATGTCTGAGAGAATATCTCAAATAGGAGCACACATTTAAATAAAATTAGGTCCCTAGAAATTATTTGCTTTTCTGTTTTTTATAGAATTTTTATTGCTTTTTATTAGTATGAGGATTTCAAGTGAAAGTAACACTTTATGAAATAAGACTGTTAAAAATAGGAGCTATCTTAGTTTGTAAATTGGCACACCAACTTGTGGTCAATCTAGCACCAGACCACTGGGTTCTCTGGTGCTAGATTGACCACAAGTTGGTGTGCCAATTTACAAACAAAGGCATGTCCTATTTCCAACAGGCTTATTTCATTAAGTTAAACTGGGTGTAATGACTGAGGTGTGTTTGGTCTGAGTCAAGCATAAAAACACCACATGTACACCCATTCTGATTGGCTCTGTTGTTAGAATATGTCCATTTTGGTATAAAAATAAAATAAAATACAAATGTTGCAACTGAGGTTTGAACCTCGCCTGCCAACGTATCTTACAATACACAGGGGGCGCTCAATGAGCCGCCCCTTGACGTATCTAATGTTATGAATGAATCTGGTGGCAATGTCAAATGGCGGGAACTTCATCCTAATTAGGAGCATTGCCAATTTGACCTGCTGATCCCCGCACAAGTTATTCCTTGGCTCCAAACCCTACATGGAACTCCCCACTATGCCACCCCCTTGTGGCCTTGTGACTTTCCCCATATAGTATATTAATCACAATATTCTACAATAAACAATACCTTATTCTTATTACTCTGTCCTTTCCTATTGAACTGTTGTCTTCCCCAATTCCAAGTACTGAATCCTCATTGGTTCAGTTGCAACACAAACAGTTTATCTATAAAATTTATTTATTTTACTTTTTATCTCTTCATATATAGTATCATGAAACCTTTTAATAACTACAGTTTATTTCAAATTAGATTTTTATATTTCTATATTAATTATTTTTGGCTGTAAATGTGCACTGTCAATCATGAGCTTGGATAAATTTGATATTTTTATTGATTCTAATCCCAAAACAGACACTCAGAATATTTCCTTTTTGTATGCTAGATTGCATTCTTAATTAGGACAAGTTGGTAACAGTGTTATTGATTCATTCATGTGTTTTGATATTTAATATTTATGTTGTATGTTTCAGTTGCTATTGATGTAAAGTCACTCCCTCCTTTAGCCTTGGATAGGACAATCTTCCCGTGTTGCACAAAAAAATCTGCTCAGAAGCCAGCCAAGCCCCTTAATTCCCTTGAGGATTAAGCCCACACAATTGATGAGATATTTATGTTGGCATACCCTTCCCAGGTAGCAAATACTGATGTTTTGAACTATGTTCCCACTTGGGAAGAATCTCTGATTAATTTGGACTATTTTATGGCTTGGGCTTGTCCACATTTAAAATTAATTAAGTCTAAACAATCAGATTGTGCTTTGGTTACTTCAACAAAATCCATTTAAACTGGAATAAATGGCATTCTGAAATGTCCTTTAGGCACCAGCCAATCAGAGGTTGGGTCATAAATTGATGAGAAACTATCCAAGCTCCCTTAAATTACTGGCAAAATTTCTATCTCACCCAATCAAATGACTGGCTGAGGTCAGCTAACCTTCAAATTCAAATTGGTTTTCCTTAAAGCAAGACAGGGGACTTTTTGTAAGGCCCAGCTGTATAGACATAGCAGAACTTACTTTCTATAATTAAAGAGAAAAATAGATAGCAAGAGATTGGGTTGAACTTGAATGATAGCTTAGCTATCAACTATTCAAATTTCATTTATTTATAGGTGAAAGGTAGTGAGGGGAGATTGTGTAAGAATAGTGGGTGCAGAGAGTGCATTTGATGCATGTCAAATGAAGTTGTCACTTGTTACTGTCATAGTCCCGTACTCTACTCAAATTTGCTTGTGATCTGGGTTCTCAACAAGTGCTAACTACTTGATAATGAGGATTCTAAATGACAAGGGCTTTCAAATGTGGGTTTGGACATACAGATCCAATTCCTATTTGCCAATATACAGTTGCATGCATGACATGACATCATTTTTATGCAACCAGTTATTCATGTGGAAAGTTCATTTCATCTTAATTTTTCTTGTGATTGGGGTTCTCGGCAAGTTGCTATTGCTTCAGGAAAGTTGTCAGGCTTGGCAAGACCTTTTGAATGCAAGTTTAAGCATTGGTTTTCATTCCGCACTCAATGAGTTACGCTTGCATGAATAGGAACATCCATGCATTAATCTATTCATGCAAAATGCATGAATACCCATCTTTGAGTAAATTGCAATTTTACTACTACCTGGCCCAGATATTGGATAATTCCCTATTTCTATTGGACAGGTGATTTATGTCAGGATAATCCTGACACTTTTGGTCCCCTGCTTGCTTATTTTAACAAATAAAGTTTACTTTCCTTGTTTTTGATTTTGGGATTCTCTTGGACATTTTCTTTATTGTCCCCTTTGATTCTCTGGCTTGTTAGTAGAAGTTAACAATCCCTTACCTTCCTGGCCTTTTCCTGGTTCTCAGTGTCATTGTCAGAGCTCCTAAAGTTAAAGTTAACTCTGATAAACCCACTTACCTTGCTTGCTTTCAAAAGTCAAGCTCAAACCTTAAAATTAGTATTCTATTCTTAATATATACTTACTTTAATTTTGATTTTGCTTCTTGTTTGCTTTGTTGTCTCCTCCTTCTCATATACGCTTTGAATAGTCTCTTTCACTCCCTTTTAAAGTGTATAGTCACTATTTGTTGTCTAATCAACTTCAAACTCTTCCTGCAGGTGCCTATTTGCTTGGTTCCTATTTTCTCTTTAGTTTTGCCCACTTCACTATAGGGAATTTTGTTGTGCTTGTGTTTTCCCTTTTCTTCCGTGTTTGAATGTTGGCCCCATTTTTGAAATTTGTGGCCTTTTCCCTGGCCCCTGCCCTGGTGTTGATTTGGACCACTTCCCCAGATCTTTGTATTTGTGTGACCCATTCTTTCCACCTGGTGGAAAGCAACCCCAGACACTTCATACATGTGTTTGAGGACCTCCCCGGGCAGGCACAGGATATCCTTGTCACTAGTGAGAACACTGTGAGAAGCCTCACTTGTGATGACCTCAAGACTCCCCCTGTTACACTGTTACACTGTCACACCAGGCTCCCCCAATGCCCCCTCCTGAGGTCCCTGTTGTTCAGTTCCAAGAGGGTGGCTTGGGTACCCAAGAGTCCCCACCCAAACACGCTTCATGGTTGCTTGATGGGATCATCTTGATGGGTTTGGACTCCTACTTTCCCCGACTACCTGCCATGTCCTCTTTGTGGACGCCACTTTGAGCGGCCATACCAGCTTTGCATTGGATGGTGTCCTGGTGGATACTCCTCCCAGGATGGGAGCCAAACTTAGTTAGTTTATCCCCCTCTCTCATAAGTGAGGCTTATTGTTGGATCAAGTTTGTAACTTTTGTGACTGAGTTTCATGCATTCATCTAAAACATAGTAGATTGGTTCTGTGACTGAAACTCATGCATTCTAGTGCTTGGTTCACTTGTTGTAGAATTTTTAAGCATTTGTCCCCAGTTTGAATAGGTTGTTGTATGCCTGGACATTTTTGCCAAATAGCGCTCATTTTCTGTGAAATTATCTTCTATTTAGATCTATCAAGTTAAAATACGTTTTGTGACTGAGTTCATGCGTCCTAAACTGAATAATATGTTTGTCTTAACAGGTTTGAAAACTACTGTATCAAATAAAGTATCATTATCTTCTTAATTTTCTCCTTTATATTGTTTATTATACTTCCAAAAAGTATATACT
This sequence comes from Entomophthora muscae, assembly GCA_014839935.2. Classification (NCBI taxonomy): domain Eukaryota; kingdom Fungi; phylum Entomophthoromycota; class Entomophthoromycetes; order Entomophthorales; family Entomophthoraceae; genus Entomophthora; species Entomophthora muscae. The sequence goes on along the minus strand of QTSX02005012.1, from coordinate 104,466 downwards.
CAACACTATGATTTTAAAATACATCATGTATCTGGAAAGCAAAATGTAGCTGCAGATGACCTCTCTGTCAATTCTCATTGCTCATGAAAATAAGGACTACAAGGACAACATAAAGAAGTTCAAGTAGATATCAACCCTAGAAACCACACCTGGATCCAAAGCAAATTTTTTGACTTTATCAGAAGCTATGCAAAGTTCATTATAGTGAACAATAAGACATTTAGAAAAACAATATATGTACTTAGATTAATACCTATAAAAAGGGACAGAAAGGCCATCCTGATTGAGGTATACAAAGGAGCAGAACACTTTGGAAGGAATGGCACCCTGGAGAGTTTGAAAGGGATAAACTGGTGGTCTGAAATGTATATAAAAACTATACAACATATTAGGGAGTGCCAGCTATACCAAAGGTTTAGTAAACACATAGAACATCTGAAACCAGCCAAACCTATTGTTGCTGCCAAGATGTTTGACCTATGGGGCATTGACTTTTTGGGACCCCTACCAAAATCTAAACAAGAAAATGAGTATATTTTGATAGTCACAGAGTATTACTCACAATGGCCTGTGACAATGGCATATCAGATAACACAGCATTAACAACCATGAAATTCTATACAAGGAGATTATAACACAATACAGACCGTCATCAACACTACTCTCAGATTAAGAAACCTGTTTCAGAAACCAATTAATAGCAGACCTAACAGAAAGGATTAAAATTAAGCAATTATTTGCCACAGCTTACAACCCACACTTCAATGGACTCACCAAAAAGTTCAACAAAACCTTGATTGAGACTTTGGAGAATACCAAAGGATACCAACTGGGCATCTGGGAAATTATTTACTGTGGCCTTATGGCATTATAGGACAAATATACACACAACAACTAAAGTGACACTGTTTGAAGTAATGTATGGGGTGAAACCGCCCACAATTAGGTTGGAGGTAATCCTAGGACAAGAGAACACAGAAGACAACCAACATGATGCAAGAACCAAAATTAAAGAAAACATAAAAGAATGGCTTACCTCATCCTAGCCAACCAAGAAAAGAAGAAGAATGAGCTACCATTGGTCAAATTAGGCCAATGTGTATTTAAACTCAAGAGCAATCTAGTTGAGTCACACCCAAAGAATTTCATAACTAGATGGACCAGGTCATACACTATCTATGGAGTCAGTGATAATCATAATTATTACCTCAAAGGCCAAGAAAGTATCAGATCCAGTCATCCAATCAACAGAGTGCATTTGAAGCCATACTATGCTTAGCTTAAGTGGAGGAATGTAATAGCAAATTCAGATATTTGTTGAATAATCAATATTGACATAGACAAGCAGACCTACTATTTAAACTCAATTCACTCAAAATAAAATACACTTTATTATCTTGAATATCTGATGCAGTAGTTTTCAAAGCTATGGCGCTAAGCGGGAAAACTCATCTCTAAGCAAAAATAACTAATCTGCAAATGGAATAAATTGTCTGTAAATGGAATAAAAAGAATGTATTTATATTAAATTAAAATAGATTTGGGTTCACTTCTATTTCATTCTGAGATGCTTTAATTTTGTTTATATCTGAGTTGATTTTGTTTACAGATGAATTGATTCCATTTCCAGATGAGTTATTTTTTTTGCTTAGCACCATAGCTTTGAAAACTATTGTATTTGCAAATCACTAGTACACTGTGAAAAGTCCATTATGGAAATTTAGTCACAGATAGGGCTACCGAGGATCACCTGCAACTAGGTTCCAGTTTAAGGCCCAGGGCCAAACTTAATTTTAAAGATGGTACATTAAAAAAAAAGGACCCAAACTTAATTTAGACTATTTATATATTACAAAAGCTGCTTTGGGTGGTATCGGACCAGATCCGGTAGGTGTCTGGAGTTGGCTCGCCATAACCCTAGTCGCAAATAAGGTTGGGAAGGCCACAGTTTTTTAAATCGGAATAAATATTCCAAATGGGAATTTAAATTAAAAAACTGACCGTCCCAGCCCTAGTCGCAAATCATTTTGCGACCATTTCGGTGCCTTCCACAATTTAGTTCAAACAAGATTTAAATTCGAAATTGATAGAAATATCATAAAATCGATAGGTGCACTTTTGGATGAGACTAAAGTCATGGAACCCCTGCGCCAAGGGATCGTAAATTTCAAAAGGATTCAAGCTTAAAATTTTCTGGGATGGAAATATATATGAGCAGAATCTAATCCTCCTCGCCTTCCTAGGCAGAAGCATGAATACCTACAACTTTTCATCGTATACTGGAAAGTTAGAAATAAAATTCTCACCCATCTTTGGATCGGTTCACCCTGCAAACTTTTGCCTAGCCATCTTGGCGATCGGGTACTTGAGATCTCAGCTTGATGGTAAAGCTGATGCAGAAATATTGCGTAGCCCTACGCTCCTGAGATTTAAACGCCAGCGAAAGATGCTGCACATTCCGGTCTGGCCAAAAAGGTTCAACCAGGGGATTTTACAGATCTTGGCCAAGGTTTTTCAGGAGAATCAGGTACTTCAGGATTTCATGTCTTTCATTACCCATTTTACATTGAATGATTTAAAATTCATTTTAGGTCCGAGCTTCAAATTTGGATTATGTTTCGTTGTGTCAACTAATCACGACTGCTGAAAATGCAGCATCAGCCCTTGAACCACCTGCTTCAAAGGAAAACTTGTCATCATCTGTAAATGAGATCACCCCTCTAGGATACCTAAATTATGTAGTAAGTTGCTTGTTTTTTGATCTTTTATATGTTTAATTTTTCAAATTTTGTTAACAACGCCTTTTTAAATAAACACGCCCTTTCTTTTATATAAGTTGCTTCTTTAGAACGACTTTAAACCATTCTTTAGATTTCTTATGCTTTTATCTACTCATACTCGTTTCAAGCAACTTATGTTATTTTTTATAAATGAAAAGTTTTATTCATAAAAATTACCTTCAGCTTCTGTATTTTGGGTTACCTACTTATTTTAAAACCCTTTTTAAATGAATCATTTTTCTGGAGTTTAAAACGCGATCGCGTTCTACACTGTGGGTAAGCTTTTTTCTTTTTATAGAAAATTAGCGTTAAAATGCACTATTGCTTACCAGTACATTTTGATTGATATTTTTAAAATAAGGGTTGGACCAATTCGTTGGCTGGAATTAACAGACCTTTGGTATTTCCTTTAAACTTATAATGCTATCTTAAGCCTGGATCTAATTAGACAAATGATTCAAAGAAATTAACTCGGGCCTTGTTCAAAAACATAGGGTAAATAGAGATGTAAATTAATAATTGTAAAAGTAAATGGTTCCAGAGATGTTATACCAATTATTGATCAGTGATCCAAACCATTTTAGCAATGGAAATTAATGAACTGGATTTTAGCTATTTAACTTGGACTTTGGAACCTTGAATAGATTTTACAATGGTAAGGATCTCAAAAGTACCGCTTACGTAGCCATTAGCCATTCATTCCATGCTTTACGGTGACTTTGTAAGGACTATTTGTTGTTTCTTTAGGCTAAACATAATATTGTTAACAGGATGTGGATAAGCCTGATGTAGTATTGAAGTTTTTAGGGGGTGACGCTAAAAGAATAGTTTAGAGAAAGTGAATTTGGACTTTTTCTTAGAGAACAAGTCTGCCAATTTGAAAACATGGAGTTTGTTGAGCAGCAGGGTTTCATTGAGAAAGTCGAGGAATTCATTTCTGAAGACGTAAGGATAGTCTAATTATGTTCAATAACTTTGTTAGTCAGACATTCTCACAACTGATGTATCCCTAAAGGAGATCGACCGTGTATTCGATGAAGCAATTGCAAGGCTTAAACGTACTTAAAAAAGCTAGTTGATTTGTTGTTTATTTCAAATATAGTTGCGGATATAGACCTTGAGACAGCATTTGATTTAGTATTCCGAAATCTCGGAGGTGACTGCCTTTCTGGTGGAGCCAAGCTTCTCTTTGTTAGGTAGTGTATTTATTGTTGGGTCTAAACAGCAGATATTTGGATTGTCTTGCTGCTGGGGATTTCGAAGCCAGCTTCAATAGCCTAAATAAGTTTTTTGAGGGAGGTTTCGTCGTGAACTCGTAAGCTTCAGAACTTGTCGGCCATTAAGCTGTTAGGGAATTCTCAGCCCTCAACTTGGGAATTCTCAACTACAATTTTCGCTATGATGGGGTTGCGGCAGACGTAAGACGTGCTCTGATTTATTAACACAACAAGTTCTTTATAGAAGTGCTGCAAATTGCAGCCAGGAATGACAATCAGGCCTGTATGGATCTCGGGTTTTAGTAATCAAACTCTAGTCATGAGCTAACCGGCAGTTGGATCGTGAAGCTAGGCAGTAAGACGGACAATCCCATAGTCAGAGATAAAATCAAAGAGCTGCTGGGGTCTCATTGGCATGTGCAATTACTTGAGCAGTTAATTGAAGATAAGACCCCGCATGCTGCTGCTTGCCGCACAATGCTTAATTATGAAATGATCCTTCAGGTATTCTTTACTAGAATCACACTGACCAATAGGGACGTTCCCCACAATCGGTTATTTCCTCCTCCAATCCAAATAGCATGGGTCATTGGGAGCATTACGGTAAGCCTGCATTGACCCACGCATCGAATCTTTCCGGAAAGCAAGATCAGCATCTTCTTCTTTTGGCTGAACGTCTCATGGATGCAGGCCAGGCTGCAGCTGTTGGCGATATTTTGCAACTCATCAAGACGATATCTCCGACTCATAAGTCCTGCTTTCTTATACCAGCGTGGAAAGTTCTAGAACTCAGGTTGCAATTTGAACAAGAGTTGGCATGGTAGTTAATTTTTATTGCCCAGACTGACCATTTAGTGGGAATGTCTCCAAAGCCCAGATGACGCTTGCAAATTTGGAAGATATCTTATTTGAACACAGGCTCTACAAAACTACTGTTCACATCTACCAAGCTCGTCTTCTAAGTGTACAGAATGACCCATCTAGGGCCATGACGATCTTATACGATGCCCTTGCCAATGACTCTCTGCTGAGCTATTCTCGCCTTTTATTAAACTTTGCCCTTTTCGAGTTATTCATGTCGAGAGGTCGTTTCACCGAGGCGATTTCTATTGCCTACGCTGCTCTAGAGCTTTGTCGTTCCGGGAGTCACTTTGGAGAGTGGACGACTGCTTCATTGGCACTAGCCGACGCTATGGCCTCTTCTTCCGACGACTTTACAGGCCAGGCTCAGATTGTGCTAGCAGAAATAGAAGACAAAGTAAGAAATTCAAAACCAATTCTCTCCTAACCATTAAGATTGGTACCCCTAATCCATGGTTCAATCTTATCCAGGGAAAGATTGAAATGACTTTCTTTAACAAGAGTGCTGATCCGCAGCAGCAGAAGATTCATATTAAGAAAGCAATCGACCACTTCCAAAAAACTATTACTGGTAAGTGGCTACTACTACACTGAGTTTATTTTTTAGGATTTTCGAAAAATCCATTTGAACCAAAGCTCCAAGTTGCCAAGTTTTTCTACGAAGCAGCTACACGACTATATGCCAGGCTTGAGAAAATATGATGGCCTTATTCCGATTTTTAATGGTACCTGCTATAAATACCCATGCTTTAGAAATGTTTCTTTCTGACGCTTTGAAACAGGAAAAGCTGCTTGTTGGAATTATTTATTTCACTTTGCTACTTTCAATTAACCTCGATCCATTAAGACTATATCTTCATATCTCTCTGGAGAATGAATATGACATATTCTTCCTAAATGATTCGGTAACATTTCACACAAATGCTGAAATTTGATCCAATGCTGCACATGTCTTCCCTAAAGACGAAGATTTCAGTGGATATTTTGCTTTATAAAAGACAACATGAGGAAATAAGCCTTTCAGGAGATTTTTCTGTTGAAAATTTCCCTGATTAAGCGAGTATAACCCAAAATGCACATCTATACTGTAAATTCAGAACCTGAACGTAAAAATGTGGGATTGTCAAATCCTTGGTCCAAATTTCAAATCACTTTTGTGGGATGCCTTTTTTTATTATGTCGAGGATCTGGATGTACAAGTATTCTGGCTACCGCCAATCCACTTAACATCCAGTCATCGCCCAATTTGGTGTCCTTCCAATATACAAATTGACATACCAGAAATGGCAACCAAGCAATATCACATGACTGTCCAAGTATCCAGTGGCTCAAACCCATCCTGCACATGACCAACCCCTAGGTTTGATCCAACTAAATCTCCACCACAGCCAAATCTATATAAGCCTAAAACATTATTCAATAAAATATACTCTTCTCTCCTTAATTTTATATTTGAAGCTTCCCCAAAAGGCGCTCCTTATCACTGGTAGCAGCTACGGGTTTTCAACCATGCCCTGAAAGAGAAAATGACTGACCAAAACCTGCCCACCTTCGCTCACGTACTCAACCAGGCTACATCCCAGGAGACCTGGAAAACGTATTTCCGCGCCCACAACATTGACAAAGATATTCCTAGTGAATGCACCATATTCAAAGGACTGGTCATGCCCAAAGCATGCACCAAGATAATTCAATACAGTCGCTCTCTTCAACCACAAACAAACGCACAACCACCTATCACAGGTGAAGTTACCAACACCAAATACATTGGTATTGACAAGTTCTTTGGTAAAGACAAAGAAAACGTCATCAACTGGCTAGACCACACAGCCGCTAAACTCCGCGCCAGCCGCATCCCCCACAAAAAATGGGTCCAGGAAGCCAGCAAGCGCCTGTACGAGGCCGCAGCTAACTGGTTTGCCACCTGGGTCGGCTCACGAACTGACGACCAGCTCAACAACTGGGAAGAGTTCAAAGCTGACATCACCCACAATTTCTGCGTCACTAAATCCCTCCAGGACATTGCAATACAACTCAGTGATCTTCCTCAGAAAACCACTATCACAGCCTATGCCAATGAGTTTGAGGAAATACGCCACAAGATCCAAAACCCAGCGCAAGTTGACAACGTACATACCAGAGCATCATTCATCAATATAATGAAACCCTCTGTTGCTGCCCTCATCTACCCAGAGGCTAATACCTCCATGCTTGCGCTCATTGCAGAAGCCAAGCACGCGGAAAAACGTGCAAACATAAAATATGCTGCACGCAATGGCAATTGCTCCTCAAATGGCAATGGTGTAGAAAACTCCAATGGCATCAAACACCAAAACACCAATCATAGCAAAAACAACTCTAATTGCAAAAATGGCAATTGCAGCTAAACGCAAAGTGCTCCCGTCCCAAGAAAGAGGACACCACTGAAGTAAACAATGCTGAAACAGCAACCCGCTATGAATCTGACCCCACAATCTCTGAACTCAAAGGTCTCAAAACAGAGGAACAGGGAAAAGAAGAGGGGGAACAGGCTTAAGTGCCCCTGTCTCCCCCCAACTTGACAAGAAACTGTACCAAGGCATAAACTTTGCCGCGCGCATCCCACGTGTCCCGCAATCCTCCATTTTTATGAACTTAAAAATTAAAGATCACTCACAACTTCTTGTCTACCCATGCACTTATAAATCTAATACACATTAAATTTTATTTGACTCTGGTGCACAACACACCATGGTTAGCAAACCATTTGTAACCAAATACAAAATACCAGTTGTCAAATCCAACTTCAAATATGCCAGAATGGTAGACAAATCAAAAGTCCTACTCAAAGGCAAAACAACTCTCTTCAGAATTGACCTCCAAGGCATACTAACGTCAACCAAAGGACTTTTCATGAACAACATAAACTACAACATTGTAGCAGGCATGGACTGGTTCACCCTAGTGAACCCAGCATTTGTTGGAAAATAAAAACCATCAAACACAACAGAGTCAATTTTAATATCCTCAGAGAACCCAACAACCTCATTCTAAGAGACACAGTATTTGTCCAGGTCATAAACCAAGACAACTCTGAATGTCTAACCAAAGACAGTACCCTCCACATAATGAGATACACCAAGTTCAATAATATGCAAACAACCAAGATTCAATGCCCAGAACTGGGGGCACTCCTAAACAAATACACACATGTATTCAAGGAAGAGCTCACAGAGCTACCACCCAAACATGAGGTCAAACACAGCATCAACCTATGTAAAACCATGCCTAAACCTGCACCCCTCTACAGACTCTCCCCCATGGAGACCCAAACCCTCAAAGCACACATTGAGGACAACCTAGCCAAAGGATTCATTAGCCTGTCTGAATCACTGTGGGGGGCAGTAGTGTTCTTTGTAAAGAAAAAGGAAGGCACTATTTGTCTAGTAACTGACAACAGAGCACTAAATGTAAGCACAGTAAAGAATAAATATCCTCTTCCACTCATAGAGGATCTGTTTTCAAGACTCTCAGGAGCCAAATTTTTCTCCAAAATTGACCTCATCTCAGGTTATAACCAATTTGAAGTAAAAGAAAAAGACATACCAAAAACTGTGTTCTGTACGCAATTTGGATCCTTTGAATGTAGGGTAATGAACTTTGGGATGACCAACACCCCGCAATGTTTGTCACCATGATGAACCAAGCACTAAATGGCCTCTCAAATACATTATGTTACCTTGAAAATATCATTATATTCTCAAAACAAAAGAGGAACACCTCACACATGTCTGTGAGACACTCAATCAACTTGCAAAGTAAAAACTCTACGCCAAGCCTAGTAAGTGCCAATTTATGGAAAAGGAACTACTGTTCTTGGGCCACATTGTCTCTGACAGTGGCATCAAAGCAGATCCAGACAAAATTAAAGCCATAAATAACATGCAACGCCCCACCTCCGTGAAACAAGTTAGATGCTTTCTTGGAATGGTAGCTTACCTAAGGAAATACATCAAAGACGGCAAAAAGCTCACCGCACCAATCAATGACCTAACCAAGGGTAATGCCAAAAAGAAATTCATCTGGACACCAGAATGTAACAAGAATTTCCAACTATTAAAACAAGCTTTGATTGAAGCACCAATTGTGTCAGGGACCCACTTTGCAGGGAATAAACTTCCCAGCTGATGGGCCAAGGCCCCTACATTTAATCCTGCTATGACCAAACCAATAGGAACCGTGACCATTGCAAGATGCCCAAGTTGTCCTAGATAGGCAAACCTTTCAAAAATAGAACTGAATTGCCCTAGTAGATAGTAGCCCACCAAATACGTCAAGAGGTAAAAGGAGGCGTAAGGTCTAACCAGAGTAGGTTCAGTGGGTGGGGGAGCAAATGAACGGCCATAGTGGAATTTACGTCCCCAATGTCCAGAAGGATATTTGAACCATCTATTGGCAAGGGATTCCTTCTGGTGGGAATCATCTGGGGAGGAATTATACCAGTCTGTTGTTGGAGTTGGGCTTTCCAAGGTGAACACCTTGGACAAGAAGTAGGCTAGAAACCAAGATAGGAAGACGATTCCTCTCATGGCTTCAGAAAAGAAGTGTTATCAAAAGTGGATGAGTAGCTAGAAGAGTAATAGTCTTTATTGTTGGAACATTTGGGATGAAGGAAAGTTTGGAACTTATATAGCTTCAAAAACAAGGCTGAACTGTTGAGAGGAGTTTGGGAAATGAATATAATTTACCTGAAATCAATCACTCAAAATATCTGTCTGAGTACAACTTCAACATTTGCTTAATGGTTATCAAACTGATTTGATTTAAGCAGAGAATCCAGGAAGACTTTAGCATTAACAAGCTAATTAAGCGGTATAAGTGAAGAAGATCCAATATACAGAAGTTTGGAGCCATGCCTAAGGCTAGACAGAGCGGGTCTGTGATCAACCGGGAAGCTGTACACAGCCAATCATCTGCAGAGCGGAACATGACGTTTACCCGATGATTATTAACCTTTTTGCGTTTGAAAAGCTTTTTGAAAGCAAAAACAAATTGAATTGAATGGTAATAAAAAGGTAATTCAATTTTTTGTGGTAATCCAACACTAATGATACATTCTTTAGCAGCGTCCAGGGTTTGAATCCGGTTTCCAGAGGTTTTAACACAAAATTCATACTTGTGAAGTCTGTTGTGTTATGTAGTTGAATGGATGTCCTTTAAAAAATTTGTTCTGGTGCTGGTTTGTACCAATTTTTTTGTAAGGTGTGTCCATAAAATTCAAGTAGTCAGGGAAATGGTCCCTGACAAATTGTCATGTTTGGCTCCTGGGGACAACATCCAGGAGGACACAGCAGGAAATCTTTATAACAAAAGATTTGAGGTTCAAAGCTAGCCTTGGGTTAGCCTTCAGGGAAAAATTAAGGGCACATACCTTAATTTCCTGGAATACAAGATGTGAAATTCCTTTTGGCAAAAAGAAAAAGAAAAAGCTTGAAGAATATTAAATCCAACGCAAATGTGGATAAACTTGTCTTTATTAGGAGAAATGATTCTACTTAAATAGTAGACAGGGGTCAATGATCACTCATTAGGCAGACAGAGTGACAGAAGGGGTCACTTTGGGTTGAGGTCATACCAGGATCAGTCACAGACAGGTATGATAATCTGGAATGGGTGGATATTGAGCCAGACCCATTTGCAGAAGGTGAGGAATTTCCAAAATAAAAAGCAAAACTGACTAAATCTTCACAAATATCAATATTCAAAGACCATATCAAAATGGCATTAATGGCGCAATTTATGGCACCAATCTTGCAATACCCTAATAACAACGGGTGCTACAAGCTCAAGTCAGATGCCAGTGACACCGCCATTGGCGCAGTCCTACACATCTGCCAGCCAGGGCAGCAAGACTTCCTGCCAGTATGTTACAAAAGTAGAAAACTAACCAACACTGAGAAGAGATATGCAATACACAATAAAGAATTGCTAGCAATATATCACGCATGCAAGAAATGGAGATGTTATCTCAAAGGACACTTGAACGTCTGAGCACTAACTGACCACAAATCCTTGATCTATTTCAAAACTCAGAACACACTCGCACTTGCACGGCAACAAGCCAAATGAATGTCCCTGCTAGAGAAGCTCAATTTTTGACATCCAATACAAAAAGGGGGCAGAGCTGGTCACAGCTGATGCTCTCTCTAGGCTATGTCAGCCAAGAGAGGATCACCCTGACCCCCTGGACCCTGACAGGTCAAACCTATATAATACTGAGTATAAAACCAAGGGGAAAGACCCCTCAATACACCAATTAACCCATAATACATTAGTAAGAAACAAAAAATATTTCCATGTATCAAATGGCACAGTATACCAAATCATCAAGGATAAACATGTCCCTTACATCCCACCTGCACAAAGAGTTAACATCATATTAAGACATCACCGCCTACTAGGACACACAAAGGCTAACAACCTATACCTCATGTTAAAAGAGATAGTATTGTTGAGGGTCTGGATGTACGGGAATTCCGGCCATTGCCATCACACCTAACATCCAGTCATTGCCCAATTTGGTGCCTTTCCCATATACCATTCAAAATACCAAAAATGGCAACAAACTAATATCACATGACTGTCCAGGTATCCAACGACTCAAACCCATCCAGCACATGACCAACCCCTGGGTTTGGTCCAACTAAAATCCCCGCCACAGCTAAAGCTATATAAGCCTAAAACATTATTCAATAAAATATACTCTTCTCTCCTTAATTTTATATTTGAAGCTTCTCAAAAAGGCGCTCCTTATCACTGGTAGCACTACAGTTTTCAACCACGCCAATGAAAGAAAGAATGACTGACCAAAACCTGCCCACCTTTGCTCATGTACTCAACCAGGCCACATCCCAGGAGACCTGGAAAACGCACTTCTGCGCCCACAACATTGATGAAGATATTCCTAGTGGATGCACTGTATTTGAAGGTTTGGTCATGCCCAAAGCATGCACCAAGATTATTCAATACAGTTGCTCTCTCTAACCACAAACAAACACACAACCACCTACCACAGGTGAAGTGACCAATACCAAATACATTGGTATTGACAAGTTATTTGGTAAAAACAAAGAAAACGTCATCAACTGTCTAGACCACACAGCCGCTAAACTCCGCGCCAGCTGCATCCCCCATGAGAAATGGGTCCAGGAAGCCAGCAAGCGCCTATACAAGGCCGCAGCTAACTGGTTTTCCACCTGGGTTGGCTCATAAACTGATGACCAGCTCAACAACTGGGAAGATTTCAAAGCCAACATCATCCACAATTTCTGCGTCACCAAATCTCTCCAAGACATTGCAATACAGCTCAGTGATCTTCCTCAAAAGACCACTATTGCAGCTTGCGCCAACAAATTTGAGGAAATACACTGTAAAATTCAAAACCCAGCACAAGCTGAAAACATACACACCAGAGCATCATTCATCAACAGAATGAAACCCTCTGTTGCTGCCCTCATCCACCCAGAGGCTAACACCTCCATGCTTGCGCTCATTGCTGAAGCCAAGCGCGCTGAAAAACGCGCCAACATGGGATATGTGGCACGCAACAGCAACAGCTCCTCAAAAGGCAATGGCAGAGAAAACTCCAATGGCAATAAGCGCCAGAACACCAATCATAGCAATAACAACTCCAATCACAACAATGGCAATTGCAGCCAAAGCGCAAACCGCTCCTGTACCAAGAAAGAGGGCACCACCAAAGTTAATAATGCTTAAGTAGCAACCTGTTACAAATCTGACCCCACATTCTCTGACCTCAAAGGTCTCAAACAGAGGAACAGGGAAAAGAGGAGGGGAAACAGGCTTAAGTGCCCCTTTTTCCCCCCAACACAACAAAAAATTGTACCAAGGCACAAACTTTGCTGCTCGCATTCCCCATGTCCCGCAATCCTACATTTTTATGAACTTAAAAATTAAAGATTGCTCACAAATTCTTGTCTACCCATGCACTTAAAAATCACATACACATAAAATTCTATTTGACTCTGGTGCACAACACACTATTATTAGCAAACCTTTTGTAACCAAGTACAAAATACCAGTTGTCAAATCCAATTTCAAATATGCCAGAATGGTAGACAAATCAAAAGTTCTACTCAAAGGCAAAACAACTCTCTTCAGAATTGACCTCCAAGGCATACTAACGTCAATCAAAGGGCTTTTCATGAACAACATAAACTACAACATTGTAGCAGGCATGGACTGTTTCACCTGAGTGAACCCCAGCGTATGTTGGAAAACAAAGACATGTCTATCAAACGCAACAGAGTCAATTTTAACATACTCAAAGAACCCAATGACCTCATTATAAGAGACACAGTATTTGTCCAAGTCATAAATCAAGATTACTCTGAACATTTAACCAAAGACAGTACCCTCCACATAATAAGGTACTCCAAATTTAATAATATACAAACACAGAAGATCCAATGCCCAGAACTTGTGGCACTCCTAAATGAATACACTCATGTATTCAAGGAAGAACTCACAGAGTTACCCCCAAATGAGAGGTCAAACATGGCATCAACTTATTCAAAGCCATGCCAAAACCTGCACCCCTCTACAGACTCTCCTCCATGGAGACCCAAAAACTTAAAGCCCACATTGAGAACAATCTAGCCAAAGGATTCATTTGTCCATCTGAATCCCCTTGGGGGGCAGCGGTTTTCTTTGTAAAGAAGAAATAAGGATCTCTTTGCTTAGTTACTGACTACAGAGCACTAAACGCAAGTACAGTAAAAAATAAATACCCACTTCCCCTCATAGAAGACCTATTTGCAAGGCTCTCCAGAGCAAAAATTTTCTCAAAAATTGATCTTACATCTGGTTATAACCAAGTTGGAGTTAAAGAGAAAGACATACCAAAGACCCCGTTCTGCACGCAATTTTGGTTGTTTGAATGTAAAGTAATGAATTTTGGGATGACAAATGCCCCAGCAACATTTGTCATCATGATGAACCAGGCGCTAAATGGACTCTTGAACACATTATGCTACCTTGACAACATCATCATATTTTCAAAAACAAAAGAGGAACACCTCACGCATGTCCACAAGACACTCAATTGACTTGCAAAGCACAAACTATACGCTAAGCCTAGTAAGTGCCAATTTATGGAAAAGGAACTCCTGTTCTTTGGCCACATTGTCTCTTACGGTGGCATCAAAGCAGACCCAGATAAAATAAAAGCCATAAATAACATGCAACGCCCCACCTCCGTGAAACAAGTTAGATGCTTTCTTGGTATGGTAGCTTACCTAAGGAAATACATCAAAGACTGTGGAAAGCTCACCACACCAATCAATGACCTAACCAAAGTTAATGCCAAAAAGAAATTCATCTGGACTCCAGAATGCGACAAGAATTTCCAGTTATTAAAACAAGCTTTGATTGAAGCACCAATCTTGCAATACCCTAATAACAACAGGTGCTACAAGCTTGAGTCAGACGCTAGTGACACCGCCATTGGTGCAGTCCTACGCATCTGCCAGCCAGGGCAGCAAGATTTCATGCCAGTATGTTACAAAAGCAGAAAACTAACAAACACTGAGCAGAGGTACCCAATACACAATAAAGAATTGCTAGCAATATATTACGCATGCAAGAAATTGAGATGTTATCTTGAAGGACACTTAAACGTCTGAGTGCTAACTGACCACAAGTCCTTAATCTATTTCAAAACTCAGAACGCACTTGCGCGGCGCCAAGCCAAATGAATGTCCTTGCTGGAACAGCTTAACCTGGACATCCAATACAAAAAGGGGGCAGAGCTGGTCACAGTCAATGCTCTCTCTAGGCTATGCCAGCCAAGAGAGGATCACCCTGATCACCTGGACCCTGACTGGCCCAACTTATACAACACTGAGTACAAGACAAAAGGAAAGGATCCCTCCACACATCAACTAACCCATTATACGCTAGTAAGGAATGAAAAACATTTCCACATATCAAATGGCACAGTATACCAAATCATCAAGGATAAACACATTCCATACATCCCACTTGCACAAAGAGTTGACACTATACTAAGACACCATTGTCTGCTAGGACACAAAGGCTAACAACCTATATCTCATCTTAAAAGAGATAGTATGGTGGCCCAACCTGAAGCAATACATAATCAATGTTCTAAAAAAGTGAGCAGTATGTGAAAAATACGCCAGCACCAAGGCGCCACAGCCAACAGTCAACCCAGTACCTGACCCCAAACCATTTAAGGTTGGGGGACTGGACGTAGTAGGACCCTTCCCAGAAACCAAAACAAATCAATGTTTCCTAATTGTAGCCATCAACTTTGCCACATGTTGGCCTATCTGCTGGGCAAAAAAAGATCACAAGGCGGAAACAATAAATTGATTCATCAATAAAGCAATCATAGTGGACTACGGCACTCCAGACTACATCATAACAGATGGATAAAAAGAGCTAACAGGCCACATAGTAAATGACAATCTAAAAACAAAGAACACCAAACACTCCACAACCTCGCCCTATGGGCCACAGGCCAATGGCAGAGTTGAACACCTGAACGGCAGCCTTATCAGAACCCTGGAGAAAATAATGGATGGCAAAGCCAAAGACACATGGCCGCTCTATGTGAAACATGCATTACTAGTATCCTGGGTTTGTACCAATCAAGGGACAGGCTACTCACTGTTTGAACTAACATATAGGTACAAGCCAGAAAAAGTCACCTGCAACAATCAACTGTACGTGAAGATCCCTCAGGAAAACCTCCCACAGTAGAACAGAAACCAGCTCTATAACACATACGCCTCAAAGCCAAACTGGCAGAAATAAAGAGACTCAAAACTCAAAAGGTAACCTCAACAGAGGACCCACTCATCATCAACTCACCTGTCTGGGTTCTAGCTGGAAACAGAAAGAAGCTAGACTCAATACACAGGGGACCAGGAAGAATCATCAGATACTGACCAGACAGGAACACCTACCTGGTTAAGTTCCAGGGTGCCAAAGAGCCCATCACCAAAAAGTACCACAGATCTCGCCTCCGCCCTAGCAAAGGAGAACACTCGACCCAGTTGGTGCCCACTAGTAAACAACTCCAGGAACATCAGGCGGCAGCCGTCAAGACAAAGCCCCCTCCTGATGTACCCAAGTAACCCCTTAAGGGAGGGGTGTATCAAGGGTCTGGATGTACAAGTATTACGGCTATTGTTATCACACCTAACATCCAGTCATTGCCCAATTTGGTGCCTTTCCAATATACCATTCAACATACCAGAAATGGCAACAAATCAATATCACATGACTGTCCAGGTATCCAATGACTCAAACCCATCCAGCATATGACCAGTCCCTGGGTTTGATCCAACTAATATCCCTGCCACAGCTAAATCTATATAAGTCTAAAGTATTATCCAATAAAATATACTACTCTCTTCCTACTTTTATATTTGAAGCTTTCCCAAAAGGCGCTCCTTATCAAATTATCTAACATTATGGGTTAATATGGTGGCAATATCAAATGGCAGGTACTTCATCCTAATTAGGAGCGCTACCAATTTGACTTGCTGATCCCCACAAAATTTATTCCTCGGCTTTGAACCTTACATGGAACTTCCCACTATGCCACCCCCTTGTGGCTTTCCCCATATGGTATATTAACCATAATGTTCTACAATAAATGATACCTTATTCTTATTATTCTGTCTTTTTTATTGGACTATTGTCTTCCCCAATTCCAAATACTAAATCCTCATTGGTTCTGTTGCAACAGTGGTAGCAGAGGTAGGTTGACAACCTACCTAAAACAAAATTCCCCCTAAGAAAGGACAAAGTACGGGCTGTATGGCTACTCCCCAACAAAAAACTTTCCTGCCAATCCCCAAGGGGGACATCCCCAACGGGTATGTCATCTATCAAGACCAGCTAGTCCTCACCAGTGTGTATAATTGGCTCCGCCTTGGGCAGCGTGACGCCAGCATCACCCCGCCCCAGTCAGATCTGTCCCAACACATGCCCAACCTTCAGCTAGAATCCTTTGCAGGGGGCATCAAGGGGGCCAAAATTGTCAGTTGGCTCTAATCTACCAAAACCTGCCTCCGTATCTGTCAGGTTCCTGAGCCCATGTGGGTTTCCACTGTGTCTGGCTGCCTCACGGGGCCCGCTGCCGTGTGGTTCACCAACTGGGCCAGTCAGGAACTTGACGTTACCTGGGCAACATTCTGAGATGCCGCAAAGTCCTGCTACATCAAAACCTTCTCCTCCATTGTTGTGGGAACTCCTCTTCTAGAAATCAAACAAACTGGTTCTGTTCCTGAGTACCTTGCTGCCTGGCAACAAGCTCTTGCTGCTGCCCCCAAAGCTGTGACCAACAGAAATGCAATGCTACTCACTCTCATCATTAATGGGTTAAAACCCCATATCTGCAAGTGGGTCCCCGTAGGTTGCTGCACCTCCATTGATGACTGCTACAAGGCCATTGTGGAGGCTAACAACCAGGCCTCAATGGGCTTCCGCTGTACCAGTGACGCCCCTTCCCAACCGCATACAACACCTGGCAATGGCCACAATCAAGTGGGCCGCCGTCAGCCCTGTCAGTATGATAATGGGACTAAACGCCCCCACGAGGGGGAGCTCCAGCTAGCACAGATTGAGGAGCAGGGAAAAGCCTGGGGGTTGTAGCAACAAGAGGCCCTGCAACCCCACCTGACCCATCCTCTCAATCCTTGCTTGCAAAGAACCCCTGTTACTACAACATCCATGAAGTCAAAACCCTGGACGTCTTCCAAGTCCACAGTGACAACCCCATACTACAAGCAAGTCACTCCTCAAATAAAGTAACCCTATTATCATATCCCTTCTGTTTCCGTGGGAACACCCACAAAAAACTGGTAGATACTGGGGCTGACCACACTATGGTGGACCAGGTGTTTGCCAACTCCCAACAACTGGACCAAGTGCCTTGCAGGTTCAAGGCAGTACAAGTAGCTGACTCCCGCAGAGTTGCAATTACCCATGAGACAGTACCCTTCTCTGTGAGAATGGGGAACGTCCAGGTTAAGCTCTCAGGGCCAATCATGGCCGGGCTCAGCCACAACGTAATTGCTGGCCTTGACTGGCTTTGGCACAACCGTCCCTACATTGACTGAGATACATATGTCATCACCCTCAATAGAAATGAGGAGGGGTTCCAGATTTATCCTGTGGAAATGAGTAAGTTACTCCATTATTTTGTGTTTGTCAGAATAACAGAGACAGGCTTGTACAATTTCAAGGGGGGAAACTAGGCTTTAATCAATGCTCAGTCAAAGTTATCTGCGCTGAACCATCTGTGGTCCCTCCCTTGACCTCCTCACTACCAGCGCTTGCTGCACTCCTTGAGGAGTACAAGGATGTTTTCAGTGAAACACTGGATCAACTACTCCCTCCCCAAGAGATCCAGCATGCTGTACAACTGCAAGGGTTGCTTCCTAAAGCATGCCCCCTCTATTGCTTAACACCAAAAGAAGATGAGACCCTCCACCAGCACCTTGTAGACGCACTTGATAAGGGCTTCATTTGCCCCTTGCTCTCTCCATATGGGGTGGCTGTCTTCTTTGTAGCCAAGAAGAATGGGTCCCTTTGCCTGGTCACAGACTACCGCGCCCTAAATGAGGTGACGGTTAAGAATAAGTACCCCCTGCTGCTGATTGATGACCTGATTGATACACTTGCAGGTGTGAAGGTCTTTAGCAAGATTGATCTCACTGCGAGGTACAACCAGGTCCGCATTGCACCAGGGGATGAGGCAAAAACTGCCTTCCACATGCGCTACGGGTTGTTTGAGTGTTGTGTCATAAACTTTGGAATGACTAACGCTCCTTCTACCTTTGCCATGTTGATAAACAAAGCATTTGAGGACCTGATTGGAAAATGTGTGGTTGTGTACCTTGACAACATTATTTTCTTCAGTCAAGATCAAACCACACACCTCCAACACCTCCGTGCTGTCCTTGACACCCTTCAGAAAAACCAGCTAAAAGCTAAACCCTCCAAATGTGAGCTCCTCAAGTCAGAGCTGTTATTCCTTGGGCACAACATCTCTGCCCAAGGGATAAAGCCTGACCCTGCCAAAATTAAGGCAATCACTAGCATGCCGCCCTCCACTGATGTGGGTCAGGTACAGACATTCTTAGGCATGGTTGCCTACGTGCGCAAGTTCATTCCCAATTGCGGGGAACTAATTGCACCTCTCACTGAGCTCCTCAACACCAAACAGCGCTTCCATTGGACCCCTGTTAGAGATTGAGCCTTTGAGATGTTGAAGCAAAGGCTCACAACAGCATCAGTACTGCAGTTCCCTAATCAAAACTATCAGTACAAACTCGAGACTGATGCCTCTGACAGGGCCATAGGGGGCGTGCTAAGGGTAGAAACTGACTATGGTGACTTCCTCCCCGTGGCATACAAGTCCAGGAAACTTACCGGCTCAAAACAACACTATCCCATTCATGATAAAGAATTGGCAGCAATTGTGCACTGCGTTGAGAAGTGGCACTGTTACCTGGAAGGTGCTACCTTCCCACCCCGCGTTCTGATGGACCACAAGTTGCTCCAGTACTTCAACATGCAGTCCCACTTGACACGCCGCCAAGCAGGATGGGTTGAGCGGCTATCCCCTTACCAGTTGCGCATTGAGTACAAGCCTGGGAAGGAACTTGTCACAGCTGACGCCCTTTTGCGACTCTATGTAGTGTCCATCACTGGGGACAATGGTTTGGATCCAGATTGACCCATGCTCTACCTCTGCCCTGAGGCAACTTGCTATGAGGGCCTTAACTTGGTAACCATCTCTAAGCTGAAGGACAACAAAAGTCAGTTCACCACCAATGCTGGTAATGTCTGCTGTCAGGCAGAGACAGGTGAAAAGACACCTTACATTCCCACCATGCAACGAGGTGACACCATATTGCATTACCACTGAACTCTGGGTCACATCAGAGGGTGTAACCTCTTTGAGATCATGAAACAGAAGATTTGGTGGCCGTGCATGCATCAAGACATCCTGGATCTCCTCAAAACGTGTGTGATGTGTGAGAAAAACATGTCCAAACCTGCCCCCAAGTCTGTCCTGCCTATTAAGGCCATGGAATCCTTTGAGCAGTGGGCCCTTGACATTGTGGGGCCACTCCCCAAAGACAGACTGGGGAAGAAGTACATTATCACTGCCATCAACTACTTCACTTGCTAGCCAGTGGCCTGGGCAACAACTAACCACACTGCCATCACCATCACCTGCTTCATTGGCAAGGAGATTGTGGCCCGTTTTGGGCGACCCAAACATCTCATCAAAGATGGCGGCCCTGAAATTGTTGGATATGTCATAAAGGCATACTGCGCCAAGAACGCACTCCAATGTATAGTTACAACCCCCTACCATCCTCAAGCCAATGGACGTGTAGAACAGTTAAATGGCTCACTGGTTCAAATGATTACCAAGCTCTCACAAGAGCACCCTAACACCGCATGGACTGAACACCTGCCCACTGCTCTACTTATCCTGTGAGCAAGAATCAACAGGGGCACGGGGTTCAGCCCCAGCACCCTGGCCTTTGGGACATCTGACAGTCTGACAAGAGTTAAACAGGGAAAGCTACAGTCCAGAGTTCCCAAAAAGCCTCCCCTAGTAACAACCCCATCCCTAAACCAATGGCGTGCCAAAGCCTGGAAAATTGATCACAAGCAAATTGAAGAAGGGACAAAGCACCTCAAAGCTAGGTACTCCGTAGGTGATCCCGTCTACACCCTCAACCCCAATTCTGCCAAGTTGGAGCTCAACCACCTGGGGTCCTTCAAGATAGCCGCTGTCTATGACAATCATACCTATCAACTCAAAGACGCCCAAGGGAATACCAAGAAGCTTCACCATGATCACTTGCGTCCCTGCTGCGCCATCCCCACACAAAGACTGTTTGTGCAGACCTTCCCAGACCTTCTGCAGACTCCAGTCTTGGTGTCTGACAACAAGCAGGGGGCAAGGGGGGTGTTGCAACCAAGTTTCCAGACTTGCCTGCTAATGTATCTTACAATACACAGGGGGCGCTTGATGGGTTGCCCCTTGACGTATCTAACGACATGAATTAATCTGATGGCAGTATCAAATGGCGGGTACTTCATCCTAATTAGGAGCATTACCAATTTGACTTGCTGATCCCTGCACGGGTTATTCCTTGGCTTCAAACCTTACATGGAACTTCCCACTATGCCACCCCCTTAAGGCTTTCCCCATATGGTATATTTATCACAAATTTCTACAATAAACAATACCTTATTCTTATTATTCTGTCCTTTCCATTGGACTGTCATCTTCCCCAATTCCAAATAATGAATTCTCATTGGTTCAGTTGCAACACTTTGTGGATAGCAATGTACAGTTCTGGTTGAAGCATATAAGTTTACAGGCATTGGTAGTGTTACCTGAAGTGGGTGCTTGGGAGTCAGTAGAGTCCAAGTTTGCCATAGTAGCACTGAGTTGTCAATATTGTAAAAGGAGAGAACGGCCAGGGTAGAAATACTCTGAGGAGGAGAACTGATGACAGGAGCTATAGCCAGAGTGGGGGCTGGAGTCACAAGAGATTGAGAAACCTCAGAGGATATGGGCCCTTGTGAAGTGGCTGGCTCCTGTTGACTTTGCAAGCAATTTAACATGGGAGGAGCCTCCAATAACAGAGGCTGAGTTGGCTGCTGGGACGTCACTAGCTTACCCCCAACTGCTTGCAGGAGGTGCTGTATCATATCAGAGACAAAAGCGGAAGGGTGCAACCAGGGTGACAAGCTTTGACCGGTGTAGTCAAGGCTGAGATAGAGGGCTGCAAGCTTAGTGCTTTTGTGTAGTGATGACTTCTTGGAATTGGCTTGAAACTGCTTGAGGTGCAAGGGTAGAGGTTGAGGGCCTTGGAAACTTGAGAACAGGGTTTTGTAGTCAATCAAAGAGGAAGTTGTTGGAGCTTGGTACGTCATCAAAGGAATTGGGGTTGACACATCACCAAAGGAGTTGGGTGATTGATCAATAATAGACAAACACCACTCATGGGATTCAGGTTATGCTTGCTTGAGTAAGAAGCTGAGAAGCTTCTGAGGGAAACCATTCTGGGTCCATTCCTCAGTCAGTTAAAAGATTTCTCTTGCAGTATTTAACAAGGGGAATGAAAGGCTAGGAGCAGGCTGCCAGAATTTGAGGCGTGAGAGTAAAGTACAATGAGGTTGTGTGATCTCTATCTTTGCAAAGGATGGGTATAACAGGGGAAAGAAAACCACAGCAAAAATACTCCAAAATAAAGTAATGAGCATTGTGAAAGTCACCACTGAGATATTCATGATGCAAGAGAATGATCTAACAACAAAGATGTGCAGGCCAAACAATATATCAAAATTAGAGTAGTTTGATAATGACAGTGTAAAGTAGAGTGAGAGCTTACTGTAATTAATCAAATGGGGAATGTACACCCAAATGAGGAGGAGATGATGCATGTTTACTTGGAAATGGTAACCCTTGAAGAGTGAATAAGGAAAGATGCAGCAAAAAATTATGCACAGGTACATCAAGAAGACCTTAATTTGGCTCAACGTCAAGGAATAAGCAGCATAGATAGGCTCACATTCAATTTTGCAGGTTTCAGGAATCATTTCAGCAGGAGGTGGAAGATTACCAGGAAATTGCAGAGGTGAGAAAGCAGAATCTAGCAGTCTGGTTATTACAAATCTGATTGGAAAATACTGAAATAAGTGAATTATTGAGGCAAGATATTTATTAAGAGTAAAATATCAAACTACTAAGGTAGTTTGATGGGGACAATTGTTACTTAAAGCCGTACATCTTGATGAGGTGGCCTCCTTGAATACAATATTTGGACAGCTTACAGATACCAACAATGGTGGTTCTGTAAGCTGTTACCTGACCTCCTTTGAGGTCAGGATTTGTTGACCAGCAGGTTAGGTTTCCTGGGTGGTGGTGCTTTGGCCAGACCACACCTGGGAAAACTATGGCCATGACAGGGGTTAAGATACAAGACAGTTTAAAGTGGATTTAGGGTAGCATCAAAGTAAAGTATGGGTAAGGAAGGTGTTATTAAAAGATAGTTTTGAGGCTAGTCCCTTGGGATGGGTAATTTAGTCCAAGGCTCTGGGATATACAGTAGATTTTGTGAGATATAGGGATGAGAAGGGTAGATGAGTTTGTCATGTTCTAACCTGGGGTTGGATCCTGGTATGGAGCTTATTTCGGCTATAAATAAGTTTGGTGTGATATTTTATTTGGGGTGGAAATGGGTTCCTGGTGTTGGGTGGATAGTAAAAAGTCGGAGTGTTTAGGGGTGGGTTTAAGAAGGTTAGGTGGGGCATTCGAATGGGGTTGACGAGAAAGAGAACTTGATTTGGCGGTATCTAAACGCCAGCTTCCGGTTCTGTTCCTTTGTGGCAGCAGAACTTTTACTTTGGCATCTCTTATGTTCGTTACTGGCGGGTGTTTGATCTCAACCCCGAGTAGCGAGAACTCCAGGAGGAAGCTAAAGGCTTCTATTCGGGGTCTCTTTTGATGGAACCCTCAATCCACAGCATGGACGGCAAGCAACCCGACGCCTTGAGCTCCGCTCTCTCTTCAAAGACCTTGCGAAACATGACATCTCCTCGGTGTTCATGCATCTGATATATAAAATTTAGGACAGAGATTGGTTGAACCAATCATATTTCATCCTTTTGAAGTAAAATTTATTAAGAATGTTTGGTGGGCTGGAATAGAAATTCATACTCGGCGGGGGTGAACGGTGTGTCGTAGGTTAGGGTGGGATTTAGCAGGAACGGAGTTGAATTCCAGAAGCAGGGATGGGTTCTTTGGCAGCATGTGGATCCAAAGGAAGGGTAGAGGTAGCTGTTGACGTGGAAGGGGTCATCAAAGATGGTGTCTAGTGAGGCCATGTTGGGATGGTGTGTGGCTTGGGACCAGGAATCGTCAGAGGCTACAGGTGAGCAGGAGGATGTGGTTTGGGGATAGTCTAGTAGAGACATTGTCTCGCAATCAGAGTGTGAAGAGTCTTTTATCAAAGAAGGGGATTGACGAGGGATACATTGGTTGGGTTTTAAATTGTGTTTGGAGGCAAGGTGGGTGGGGTAGACAATAGGGGACATGACAAACCACCCCATCGCTTTGATTCGGTTGAGGCCTCCGTTCCCAGTCATGCGGATTGACACTTGCGTCATGCGCTTGGCGCAGTGAAGGTTTTCCACCGCGAGTTTGGAGTTGGGATTAACCGCAACCCAATTCAGGCGATGCCAGTTCCCGTGCTTGTAGCGCCCCTTGACTTTGATTTCTTTTGCCACGTTAGCCACTCCAGTGGTATCGATGAGAATAGCCTTGATGAAGCTGGTGTGGCATAGTTCAAGTGTAATACATGGGTTTTCTATTTCCGGATCTGGAAGCCAGGTAGTTCCATCCTCGTGGCTGTGGAGCAGGACATTGGAGGGATGGCCGTAGTGGGTGGGGGAGCTGGAGAAGACTCTGGAGCAAAGGCTGGTCCCCAGCAAGCTTGTGGGGGGACCATCTATCGGTGTCAACGGGGGCTGCTCAACAATACCAAACACTTGGATTCGATTTACTCTTCCAAATACTTCAAATTTGATTTCATTGCATCGCAACTTGAAGTCTTGCTTCGGTACAAAGTAATTATTGCTTTGGCCAATCAGATGTCCTTTGGTGATCAAGCATCGTGAACCATGGGAGTACATGGAAAAGTTCCGAGGAGCTTGGCTTTGTTTAGTTTGGCGTAAATCAATGTTGATGGCCACGAGATCAAAGTGGTAAGGAAACTTCAAAGTGACGCTTGAATCTTCCTCCACCTGACAAAGATCAGCATCATCCTTGGGCAAACAAGGCTGGATCAACGTCTGCTGAGACTTTTCAATGCAGCACCCCATCCCATGCCTACTCAGGAGAACCACCTCATCGCGAGCCACCAGCTGTTGGATATTTGCCACTCTATCAAACACCTTGCTATTAACCCACCCTTCACTCAGCATACCAACCCCCCCTTCCCCTCCCACTCCTTTATAACCCAACACTTGCCAAGCACTGCACCACACAGGAACCGCACCAACCAACCCATCCCTCAACCCATGCTCACCATAATTAACCCCGACCCATCCTTCCAAAAATATATACTAGGAACCAACCTCAGCTCCACAAACAAACCCCCAGTCTTAGATCTTCCAAAAACCGACACCCACAGGATTCGAACCTGCGCTCCCAAAGGGAAAAGCCTTAGCAGGGCTCCGCGTTAACCACTCCGCCAAGGTGCCGATATGAAAAAATCGCTCTCACAATTTTTTGATCCGACAGATTAGCCTTACCCTACATCCAATCATAAAAAAGTCCCAGAGAAATCAATACGAAGATATATAGGATAAAAAATAAAATAAAAAGGATAGCAACCTGAGGATCAGGTTGCCAAACTTACAGTACCTTGTAAGTTTGGCAGGCTCGCCACTAGGGCTGCTTCGGGCAAGCCCCGAGCAGCTGAAACCAGTTTTTGGCTCTAGGTCGGTCCTTTCAAAGATTTATTTTAGAATGATTAAATACTAAGTTATTCTGGCTCTAGCGGTCCAGAGCTGGAGGCTAGCTGTGGCTGAGCCGAAGCATCCCTAGTCGCCACTCACCCCATGTCACACCTAACGATTAAAGTTTCCCCACCCTTGGCTTAATTTACCAAACCCCACCTTCTGCCGAGACGGGTGATCTATTAGAAACCCCAACTACACCCTACCAATAGATACCCTCAATCGGAAGTATTTTAGCCATCAGCTTTGTTCCGATTTTAACTCAATCCCAAGTACCGATCTATCCCAAGGTGAGACCAATAAGGATGGATTGCCCCCTAAACAGGGCTGAGACGGAGAAACTTCACATACAAATCATGATTTAATTAGGTACACTTTGATCTAAAGTACTACAGCTTCCCAATGTGATAGTTTCAAGTTACCACCTCCAATCCTTAAGCTACCGACAAATCCTTTACAGGGAGCTTCTCGATATTCTTATCTAACTAATACTAAACCTTTAACAGACATATATCTCCATTCCTTCCATTAAACACCACCATACCGAACCAGGAATGCCAAAACTGACCTGGAGATCCAAACTGCCAAGGCTTGTTTCCAGAGCTACCCTATTCCCAAGCCAGACAAGTTTAGTATTCAGGATGTTTTTGAAGACGAGCATGTGCTAAACTTTGGTTCCCAAAGCTGAGTTTAAACATTACCGTTGAATATCAACTGCAACATTATTTTAAATATTAATTTCAGATATTAATATTAAGTTTAAATTTTAATTTTTAACTTTAATTTTAATTCTAAATTTAAATTTTAAATTGTAATTTCAAGTAGTAATTTTGATATTATTTAATTTTAATTTTTTTAAAAATTGAATTTTAAATTTTAAATTGAATTCTAAATTTTAATTTTAAATAGTAATTGCCAGAAAATTGCGGACCATGGTATTTTATTATCAGCCAGATGATATCCTAAGTCTTCTAACATTAGGAAAGTACAGAGAACCCATGACTTTGGCGTAACCTTTGGCCCGGAATATTTTGTTGTCATCAGAAGTAGCAAGTCTGACAGGGCCCAAGGCCTGAAGGATTTGGGACGGTTCTTTCTACTTCTGGATATAGGTTCATAAGTTGTTGTCTCTATATTTTACTATAGAGTTTAATACTGTATGGCAACAGTATGATCTTTTGCTCTCCGCTTAATTAGAATTGAGCTAGGAAAAGGATTTGAAATATCAACTCTTTATTAGAAGACTGATATTAAGGCTGGCCTGCTTTTTCCGAAGTTAGCTCAGCCCAACCTTGAGTGTGTGTGGTTTGTGACAGAAGTTTGCTTGACGACTTCCACAGCTCAGTATCCTTTCTGAAGCTGTGCAACTATCTCTCAATCTGAGCAGAGTAGCTGTGAACCTGGACCACATTCCAGGTGGCTAGCTACTAGTTGATTGAGATGATTCTTCACTTAATCAGAGCTACTCTAATACAATAGGCTCAAAGCCTTTTATCTTAGAGTGTTTGGCTTGACAGCCCAGTCTATTTTGGGCTCTTCTAGAAGTGTTTCAGATGATGGCCCACATGATGGCCCTTGTTCTAGAATGTAATTAAAGTTTAGAATAGTAATTATATATGGGAACCATGTTTGAGGTGGTTGTTGAGGTGGACTAATTAATTGCACAATATTTGCATGCTTCACTATTAATTTAGGAATAGGGATTTTGCAATTGCCAGTATATGATTTGATCATTTGAATTCATTGATTCCACCAATCTGCAGCCCACATTAATTTGTTGAAACCATTTGTTGTGAAGTGATTGGTTATAAACTAGCCGTCACTGTACTTATGCATTTGATCCATTAAGCTCGGTGAACAATGGGACTATTGGCCTGGATGATAACAAGGTCAAGTGATCAACTAAGTTGTATCCTAAGTTCCTATTAACTAATGATCAGCCAATTGTTAGTTTAATAGTGGGCTAAGAGTAGCAGAGACAAGGCTGTGATCAGAGGATCCTGACGTTCTGTGCCTCTTGTCTAATTTCCCTTAACTATAAAACTCCCTTCTTGATTATTGAGTAAAAGATTGATTATTACATCAACTTTATTATACACATTAGGCTAGATACTTATCTCAACCTAATCTTTAGTAATAGAAGAATCATATTTTGAGTTAAGCTAAGCAACTACCAACTCTAAGGAGAAATACAACATTGGTGCTCATTTGTAGCATGCAACGTTCCAATGATAACTGTCGCCCTGCCAGGGACTCGTCTTTCATGCGGGAGGTGATGGATATAACCTTCTCCACATGTTTCTGCGCCATCTGCAGGGCCACCTCAATGGGTTATTTACAGAGATCATTTGCCTTGCTGGAACAAGGGATGGTCTTCCTAACAAGTTCATGGTGTTTGATCAGTTTATGACTGACGTGCAGCATCCCCAGTTAATAGAGGACCAGTCCTCTTTTCATCTCAATGTCCCAGTACCTCTGGAGGTAGATGGGAACTCAGAGCCCACCCAGCAACAGCTGGAACAAGCTATTAACGGGATGGACCAAGGTGCGTACCAGAACGGGGAAGCCCACGAGAAGATCACCGTACTCCCTTTGTATGGCACCACAGCCAAAGAGAAATTTCAAAACTTCACAGGGATAACTCCAAACCAGCTTCATATTCAGATGAAAACAATTGAACATGCCAAGGAGTATATCCACAGTTTTGAATATCCTGCCATCTGTCACAATAGGACTCACCTAGGATATCAGCTATCCCTGATCTCACATCAGGGAAACTTGATAAACAACCAGCAGGCTTTCCTTTGTCTATATGACAAACTTACAAGCTCCCTGGCCAACATTAGCCACCAGTTGAATCACTTGACAATTCATTAGAACTTCACAGCAAACTGGTCAACACATCTTGAGGAACGTCTGACCAACTACATGTTCACAATAGTTGGAGTTGTGCTGGAGCACAAGGGTTTGGACAACAACTGGCTAGGAACGGTAACCCACCATGTAAAGGGTGCAGAGGCCACCTTCCGCTACCTATGTAGCGAGGTAGAGTCGCTTGGCCGCTTTGTAAGGCTTATAGAAGTGGAGTTGCAGTGGAGGGCAATAAAGAAGTTACCACCATTATCCAACGGGACATGGAGGAGCTATTCAAACATGTCAGCAAAATTGACAAGGGCCTTTGGCAATCCCTCTTGTATTGTAATCAGTTCAACTTAAAATCCACAAATTGTTAAAATTGATTAACCACAATCACAATTTCACAGAAGATATTCATGTTAACCTGGCAGCAGTAAGCAACAACTATCAGGCTATGCATGAAAAGACCAACATAACATTTGAAAATCAAGAATCATGGATGGGGAAACTTGAAGACAAACTACACACAGCTAATTGCACAATAAAAGACCTTGCACAAGAAGTACACTTGCAAGGCAGCAAAATTCTGCAACTACAAGGACAAGTAGAGCAGTTACTTCAATTTTACTCCAGTCAAACTGTTCTGGAAACAGGGCCACAGAGGACCACAGGTAGAAGTCAAAGCGCCCTGTCCACAACCAGTCAAGCAGTGTCAAAAGATTGTCGCTCCTTTCATAGCTATTAGAGTAATGAGGACAACATAGGCCGCACCATGAGGAAGGTCTATGTAGCAGAACCAGTCCTAGATAGTAGCAAGACACCTCTCCCTGGCGCTGCTGCCTCCACTTCCAGGACTAGCAACAACGCCAGAGACACAGCTTCAGAAGCACGTTTTTGCGTTGCAACCCAGAGAAATGTCTCACCACCTCCCAGAAGAAGCTATAACTTTAGCACTTCTACGGTTATCCCAAATTTCAAACCAACAAACTTACCAAAGTTTGATAAGAAAGCCAACGTTCACATGTTCCTCCACCTATACAACAACTCTATGTACAGGGCGGACAACACTATAAAGAATGCAGCTATCTTCAATTGTTTGGATTTGGAAACCCAGACCATCATAATGCCGAGACTCCCAGAACAGGGCTGGACATATGAGAACGTATCCAGAGCTCTCATTGCGGAATTTGGCAGTGAAGAAGCCTTATTTTGCCAAAAAATGGAGTTCACAGAAGGAAGGATAAAAAAGGGAGAAAGCCTAATGGAGTTCTCGGAACACTTTCACTTGGAAGCACAGACACTAGTCTCCATGGGAGCCACCACTTTTGTTGACGTAAAAGGAGCACTTCTTAACTACGTACGCCCAAACAGAGAGCTTTTGATTGCTCTCAAGTCTGGTATATATAGTGCAAGAACAGTCCCTGATCTCATGCGCCACTTGGAATCTTTTAAGGAACAGTTTGAGGTTCCTTTTCCAGATTATAAGAAAGCCACTTCATCCTTTTCTACAGACCCCAAGGGTAAGACTTGGGATAAGGACTCCCCTAGGAAGTCTACAATAGTAGCCGCGCCCCCAGCCAATAACACAATCAACAACTGCACCTGTTACAAGTGCGGGCAAGTAGGGCATCTTTCCAGAGACTGCAAGCAACCCAAGGCAAATGTGCGCCACTTAAACCAGGACAACAACGTGGATGACAAGCAGGCCAACAAGGATGAAGAAGATGATGGAGATGAAGACAGTGAGGAGTCAAAAACTGCTAAGCAGTCAGGTTGAGGAGAAAACCCTGACTGCTAGTAGTTCCTGACCCTCTCCACCTATTGACCTGGACCCTGACCTCCCTGATTGCAACACTGGCCTCTTGGACCAAGAAGCCTGCCCTGAAAGATACATGTCAGATAAAGAGGAAATAAACAAAGACTTGTTATATAGAGTTTTGGCTGTCAACGCAGTCACAAGGAAACAAGCAATTTGTACAGAGAGTATGCCTTCTAAGGAAGCTGTTGACACCATCTCTATACCATATGCGGAACAACTTTGTATGCCATATGCCGAGGTCACTCACAAGAGTGATAGCGTCAAAAAGTTGTCTCAACTACTGAGGTTGGTACAAGTCTATACAAATTTGGATACTTTGAAATCCTTGAAGCCCAACCTAACAACTGCGTTGGAGACATTCCTTGCCCAGTTTAAGGGATTGGACATTCACAAGGTTACCAAAATTACCTCACCTCATTGTGGAAAACGTCATGATTGCACTTACATTGAGATGGTGGTTCATAAGCTTTGGGTAAGGGCAATTCTGGACTCTGGAGCTCCAGGAAACATTGTGTCAACCAGGCTAGTCAAAAAGTTGAAACTTGCACCTGATCTAGACTACAATGAGGAATTTGGCACTGCAGGACCAGACAAGACTAAGGCATTGGGAGCCTATTTGTCCTTACCGCTCTGCTTTGGTAAATTGGTGGTAACGTCCCCGGCAATAGTGTTGCGCAACAAGAGCTATGATATCTTAATTGGTACCAGCTTCATGGCAACCTATAGAACCATCATCAATCATCAGGATAGTACCTTTAGCATTTTGGGTCACGTGGTACCAATGTTCTATCATGGTGATGAACCAAGAGACTTTCCTGCTAAGAAAATCCATTATATCAATATGGAATATGCTGATGGGGATATGCCAGTAGCATACATCTTGCGTCAACGGAAAATCAAGGTTCTACCTCTAGCCACTAAGGAGTACAAAGGGATTCCCTTATATTCCTCTAGAAAATTCTCTATTCCAAGTGGATCTCAGGTGATTCATAATACAGGTCTAAGCCTCAGTTTTCCTAAAGGTATGCATGGTGAAGTATTTGGACTCCACAACAGTTTGCGGCTGGAACCCTATCCTACCTGGCATTGTCATGCCTTCAGCAGAAAAAATCCTAGTACTTCTAGGAAACCTCTCTGATAAATTGCTGACAGTGAAGAAACATCAACTTCTAGGCTACATGAAGATGGAAGAGAACTCTGGACTTATGGATGCCACTCCATTTGGTGAGTTCAGTGAATTTGCACTAACTTGCAACCAACCAAGCGTTCTGTTGCTCATTCCATGCAAGTCTTTAAATGAACTTACTGAGGATCAGAAGGACTGAGCTATGCAACTCTTTGAGAAGTACAAGAACGTCTTTGCAGAGAACAACCATGACCTAGGAAAAGCTCTGGGGGTTGAACACGTGCTGGATACTCAAGGTACTGCTCCTATACGCTCCAGGCCAATAAGACGTAGTCTGGCCAACCAAGCCATCATCAATAAAGAACTACAAAAGTTACTTGCATCTGGCCTTTTGGTGCCCAGCAAGAGTCCTTGGTCCTCCCCTTTGCTAATTGTAAAGAAAAAGGATGGGTCAAACTGTGTAGTAATGGACTATTGTAGACTGAACTTTGTTACAAAAAAGGACTCTTATCTGTTGCCTCGCATAGATGACACATTGGACAAGCTAGGTGGTGCAAAATACTTCAGCGCAATGGACCTGATCAGCAGATATTGGCAGATTGACCTTCCAAAGACCAACCAGTAAAAGTGTGCCATTGTTACAGAACAAGGCCTTTTCCAACCTACCAGGATGCCACAAGGACTTGCAAATGCTCCTGCAACTTTCCAAAGGGCCATGGATTCTGTGATGGGAGACCTCAAGTTGACTTGCGTCCTGGTTTACCTTGACAATATTAACATCTTTTCCCAGAATTTTAGTCAGCATTTAGACCACTTGGAGGCAGTACTCCAGCAACTGATTGCTGCCAACCTCAAGTTAAAACCAATAAAGTGTAACTTCTTCAAGGAACATCTGGAATTCCTTGGGTACATCATCAGTAAGGATAGCTTGCGGCCTGTTCCTGCTAAGGTCAAAGCTATCACACACATGCAAACGCCTTCTAACAAGAGATATGTTCAGGTGTTTTTAGGGATGATTGGCTATTATAGACACTTCATAACAAACTTTGCCAGCCTTGGAGGGCCATTATTTCACTTGTTGAAAAATGAGGTTGAGTTCTCATGGACGGAAGGATGCCAGAAAGCCTTTGAGGACTTGAAGGCCACTCTAGTAACAGAGCCTGTACTCTCCTACCCTAACTTTGAGCGTCCTTTCATTGTACATACAGACACTAGTTTGACCGCAATTGGCGCAGTTCTATTGCAGCTAGACAATAATGATCAAGACCATCCTATAGGCTATTGCTCCTGCACACTGAATAGTCACAAACAAAACTATACAGTCACGGAAAGAGAATGCCTGGCAGTCATTTACGCTTGTCAACAATTTAGAGTGTATCTGCACAGAGTACACTTTACGGTAGTAACTGATCACGCCTTGCTCAAATGGTTAAAGACCCTGAAGGACCCGGAAGGACGTCTGGCACAATGGGCTATTAAGCTACAAGCCTATGATTACGAGGTAATCCATTGTGTGGGAGCCATGTACCAGAACACTGACTGTCTTTCCCGTCTTCTTACTATAGCTCTGGTCTCCTCAGCAGCAGACAAACTTTACAACAAGCTGATGCTGAAGCCTTCTATGTGAGGGGAGGAGCCACTCAAGATTCAGAAAATTCTGAAGTCCCTTGCGGTGGACACCTGCGTCAAGGATAATCAGCTTTTCAAGTTGTATAAAGGAAAGTGGCTACCATACATTCATCCATCTTTATGTACAGATGCAGTAGTATCAGCTCATTGTACTGTGGGTCATGGTGGTATCCATAAAACCCTCAATCTTCTACAACAGCATTGTTACTGGGAAGGCATGCACTTGGACGTAGCAGAAACTCTGGCCGCTTGCCATGACTGTACAATAGAGCAACCAAAAGCCTTGCGCTACCAGCACCAACTAATCCAACCTGGCTTTGCGTTCCACACTGTTGCCATATATGTAGTAGGGCCTCTTCCACTGACCGCCAGCAAGAGCAAGTACATTATTTTAGCAGTAGACCAGCTGACAAAATGGGTAGAAGCAAAGGCAATTCCAAATCAGTTGGCGCTGACCACAGCCAAATTCATTCTGGAGAACATACTCTATAAGCATGGCTGCCCTCAGACATTGCTAACAGATAATGGGACCAACTTCACTGGATACATGATACCCAGACTGAACAAACTTATGGGCATCTGTGGTACCCTGTCAACACCATACCATCCCCAAACAAATGGAATGGTAGAAAGGACAAATGGAAGTCTGGTACAGATATTAAGAAAGCTTAGTCACCAGCACAAAACGGAATGGTATACATATCTTCCAGCAGCAACCTTTGTGTACAACATAGGATTCCACAGGGCTACTGGAAAAAGCCCCTTCCAGCTTCTTTATGGTTGACAACCAAGCCTTCTGCCACATCTTTACAGTTTAGTTAAAACTAACAATCCTCTTACCCCCAATGCTTATTTAAAGAGACTAGCACATACCCTAATTGAGTTTCAGTCTGAGGCATACTCTACCAACTTAGCAACAAATGAGAAAGAAATGGATTGTGCGACAAAAACCCAACCTGCCCTTCCTGCATACAAAATAAGAAGCTTGGTATACTTCTACAGCAATCAAGGGTACAGTTGCAAAAGTAAAATTGCCTCATTATGGAAAGGTCCTGTCAAGGTAGTCCAGAAAGTGGGAGTAGATAGTTATACTCTCAAGGATCTGGAAACAGACCAACTGATCACTCAAGTCCACGCGCAGTAAATGCGCAAGGCTCCAAGTGGTCAAGCATAAACCCCTTTATGGATAACAATTTGGAAAAAGAAAAACCTAATGAAAATAGTCCATGGGTTGTTATCCTTTTCACATCAAGAAGTGATTAAGCTTATAGTAAGAAGAAATGTAGGGTTAAGCAACAGGGTCTTTATTGAGATACTGTTGCCTCTAAACCCAGATACAACTGGATGAGGAATTTTGCAATGACAGTGTAGGTCATCCAAACACTGGATAGCCAACGGAATGCAAAGGGAAGAAACGGGGAATCATTGACTGGAAGGAAACTGACACGGTTAACGCCAATCAAATAAGGAAATGCAAGTCCAAGCAAGATGCACTACAAGAGAAGGCTTTCTTGCTGGGCATATTCATTGGGTGTTTTGCCTCCTACTGAGTACATGACACCCAACAACCATTTGATGTATTCAGGCATGTGGTGGAGTCTTTGGTGATATACCACCTTGGATCCACTAAGTACCAAGTTCCCAACCAGCGCCATTGATTGTCTGCTACCTGCTCAATTATAACTTAGGAGCTCCAGTGTAGTACCCATTGCTCTTTGCAAGCGGTATTCATGACTATATGAACCATGCCACAAGGGCACTGGGCTAACAGCAGATCTAGGATCTGACCACGCTGTAAAGACCAGTTCAAGAAGCTTGAGCGCACAAGAGATCTGATTGTCTGTCAAGTATACCTCATCATAGGAGAAGTCCTGAAGACATATCTGAGCATACCTTACAAGTTTCAAATGGGGTACACGCCAATGGATATTATTTCCTGCTTTGAGTCTCTTTGTTGAGATTACATAAGGATTCTCAAGGGCCAGCATAAGAGTAGACCACATAACCACTGGGCCACATAATTGGAGTATGGGAAACTTCTCCCAATACAGATGAGCAGTGAGGTTAATATATGAACCTTGGTTATCTTCTTGGACTATTATGGGAGTATTGCTCATCTTGTTTTTGTTCAAAGTTGTAAGTAGCTTGATTAAGGTTGGAGCTTGTTCCTAGACCTTATCTGTTGGGGCGGTGGAAGTCGCCTTACTTCTGCTACCACGACTTCTTTTCTTGGCAATTGTTGAAAGCTGAGTGGATGTGGGCATACCAGAGTCTTGTGTTCCTGACTTACTTGGAGAGATACTGGGCTGGTATGAGGCCGTACTGGGGGAACTACAGAAGGCTGTATCTATCTTGCCTCCTAAGATTTTGGTAAATTCATCTTCATCTAAAGCTAGAATGGTTGAGTAATTGTGCGTGGCTGTAACTGGAACTTCAGGTATTCCCTTTTGATCTTGGTTGATCCTTGGTTTAGATACATCAGTATAACGCACCACTGGTTTCTTATTCCTCTTTGGGCAATTTACCATATTAGAAAAGGTTAAAAGACTTTTACAGTAACGTCTAGTTTAGTGGGGGGAAATGTTGTGAAGTGATTGGTTATAAACTAGCCGTCACTGTACTCATGCATTTGATCCATTAAGCTCAGTGAACAATGGAACAATGGGACTATCAGCCTGGATAATAGCAAGGTCAAGTGATCAACTAAGTTGTATCCTAAGTTCCTATTAACTAATGATCAGCCAATTGTTAGTTTAATAGTGGGCTAAGAGTAGCAGAGACAAGGCTGTGATCAGAGGATCCTGACGTTCTGTGCCTCTTGTCTAATTTCCCTTAACTATAAAACTCCCTTCTTGATTTTTGAATAAAAGATCAATTATTACATACTTCAACTTTATTGTACACATTAGGCTAGATACTTATCTTGACCTAATCTTTAGTAATAGAAGAATAATATTTTGAGTTAAGCTAAGAAACTACCAACTCTAAAGAGAAATACAGCACCATTTCTAAGAGTGATTAACTGCTGGCCCGCGTTATTTGGTTGAAACCATTATTAGGAGTAATTAACTGCTGGTCTGCATTATTTTGTTGAATCCATTATTAAGAGTGATTAACTGCCGGCCCATGTTATTTTGTTGAATCCGTTAATTAGTGTTGTAACTGTGCTGTTTTAGCAGAGTTACACTGGGAAATTATTTAGAAACTAGATAATAATCTTTATTATGAGATAGTGATTATATAGTCATAGTGAATCAGTGGATAGTAGGAACAAGATTGGTGATCATACAGTTTGGATGAAATTGGGGGTGGCTTGATCCTGATAGTGAGTCAAGCACCAAAACAAGGTATCCACCGTAAAAGATCATTATCTGTTCACATTGTTGGATTTGGTAATTTGAGATGACTTCCTAGTCTGGCTTCAAGTAACCAGATAATTGGATTGCAGGTCACAAACCTGCTTGATTGGAACCTTGCTGGCGGGTTGAGCCTTCAGTTTCAACACCCCACGGCTGAAGGTTGGCCTCCTCTGGGGGCAGGTTGTCAGGGAGGTTGTCAGGAGACCTAGCACCGTATTGGACTGGTTGTTGTTCTGTGGCAGATAGGGCGGTTTCTTGTTGTTTCTGTCTTGCCTTACAGGGTTGCAGGCAATCCTGGTGTAGGGTCTTGTCTTGTCTACATTTCCCAAGCCCCTGCACAAGGTAAGTGTTATTGTTGTTTACCTTTAGGATGATGGCTGGCCCTACTTTTTTGGGTTGTAGTTTGCTTTTGTCAACGTTCATGACCCAAACTTTGTCCCCAACTTCATGTCTATTGCGGATGGGGACAAAGGTTTTTTGCAGAAATTCATTTTCTTTTTCTGTTTGCTTGCTGTTGGCCTCTATAACTTGAGGGTCCAAGCATGGGGGGGCTTTGCTTGGGATTTCCAGCTTAGGTCCAGTCAATGCTTGAATGATATTTGGCTGTGTGCTGTATACCAGTTCAAACAGGCTTTCCCTGGTGGATCTGTTCACTTGGGTTTGACACACAAGTAGCGCAGTTGCTAGCTGCTTATGCCAGTTCTCAGGCTTGCCGGCGGTGAGTTTGGCTAAGGCTTGCACAAGGCTATCATTAAGCCTCTCTACATGCCCATTGGCCTGTGGGTGGTATGGCGTTGTTATGGTGTGTTTGACCCTGTTCTTTGCGAGGTATACATTGGTGGTTTCAGAGGTCAATTCTTTGCCTCCATCATTTATCAGGAGCTCTGGCTTTCCGAACTTGCTGATTATCTCTTTGCCAATAAATTGTTGTAAATCATTGCCAGTGTGGTCCTTTACCGCTTGAGCTACTGGCCATCACGTCACAAAGTCAATGGCGGTGATGATGTATTTCCTATCATTGTGTTTCCCTGGCATGGGGCCCACAATGTCAAGAGCCCATACTTTGAAAGGTAGTTGTGTGTGTATGGGAAGTACTGAATTTGGCGGGGTTTTGCTCCTGGCAAATTTTTTGCATACTTCACATTGCTCTAGCACTTCTTGGACATTGCAATACAAAATTGGCCACCAGGCCTTATGCTTGAGGAACTCATAAAGGTTTTGACTTTTGGTATGGCCGAGGTCTCAATGGTAACATAGAATGGTGTTCACTCTTTGGTGTGTGGGGATGTAGGGAATGATCATGCCACCAGACATCTTTCTGTGTAGAGTTCCATATACGTCAGCAAACAGGTGCTCATTTTTGATGACCGCTTCCTTTGTTATGTCAGTTGTGCCAGGGGGAAAACCTTTGTCTTTTGTTTGTAGTACTAAGAGAGGCCAGTCTGGGTTGAGCCCATTTTCCCCTCTTGAGGCATGGACATACAGGCAGGAAAGGGCATCTGCCATGGCAAGTTTGGCTCCAGGTTTGTACTGGATGAGCATGTTGAATCTTTCTAGGATTTCCATCCATCTGGCTTGTCTGCAGGATAGATTTTCTTGAGTCTTGAAGTAGATGGGGACTTGTTGTCTGTCAAGGCGGTTAACTCCTCTTGTTGTTCCAGATAACAGCGCCATTTAACTAGGCAGTGTACAATTGCCAACAGTTCCTTGTCGTGTATAGGGTAGCAACACTTGTTGTCAGTCAGCTTGTGTGACTCATAGGCCACAGGAAGAAAGTCACCAGCGTCATTTTTAATTCTTAGTACTCCTCCAATGGATGTGTCAGAGGCGTCTGTTTCCATCTGGTACTCTCCATTGTGTTTGGGGGTATTGGAGGATAGGCGCTGTTGTGAGTTTTTTCTTAAGGCGTCAGAAGCAGAGGTCACACTGGGGGGTCCACACAAATTTGGACTTGGCGCCAGTTATGGCGGACAGGGGCGCAGTCAGTACGCCACAATTGGGTATGAATTATTGTACATAAGCCACCACCCCTAGGAAGGTACAGAGTTCTGACTTGTCCTTGGGTGGCGGCATTTTGCAGATGGCCTGGATCTTTTGATTGTCAGGTTTGATGCCATCCTTTGAAACTATATTTCCCAAGAAGGGTAGTTGTTTGCAAAAGAACTGGCATTTGGAAGGTTTGGCTAGCAACTTGTGTTGCGCTAGGGTGGCAAAGACTGCTTCTAGATCCTTGT
Organism: Entomophthora muscae; assembly: GCA_014839935.2. Lineage (NCBI taxonomy): Eukaryota > Fungi > Entomophthoromycota > Entomophthoromycetes > Entomophthorales > Entomophthoraceae > Entomophthora > Entomophthora muscae. Next base: position 65,993 of record QTSX02005012.1, on the reverse strand, counting down.
GATGCTGTTCCACTGACAGACTGTAAACAATGATGTTGTCTAAGTAAACCAGGGCGCACTTGCCAATGTGGGGAGCAAAGACCTTTTTCATGAAGATTACAAAGGTTGACAGAGCATTATTCATGCCAAAATTAAGTACCACACACTTGTACAAGACATACTTGGTGCAGAAGGCTGTTTTGGGGATGTCTTCTTTTTTGATGCAGATCTGGTTATAGCCTGCTGTAAGATCAATCTTGGAGAAGACTGCGGCGCTGCCAAGGGCATAAAAAAGGTTGTCAATGAGTGGTAGTGGATAATTTTTTTTTGATAGTGACTTTGTTTAGGGCTCAGTAGTCTGTAACTAGGCGCAGGGTACTGTCCTTCTTTGCTACAAAGGATACTGCGGCACCAAAAGGGGACTGAGAGGCGGATAAGTCCTTTCTTCAATGCCTCCTTGAGGTAAGCGCACAGGGTGTTGTCCTCATTGAGAGTGAGGCAATAGATGAGACGTGCCTTAGGTACCAATCCTTTGAGCTGGATGGAAGGCTGGATGTGTTTCTTGGGTGGCAACCCGGGAAGGACTTGCTCAAAGGTTTCTGGGTGTCAAGCTATAATTTTGCCATCCTGTGTTGTGGTGGTATCCTGATGGTCCTTGAAATGAATAATCTCATATTGAAAAGAGTCCCAGTTGATCTTCTTGAGGTTTTCCTGCTTGTCCAAGGTCTCAGTGATGTGTACAAAGACATGGTCACATAGGAGTTGATCTACAGAGTTGGGGTAGATTTGGTGGTTGACGCCTTCACGCTTGATAGTCAGTACCAAGGTTATCCAGTCTACATGGGGGTTGTTCTTTTGTAACCAGTCAAGTCCCAGTACAATGTCAAACTTGGGAAAGTTGATGACAGGACCTTGAATGGTGGAGTGGAGGCTCTCTAGCATAAAGGGAGAAGGGGGCAGTTTCCTGTGTCACGGCAATGTGATGTTCATCAGCTAAAGCCATGTTTTTAATCCACAAAGGAATAGTGGCTAGCTTGAACTTGTCAACAAAGCTACTGTTGACCAGGGTTTGGTCTGCGCCCAAGTCCAGGAGGACTGAGCCTGTGTAACTGCAAAAGCGGAAAGGGTAGGACATCAATTTATTTGGGTGTCTGGCAATGGTGTATAGTACTGGGTCCTCTGAGGGTACTTGCACCATTGGGCATTGGTCCACATCCTTGGGGCAATACTCATCATTGGGAAAGTTGGGGATAGTATGGGGAGAGCTTGGCTCCCTTAGTACTCTCCCCGGGCTTTTCCCTCATCTTGGTTGTCTTGAGTGGTCGCCACACAGAAATGGGTTCTGTTTGATTATCCATTATTCCCATTAACATGTCCATTTGCGCCGGGGGGTTTGTGGTTGGTACTGCTATTACTGTTTCCAGGGGGTGGTCTGTTGGAGCGCCCACTTGAATGTGAATCCTTGGGTCTCTCTCTTTTCCCTGTTTGTGCCTTGTGGAGGGCGTTGGAAGTTTGTTCTGCTTTCTCAGCTTTGCAGTACAGGCTCTGTAAATTGGTCACTTGGTCCAGGTTCACGTGCCTCATTACATGCAACTTAAGGGCGTCATAGTACATGAGGTGTGTGGCTGGGTTATCAAAGACCATATCCATGGGGGTGCGTAGGCAAAGTTCTTCATAGGCGCAGGTGAGTTCTTTTACCGTACCAGTCTGGGTCAAGTTCTTTACTTGGCATATGATCATGAGTGCGGTGTCTTTCAGCACAAATCTTGCCAAGAAGTCCTGCTTGAAGGTGTTCTAATTCTTTTTGGTGTGCTCCTCATGCCACTTGTTGCACCAGGTACCTGCGTTATGCATAAGTCAAATGGAGATTTCCGCAATCCAAAATATCCGCAGGCATTCCATCTGGGTTAGCTTGCTTTGAGAAGATTGGATTCATGTTGCGGTGTTGTTGTCATTGGCTCCTACAAAAGGTTCCAAGGCGGCGCTCCAAAGTCTCTGAGCTACGTAGGCTGGCATGACGCTTTTGTCTGTTGGTTGTGGCATAGATGAGGGAGCCTGAAAAAACCCTTGGGCAGACATGGCATTGAAAGCGGGGAGGGGGATCACCGTATTCTGGTACAAGACAAAGCCTTCAGGTATCACAGTACCAGGAGTGTACAGGGTCCAGTCAGGCGGGAGGCCAGACATAATCCTGTCAAGGATTTGTTGGCCGCAGTGTGTGCAGGCAACAGGTGGAATTTTTCAAGATAAGGTAGGATGAAAAACCTACCTGTGCTACCAATGTTGTAACTGTGCTATTTTAGCAGAGTTACACGGGGAAAGTATTTAGAAACTAGATAATAATCTTTATTGTGAGATAGTAATTATATAGTCATAGTGAATCAGTGGATAGTAGGAAAAAGATTGGCAATCACACAGTTTGGATGATGAAGGGGGTGGCTTGATCCTGATAGTGAGTCAAGCACCAAAAAAAGGTATCCACCACAAAGGATCATTATCTGTTCACATTGTTGGATTTGGTAATTCAAGATGACTTCCTAGTCTGACTTCAAGTAACTGGATAATTGGATTGCGGGTCACAAACCTGCTTGGTTGGAACCTTACTGGTGGGTCAAGCCTGGAGTTTCAACATTAGTCAATATCCAGAAATCCTGACAGCAATTTAAAATAGTGAATTTAACATTATTTAATTTTAATTTTTTTAAAATTTAATTTTAAATGAATTCTAAATTTAAATGTCAAATAGTGATTTAAATATTAATATTAGTTTTCAATTTTAACTTTAAATTTTAAATTTTAATTTTAATTCTAAACTACATGTCAGGAAATTCTGATCTATTGGGGTTAACTGATCCATATTCCCATCACTAAAGCTATGGGCCAACAATAGATGGGCCACAGCCAGATGTAATACCTCTATTCCAGAATACAGAGAAACTATATCAAGGCTGTTATAGTTTACAATCCATAAAACACCTGAGACATTCTGGGTCTCAGGTCATGAGTCAATCCAGAGCTTCTATAATTAGATGCTAGGCATTCCAGATCCCAAAATAGACACAATACACCTTATGAAATAAAGACAGAAAATTACAAACATCCTGTTTTACTGAGAAATGAGACAGAAAACTGCCTGTGTAAGTTTTGTGCATTAGACTGAGCACAAGATGGGACCCCACCCTATGGATGTCAACTTAGTTGGTCTCAAATAAGTCAAGGGATATCCAGGCTGAAGAGGAGAAATTAGCAGCCTAGGATATTACCTCATTCCAAAACCTTATTCAGGTTTGAAATCCAACTCTGGGGGTGAAACTGGTAGCTTGGGGATGATAGGCTAGCTAGTAAGAGTTGTCCACAGCTAGACGCCAGTCTGGCTTCCACCTTCACACTATAAAAAGCCCTTTCAAGATCACTTGGAAGGCAGAAAAATAATAATCCTCAACATTACTACTAAACCAAATAGTAGTAGTGTCAAGTACAATACTGTAGATTCAGAACCTAAAGGTAAAAATGCGGGATTGTCAAGTTGTTTTTGTGTGAACTCATCAACTTACTTGTTGTGTTCTGAGGCGCAGCACCTACACACAACAGGAAATCCTAACCTTATTATTGGATTTGTACTAAGCCTTGGTTAGATGACAGGGAAGGCTATGCATTTACCTTGCGGCCCTGGAAGAATAATCTCTACTAGTTGTGGCTAGAGAGAGGCGCAGAAGTACAGAAGACACAAAGATAAAAATGTGAATAGAACTTAGATTTTATTGTTGAATACAAAATGTAATATATAGTGGTTAGGAATACCACAGAACACTACCAAGACGGTAGGATCACTTGCCACTAGCATGAGTGGGGTGAGTGAGTTGCACAGGATCAAGAAACCAAACAATTGTACTTCCTGATTCAGTCATCAACTCATTTTGAGAGGCAAAAGCAAAAGCAAGAGATTTGTCTTCAAAATGGCCCACCAAAGGCAAAATTGAAACATGGTGAATAGCAGTATTTACAACATTGCCCTCCCCTAGATTGGCCTTAGGGGGGGTGGTATTTATGAAGGAACTTTGTGTGCACTTGAGAAAAAGGACGGCCACTGGAGAGGAGCTTCACAGTGTATTTGGACCCTCAATTAAAGGTCACTTCTAAAGGGCTGATCCACAGAGAGTCCAACTTATGTGTGCAACCACCTACTCTGTGTTGGTAGTAAAGTACATGGTAACCAACTTTGAATTCAGGCAGGGGGAGCATCCAGCATTATCAGGAGAAAGCTCAAGCATCTTAGTCTTGTAGACAGAAGTGTAGGCAGTGGCTTGTATATCAATTATGCATTTGACTAGATCCTTGTTGTGGTTATCAGGATTTATGGCCTTATCAGAGGTAAGCAGAAGGACCCCCAAGAGCAATGGGGTAGTAGATTCTTTCCCATACAGCATAGCAAAAGGGGAGTATCCAGTGACACAATGTTTGCTAAGGCAATACATAAAGAGAGCAGCAGGTAAGTATAGGTCCCAATTGGCAGCGTCAGAGTAGGTGTGCTTCCTCATGATAGAGACCAGTGTTGAATTTTCACGCTCAACTGCCCCATTGGTAGAAGGATTGTAGGGGGCAGAGAAGGACTGGTGTGATCCCAAAGCTTCAACAACAAAGGTTACCAGCTTGGCATTGAAGTTGGTCCCATTATCTGAGAGCAACACTTGAGGACAGCCATGGCGGTAGAAAACATCTTGTAACAGGAGGGCAGCAGTTGTCTTAGCTGTGATGTTCTTTGTAGGGCAAGTCTCTACCCACTTGCTGAAGTGATCAACAGCAATCAGGATAAAGCAGCACCTAGAACGTGAGTGGGGGGAGAGGACCTACCACATCAATGCTGACAGTATGAAAGCATGTTGCAGGGGAACTAATTTGAACTTGTGGGCAGCAGGTCAAGGCCTCTGCAGCTGGCAGTTGTGGCAACTAGCTATGACATCTGGAATCAGCCGGCAAAAGTTCTCCCAGAAGTAATTCTTTTGAAGCCAGTCAAAGGTCTTAGCAATGCCTCCATGCCCAGTCTCCTTATGAGCTTGTAACACCAACAAGAGGCAAAGACTGGGTTGTACATAAGGCAGATACTGATCTTGTACCTTCTTTAAGAGCTGATTGTCACATATGAGGGTATCTTTGGATAGCTTGGACAAGGCCAGTTGTACCTCTTCTGTCTCACTTTCCCAAGAAGAAGGTTACCCAATTAGTTTGTATAACCAATCAGCCTCTGCGGGATACAAAGCAAGAATGGGCATTCTGGAGAGCCCATCAGCGTTCTGGTGTTGAATCCCAGGGCAATGGAGCACAGTGAAGTTGTATCCTTTCAGACTTAGAGCCCATTTAGCTAGGCTCCCTTCAGGCTCCTTAAGCTGTTTTAACCACTTAAGCAAAGCGTGGTCAGTGACAACTGTGAAGTGGGTACCATATACATAGTGATGAAACTGCTTGACTGCATGCAACACAGCAAGACACTCCTTCTCTGTGACACTATAATTCTTCTCATGCTTGTTTAGCACACAGGAAGTGTAAACCACAGGATGCTCTACACCCTTGCTGTCTAGTTGGGCCAGAATAGCCCCAATAGCAAGATTGCTAGCGTCGGTGTACAGGATGAACTCCTTATAATAGTCAGGATACAATAGGATTGGCGCCTCTTTGAGTTTTTGCTTAAGGGTCTCAAAGGCTTGCTGATGACTGGCAGTCCATTCAAAAGGGACATTACATAATAGCTGGACTAGAGGTTCACTAGTATCAGCAAAGTCAGGGATAAACTGTCTATAGTAGTCCATCATCCCTAGAAAGACTTGTACCTCTTACAGGTTGGTGGGCAGAAGCATTTTGTTGATGGCTTCAACCTTTTTAGTCATTGGGCAAATCCCTGTCTGGGTTAATTCATGGCCCAAAAATTCAAGATGTTCTTTGAAGAAGGCGCTTTTGGAAGGTTTTAGCTTAATGCCAGCTTCTCAAATCTTTATTAACATCTCTTTGAGATGAGCCAGGTGATTGGTGAAGGTAGCACATAAAACCGTTTTATCATCCAAGTATACTAGGACACACAAAAACTTCAAGTCACAGAGGATGGAGTCCATAGCCCATTGGAAGGTAGTTGGTGCGTTGCAGAGTCCCTGCAGCATACAAGTAGGCTCAAAAAGCCCTAAAGAGGTAATGAGCACGGCTTTTTGGCAATCCTCAGGCAATAAGTCAACTTGCCAGTATCCCAATGCCAGATCTATTGCAGAGAAAAAATTAGAGCCTCCAAGACGTCAGAGAGCATCATCAATACATGGCAAGGGGTACAAGTCCTTCTTGGTTAAAGAGTTCAATCAGCGGTAGTCCATCACAATATGATGACCCCCATCTTTCTTCTTTAAGATGAGTAGCGGGGATGCCCAAGGACTTTGGGAAGGTTCCAGTAGCCCAGCGTCCAACAGTTGTTTGAGCTCTTTAGATACCTGGGCGTCCTCTACATGGCTGTGGTAATATGGTTTAGCACGGAAGGGAGGAGTGTTGCCAGTGTCAATCTGATGGATAACACCTTTGGCTAACCCATAGTTGGTACTGTCCTTTGCAAAGATGTCAGAAAATTGGACTAGCAAGTCTAGCACCTCTTTCTGTTGAACCAGGGACAGCTGTGGAAAGTCTTGTGCAGTGAACAAGGATAGGACTTGGGGTTCATCCTCAGGTAGGTTAAAATCTTGGAATGTGCCAAAGGGATGAAGAGACAGGACATCTGGAGCGCTCAACAACTTGCCATATCCAACAACCTGCCCCCTAGACACGGCCATGGGGAGAGAAGTCAGGTTGGCTACCAAAAATTGAACAGGGTCCTTATGGGAGACATCTAGGATCCCAGGACAGAGATAAGGTTTGTTGCGTCCTAAAAAGGGGGGAGAGTACAACTCCAAGAAGGTTTTTTCAGGTAGTTCATATGATATCTGGGAGTCTAGGATAGCCTGGGAGCCAGGTGGGATTGTGACAGCAGACATGGCTAGGAGAGGGGCTCTCTTCAGATGCAGGACAAGCCATGGGTGGAAATTTCATGTTTGAAGAGTGGTTGTAATATTTGAGGTTGAAAACCCCAGTGGGATATTCCAAGGCACATGTCTTGAGCCGTTTTCCGGGAACTTTAACCGGCTCTTCAAAGATCAGAGGGACTTTGTATACCAGAATAGAGTTGTAACCATCTTTTAAGTTTTTATCCCATTAAATTACCTAAGGAACTGGGTGCCAACTAAGAGATTGTAACTCTTGTTTTCCAAGACAACTGCTGGCGCAGCTAGGAGAAGCTTGCCAAACTGCATGGGGAGCGGAGTACGCCCCTATGGCGCAGGTCATAGACAGTCCAGCCATGCCATACAACTGGTGGTAATTAAGATCAGGGGCAAGTATGAGTTTCTTCACAAGCTTGGAGGAGACAAAGTTGACTGGTAAGCCAGTGTCTAGAACAGCCTTGATCTTCACTTTTTGAATGGATATCTCTACTCAAGTGGTAGTGCAACCAAAGGGAGGGAGGACAGCCAAGATATCCTGAGCCTCAGCTAATTCCTTATCCCACTTCTCAATCATGCATCTTAATCCTGGGAACTCCTTATAAACAGTCTGGAGAGGGAGAAAAACAGATACATTCTTGAAGACAGCATCAGCAACCTTGGCAGCTTCTTCTGACAACTCCACTAGCACGGGGGACCTCTTAGCCTGAGTGAGGTAAGGGCAAGAGACAACTTATTTAACTTCAGGAAAAGGCTTAGCGGTAGTTGTAGTCTTTCCTGATTGCAACTTATAAGGGACTGTAATGGTTTCAGGAACAGCCAGGACAGAGTACCCATATGCATCAGCATTGTCAATATCAGAGTCATCCAGGTCAGAGTCGTCAGAGATATTGTGGAACAAGAGGAGGATAGGAGGAGCCTCATTATCAGCAGGATCAGAGTCAGATATAGAGGGAGGGATTAAAGAAACTGGGAAGAATTATCAACTAAGAGCGTCTCTTTCTCTAGGTTGACTGCTCTTTTCCCGCCTGCTCTTTTGGATCAGCTCCTTCAACCTGTGGGTTGGTGCAGACTCAAGAACAATGACCTATCTGACCACAGTTGTGGCAACCTTGGCATCAGGGAGGATTTTGCAAGTTCATGGTAAGAATGCAAGGGCCACAGGAAGATGAACCAGAGGTAGAAGCAACTCAGCTTTCTCTAACAACTACTCCAGAAAGGGTAAGGTGCATGTCTTGCAGCAGCGTCTTTATGCTCTTCATGGAAGAAAGCATAGCCTTATGCGCTTTGAAGTGAAAACACAGAAGCATATTAAATTTGAGGGCTTGAGTGCAAGCCATGTAAGCTTCATGGGCTGTCAGTTGTCTGCTTGTTATCAGTTGTTGTCCTTTCATGTAGAATTTATCTGCAAACTCAGCTAGAGTCTACTTAGGCTTGAAAGCAATGTGCATAAAGGTGTAAAGTTACTCCTCCCCCTTAGGCCTCCACTTCAATTCCTGCCAAATGCTTGGGAATTTCTACCAAATTATGTTTGAAAATTTATCTAAAAGGTCACCAAAAAAGCCCAAGAAAAGCCATCAATTTAATACCTTGGAATTATTCAGAAGATGCCTCCACCTAACCCACCCAAGAGACACCTCTGGTTAAATATCATGTGCAAGAGCAGCCAGGAGCAGTGGTAATTGCATCCAAAGCATATTCCTGATGTTAGTTGGTTCAGTTTTCCTTTTGACTATGTCCGTTCAAAATTTGTCAAGATCTTCATGCCTCAAGAAATTCATTTGTATCCGCTCATATCATTAGTCAATTGATTTGTGACATTTGATCTACCACCCCAATCCCATTCCATCCCTTAAATGAATGCATGAGTTGTAAAAGACCTTGCTTTATCATTCTCTAATCTAATAAATTTCAAAATTTGTTAGTAATTTTGGTCATTTGGTTTTATCTGTTGCTTTGCAGTGTTCAGTTGACTCCTTCCCCCCTTTGACCTACCCAGAAATTGTTGGCAACAACCTTTTGGCTGTTGCTGAAACCACAATTTTTATTGTGGTTGAGAGCTTGGTTTTATTCCCTCTTAACCTGCTCCCCAATTCTCACAGAAGGCGTCCTTCTTTACTTACAGGATAAGGTCACCACCAAACTTGTCAATCTGAAGTTGCTTCATATCTTCCAAAGTCTAAATGGTGGGAAGCTCAGGCACCACCACCTCTTGGCAAGTTGGATGTAGACAGGTCAGAATATGTTCTTTCTTAACATTGTCTGAAGCTTGTCTCATGGCAGTTTTGTATATAGTTAGGAAAGCTACAATGGTTGAGGTTTTGGGATCAATGACTTGCTTAAAGATAGGCTTGAAATGTGCTTTGGGAGTTGGATCACCATTGTTGCTATTGAGTACATTTATACATGGGGAGAACTCTGCCTCAGATTCAGAGGGGGGCTGTCTAGCCCACAGCTGACAAACACTTTCTTCAAGGGTAGTCAGGGTCTCAACAGCGCAGGTACCCGTATCAGTAGCTTGAGTGGTCTGTTGTTCAGTAACATCTAGGCGTTGACCTTGGGAGGTCACTACTGTGGAGAGCTCAGCCAGTCAAGAAGTAAGGGATGGCCCCACTGAGAGGCAAGGGGCAAACCTATTGTTCACAGAGTCAATCACGTCATTCATCTCTTGTACGTCTCTATCCAGTTCAGTATAGTCCTGCTTCAATTGATCCACCTCATTAGCTAGGGAAATTAGTTCCCTAGAGCATTGGATTTGAGGAGCTCCTGGTAAGCCAGGGCAGCAGCCATCTTCATCAACAACCCCAACTGGACTAGCAGCAGTTGCCATCATTTCATGTAGGACGGCAAGTTCTTGTTGTAGCTCTGTAACTTGAGAAGTCAATTCAAGCACCTGGGGGTCAGGTTGAGGAGCCTCAGCAGAACGTCCTTGACTGCAAGTAGTTGTACATAGCTCTCAAATAGCATCCCATATTCTTTGCTCTCAATCTGCCAAATCATCAGAAGGGGGAGAGGGCAAAACATCTGGCTTGGGCGTAGCTAATTCATTCACTTGACTCTGGAGTTTGGCTATAGCAGCAGCGGTGGCAGCTCTTTCTTGATCAAACACCACAGTGAGTTCATTAAGGCCATTAACAGCAAAGTCTGCTACCTGCTTTAGTTGCTCAAATTAATACGTGCTAAATGCATTGAGCTGTTGCACAAGTCATTTGAAGTTGGTGAGATAAGTGTTTAAGGTGGAATCTACTTGAGTTTGCCAGGGTTGTTCTAGCTGGTGAAACTTGTGTAGACGCTCTCTCACGTATTTGGAGATGGGCTGGTGCATTTTTTTGATAGAATTAACCAAACGGGTCTGGGAGGTAACAGAGTCACGTTGATTGTCAGGTAAGAAGGAAAACAGGGAATGAATCCACTGTTGGTAGGCAGCAAACTGGTCCCAGTGATGAGTAACTGCTGCTTGTAGAGATAAGTATTCTTGGACGTGGAGCCCCAACACCATTTGATGGTGGGCCAAGGCAGGCTGCACAAAGGACAATAGTAAGTGCTCAGCGGAGCCAGCTGCTTAGAGGAGATGTTGTAGAAATTGAGGAGCCACAATTAATTTGTAATATTCAGCCCAACTGGACTACAGCTGAAGGCAAGGGGCGGCTCCTTCACAGGCTATTCAAAGGGCTACCAACATGAATTGCTCTAAGTCAGGGGTAACCATGGGGTAAGCAACTAGGCAGGGACCATTCCCAAGGTTCAGTACAGTAGGGAAAATAGGCAGGTTGGTAATATCTTCCTCAATAAGAGGGCTAGTAATTTCAAGTGAAGTTGGCTCTTGTATAGTCAGAGGCAAAGGACCTGAAAACCTGGATGCAAAAGGGATAACCAAGGGGCTTACAGCCCCTGTAGTGAGCACCATTTTTGTTGTGTTCTAAGGCGCAGCACAAACACACAACAGGAAATCCTAACCTTAGGATTGGATTCATACTAAGTCTTGGTTAGATGGCAGGGAAGGCTATGCATTTACCTTGCAGCCCTGGAAGAATAATCTCTACTAGTTGTGGCTAGAGAGAGGCGCAGAAGTACAGAAGACACAAAGATAAAAATGTGAATAGAACTTAGATTTTATTGGTGAATACAAAAATGTAATATATAGTGGTTAGGAATACCACAAAACACTACCAGGACGTTAGGATCACTCACCATCAGCATGAGTGGGACAAGTGAGTTGCACAGGATCAAGAAACCAAACAATTGTACTTCCTGATTCAGTCATCAACTCATTTTGAGAGGCAAAAGCAAAAGCAAGAGATTTGTCTTCAAAATGGCCCACCAAAGGCAAAATTGAAACATGGTGAATAGCAGTATTTACAACATTACTGGAATACTTTTCATCCTTTTATATAAAAAAGTAAGTTTTTCTGGGATAAAAAGTATTCCATTAAGTTGGTGAGTTCACGCAAAACAAGTTTGACAATCCCTCATTTTTACCTTGAGGTTCTGAATTTACAGTAAGAGCGTATTATTGATACTTCCAGAATCCTGCCAAACCACCTCAGTTGGTGTCACGTCCTAAAGACCACAGGACTCTCCCTTTACTTGGCTCCAGTAATGATGGAACTCTGCTGGTTGCTGCACTTACACACACCAATTGTAAGCACACCTGTCCCCATACAGATATCCCAACCTCAGCATGCATAATACCTTTAATAAAGACAACAACTCTTCTTCTTCAAGAACGCAAAATATTGACACTTTAACTTTTAAAATCACCAGTGAGGTGATCTAAATTGAGAAGCAATACAAATACATGCAAAGAACTCTACTGTTGCAACTGAACCAATGAAGATTCAGTATTTGATTTGAGGAAGACAATAGTCCAATAGAAAGGATAGATATAATAATATTATTTTGTTTATTATAGAATACTGTGATTAATATACTATATGGGGAAAGCCACTGGGCCACAAGGGGCTGGCATGTTTCATGTAAGGTTCAAGACTGAGGAATAACTTGTGCGGGGATCAGCAGGTCAAATTGATAGCACTCCTAATTAGGAGAAAGTGCCCACAGTTCAACATTGTCATCAGATTGGTTCATGTTATTAGACACCTCAAGGGGCAACTCATCAAGCACCCCTGTGTATTGTAAGATGTGTTGGAAGGCAAGTCTGGAAACTTGGTTGCAACACCCCCCTTGCCCCCTGCTTGTTGTCAGACACCAGGATCAGAGCCTGCAGAAGGCCTGGGAAGGTCTGCACAAACAGCCTTTGTATGAGGATGGCACAGCAGGGGCACAAGCAATTGTGGTGAAGCTTTTTGGTGTTGCCTTGGGCATTTTCAAGTTGGTAGGTGTGGTTGTCATAGACCACAGTTATCTTGAAGGGTCCTAAGTGGTTGGGTTCTAACTTGGCTGAATTGGAGTTGAGGGTGTAGACAGGGTCACCTATGGCGTATCTAGCATCAATGTGTTTTGTCCCTCTCTCAATTTGCTTGTGTTCAATCTCTCAGAATTTGGCGCACCACTGGCTCAGGGAAGGAGTAGCCAACAAGGAGGGTTTCCTGGGAACTGTGGATCATAACTTCCCTTTATCTACTCCTACCAAGTCATCAGGCGTCCCAAAGGCCAGGGTGCTGGGGCTGAACCTGGTGCCCCTGTTAACCCTCACTTGTAAGATAAGTAGGGCAGTGGGAAAATGTTCAGTCCATGTTGTAGATTGAATGAATTAGACATTAAGTTGTCTATCTAGGAATTGAGCAATAGAACAGTTGCGCAATTGCGCTTTTTCATCCTGATTTTACCAGGGATAAAGACGTTTAAAATGCCTCTTAAACGGGTGTTAAATTTGACTTTTGAATGCGCACAAGGCACAGGCTTTACTTCTGCAATTATAAATAGAACAACAAAGTTATTTATATCTACCTCCTTAAGGAAATCCGCGTGGAAGCGGTTGTTCTCTTGCAGTGGACTTTTAGCTGTGCCAATCCACTCTCCTCCATTAGGGAAGTCCTTCTGTCTGTGCCGCCCTGCCACTGGTGGCAATTCCCTTGCCTCACACTATATAAGTGCAATACTATCTAAATAAACACCAGTTTTGTCTTATTATCTTCTTATATTCTTCTGTCCTTACCCAGGCTGTCACTATACCATAACAGGTATAGTATTAAGATAAAGAAGTAGTAGACTAACTATTCTTAGAAATCAGCACCCAGGCTGCATCTTTTACAACATTGGCACTAATGGCTTCTTCAAACCACAAATTCCTCTCTTCCTACCCCCACGACCTTGTTTTTGTGGAGAGAGAGATGTCCTTGCCTATACCTACAGCTCCTTCTGCCCAACACACTCCAGGATCATCCTTCACTGCTTCTGGATCTCTATCTGGTAGACTCCATGGCTCTTCCTATGGTCAACTAGGACTAAGCCAGTGGTTGCCTAACTGCCAACAACTTTTGGAAATTGCCAGCTCCCAATCAAGTATGATCTCCTGGATGAACTCCATTGAAAAAGCCCTTATCTCCTTGATACCAATCCAGCCTGACCCCATGGCTGAAGCAACTGTCATGAACTGTGTCTCCTGCTCCTTGGAGCCTGCCTTGGTGAAGGAAGTATTCTGTCAATGTTCTCCTCCTTCTCCTTCTGGTTGTCCTCCCAATGGAATCTCCCTTAATTCTGGAACCCTCCAAACTGATAGCTGCTCTGGCCCCCAAAACTTGCTCAAAATATATCAGAAGCTGTTCACTCCCACTCTTGAATGGCTCTATATATGAGCAAGATAGAACATGTACTTTCTTCCTTGGTATCCATCCAGATGAATCAGCATGTTGCCCTGGAGTTCTATGATCATCAACAAAAAACTTCTAAGCCAGAAAACATCCATAAAAGCTGCACCATGGGATTCTATGCTCTTCAGGATACTATAAAGGCTCAAGAGAGACAGATGGGATTTCTGAAAGAGGAGTTAGTTCTGGCTTTTCAGGAAAAGAAAGAGTGGCTAGATGAGTTGGATGCTCAACGTGCTCTCCTTGACTCCCTTCAGGACCAACTAAGCAAGCACCTTGAAGATGCCTCAGCAATTAGTACCCATGATACTCTAATGAGATTGTATGGGAATGCTAAAGCTGATATTTTCCCCTCTCAGAAGATCCTTACTACATTGCCCCTTCCTGACTCCCATCACTGTCACAGAAGCAATGAAGAGGATGTCTGCTTCATTGCACCTTCAGCAGGTACCCTGGAGTCTCCCTTGGAACCTTATAGCAATCCCTCCATCACTCCTGATGGTTCTGAAGCAACTAAACCTCAGGCTAGTCAGAGCAAGAAAGAATTCACTGATGATTCTGGCATTGAGGAGTACAACAAGGATCACTCAAAAAACTACTAAGCAGCCAGGACAAGGGGAAATCCTTGGCTGAATTTGTGGTTTCACCTCCCTCCTCTCCCCCATTCCTCTCTCCCCTGACAAGCCTGTGCCTGACCCTGGCACTTGTTGTTCCTTTACAACAGAGCCTTCTGATGCCCCTCTGCTGGTTGACTTTGCCTCTCAATCAGAAACGTTGGATTCTTGCACTGTGAGAATGCAAGAAGATCTTGCCTATTGGGCCCCCACATCCAAGTTCTTCTTGGCCATGGACTAGATACCTGGCTACTGGCAGATTGATCTCCCTCCAGATGACCCAGAGAATTGTGTCATCCTTGCCAACTAAAGGCTGTTCCAACCTACCAGGATGCCTCAGGGTCTCTATAATGCCCCAGCCACATTCCAACAAGCTATGGACGCTGTGATGAGGGACCTCAAGCCCTCATATGCCCTGGTCTATCTGGATGACATTAAAGTCTTCTCTAGCATCTTTAACAAACCCCTGGAACCCCTGGAAGAAGTGTTCAAACGTCTGAACTACATTAATATGGAGTACGCCAATAGAGAGCTTCCAGTTGCTTATGCGCTGTATAATAAGAATGTTAAAGTGCTACCTATCTCAATTGGGGAAGTCAAGGGTATCCCAGTCTACGCCTCCTGTAATGTGACTATCCCACCTGGCTTTCAGGTGATCCACAATACAGGCCTCTTGCTGGCTCTACCAGCTGGCACTCATGGAGAAATCTTTGGCATCCCTAATGCCTCCAGACTAGAACCATGGGTTGCACCAGGCATCCTCATGCCAAGTGAGAAGGAGGTACTCATAATCTTGGCCAACATGAGTTGTGAAGCTATGGTTGTCTCCAAACACCAACTTCTGGCTTATATACAACTGGAAGAGCACAACAACCTGCAGGAGACTGCCCCCTTTGCGGACTTTTCTGAGTTGGGTCTACCCTGTGAGCAACCGCTGGTGCTATTGGTCATAAGCTGCAACTCCCTATCTGGCCTCTCCAAAGAGCAGAAGGATTAAGCAATGATTCTCTTTGCCCAGTATAAGGATATGTTTGCCAAGGATGATTATGACCTGGGCAAGGCTGTAGATGTTGCTCATCATATTGGCACCCAAGGCAGTCCACCTATCTGCTCCAGACCTATACAGCGTAGTCAGGCCAATCATGCTGTGGTTAACAAGGAGCTTCAGAAGCTATTGGGATATGGCTTACTTGTCCCCAGTAAGAGCCCTTGGGCTTCCCCTCTCATGATTGTAAAAAAGAAGGATGGCAGCAACTGTGTGGTGATTGACTACTGTCAACTGAATGCTATTACCAAGAAGGATTCATATCCCCTCCCTTGTATTGACAATACCTTGGACCAACTGGGTGGCGCCAAGTTCTTCAGCGCCATGGAACTTATAGTGGGTACTGGAAGATTGATCTACCCCCTGCTGATCAAGAAAAATGTGCAATCATCACTGACCAAGGGCTATTCCAACCCACAAGGATGCCTCAATGTCTGTCCAATGCCCCGGCTACCTTCCAGCGGGCCATGGATTTAGTGATGGGCAACCTCAAACTCACCAGTGTCTTGGTCTACCTTGATGACATTAATGTGTTCTCCCAAACCTTTAATAATCACCTACAACACTTGGAGGAAGTCTTCCAGAGGTTACTTGCAGCCAATCTCAAGCTCAAGCCACACAAGTGCAACTTCTTCAAGAAGCACCTTGAGTTCTTGGGGTTCATCATTAGCCAAGATGGACTCCGCCCTGTACCTCTGAAGGTGAAAGTCATTGAGAAAATGCAGATCCTGGACAATAAGCAGGACGTGCAGGTCTTCCTGGGGATGATTGGGTACTACCGTTGCTTCATCCCCAACTTTGCATCCCTGGGTGAACCCCTTTTTCAGCTTCTCCAAGCTGATAAGGAATTCTTCTGGAGCCCAGCATGCCAATCTGCCTTCAATGTTCTCAAGGGAACACTGACTGTAGCTTCTGTACTGGCCTACCCTGACTTTGTCAGTTGTTTGTGGTTCATACAGATGCTAGTATGACTGCAATTGGGGGTGTTCTCTCCCAACTGGACTCTGACGGACTTGAACACCCTTTTGGATACTGCTTGTGTACGCTTAATGTTCACAAGAGGAACTACACCGTTGACAAACAAGAGTGTCTGGATGTGATATACTCCTACCCACAATTCAGAGTCTATCTTCATGGATTACATTTCACGGTTGTAACAGACCATGCCTCCTTGCAATAGCTGAAGACCCTCAAGGACCCTGAAGGACGTCTGGCGTGTTGGGCCATTAAACTTAAGGCTTATGACTACAAAATCATTCATTGAGCTGGGGCAGCCCACCAGA
Source organism: Entomophthora muscae (assembly GCA_014839935.2). Taxonomy (NCBI): domain Eukaryota; kingdom Fungi; phylum Entomophthoromycota; class Entomophthoromycetes; order Entomophthorales; family Entomophthoraceae; genus Entomophthora; species Entomophthora muscae. Next base: position 49,298 of record QTSX02005012.1, on the reverse strand, counting down.
ATGCTGAATGTCTCTCCTTCCTTCCCACTGTTGCCTTAGTATCCCCCATGGATGACATTCTCTATGAAAAGCTTATGGAGGATCCTTTATTGTGGGGAGAGGATCTGGTAGAGATACAGAGAGCTCTCAAGAAGCTAACTGTTGATACCAAGGTCTCTAAGGGACAACTCCTGAAGCTTTGTGGAGACTCTTGGCTACCTTACATATGCCTATCCCTACACATGGACTCAGTGGTGACTGCTCACAAGACTACTGATCATGGTGGTATACAGAAGACGTTAGCCCTGCTACAGCAGCACTGCTTCTGGGAAGGAATGCACACTGACGTAGTAGATATGCTAGCCAACTGTCATGACTGCAACATCAAGAGACCTAAGGTTGCCAAGTTCCAACACAGACTTGTAAGCCCTGGGGTTGCCTTCCACACTTTAGCCATTGACGTAGTGGGCCCCCTGCCAGCTACCAGCAGTTGCAACAAGCTCATCATTGTGGTGGTTGACCATCTGACTAAATGGGTAGAGGCCAAGGCAATTCCCAACCAATCTGCACTGGTGATAGCCATGTTCATCCTGGAGAATATCATATACAAACATGGTTGCCCCCAGATTCTGCTGACAGACAATGGTACCAACTTCACCAGTTATATCATCCCCTGCCTCAACCAACTGATGGGAATTTTTGGGAAACTATCCACTCCTTATCATCCACAGACAAATGGCATGGTAGAGCTCACTAATGGGAGCCTGGTCCAGATACTCCGGAAGCTCAGTCACCAACATGAGACTGAATGGGATACCTTCCTGCCTACGGCTGCCTTTGCATATAACATTGGGTACCATCAGGCCACAGGCAAGCCGCCCTTCCAATTGCTCTACGCCCGGCAACCAGGACTTCCCCCTTTACTATATTCCTTGGTAAAGTCCAGCCTGGCTGTGTCCCCAGAGGCGTACCTCAACAAGCTGGTTTAAACTCTTATTTGCTTGAAATCAGAGGCCTACACCGTAAACTTAAACCGTAAGTTGAAGGGCCTAGAACAATCTGTATCCAAACGCCCTGCCTTACCCACTTACCTGGTAGGAGACTCAGTCTACTTCTTCAGCAATAGAGGGTACAGCCGCAAATCCAAACTTGTCTCTCTTTGGCAAGGCCCAGTTCAAGTTATCCAGAAGACTGCCCCCAACTCCTACACCCTTAAGGAGCCCCATTCTGGGCAATTGATTACTAGAGTACACGCTCAGTATATGTGTGCTGCTCCTAGTGATCAAGAGTAAGCCCCAATTAGGACAATAACCCAAAAAAACAAAAGCCTAATTAAAAAACTTCATGGGTTGTTGTCCTGTTTGCAATAGTGTTGCATCAAAGTATGAGGAATAAGAATAAAAGAACAAGGTGTTTATTGGAGACTGACAAGACTCTTCCTGTACCACACCAACTGTTCTACCACCTGAATGGCAGCCAGGAAACACAACTGGTTACCTACAGATCCTCAAAGCTAATGACCAAGGATTGGGCAACAAACCCCCACCTAACAAGACATGTGATTGACCATAACACCATAGCCACTACCTAGAGACGCCAAGCCATTTGTGACCCTGTTGTCTAATCCAGTGGAGGGAAATGTTGTAGATTGAATGGATTAGACACTAAGTTGTCTATCTAGGAATTGAGCAACAGAACAGTTGCGCAATTGCGCTATTGCATCCTGATTTTACCAGGGATAAAGACCTTTAAAACGCCTCTAAAACAGGTGTTCAATTTGCCTTTTAAATGCAAACAAAGCACAGGCTTTACTTCCACAATTATAAATAGAACAACAAAGTTATTTATATCTACCTCCTTAAGGAAAGCCGCGTGGAAGCAGTTGTTCTCTTGCAGTGGACTTTTAGCTGTGCCAATGCACTCTCCTCTATTAGGGAAGTCCTTCTGTCTGTGCCTTCCTGCCCCTGGTGGCAATTCCCCCGCCTCACACTATATAAGTGCAATACTATCTAAATAAACACCAGTTTTGTCTTATTATCTTCTTATATTCTTCTGTCCTTACCCAGGCTGTCACTATACCACAACAGGTATAGTATTAAGATAAAGAAGTAGTAGACTAACTATTTGTAGAAATCAGCACCCAGGCTGCATCTTTTACAACAGTCCACATGGTATTAGGGTGTTTATGTGAGAGCTTGGTAATCACTTGGACCAGCAAACCATTCAATTCCTCTACGTGTCCATTGAATTGCAGATGATATGAAGTTGTGACTATTTGTTGAAGGGCATTCTTGGCGCAGTACGCCTTCATGCAATGCGCAACAAGCTCAGCGCCACCATCTGTAATGAGGCGTTTGGGTCGTCCAAAGCAAGCCACAATTTCCTTGCCAATGAAGTGGGTGATGGTGGTGGCAGTGTGATTAGTGGTTGCCCATGCTACTTGCCAACAGGTGAAGTAGCTGATGGCTGTGATGATGTACTTATTCCCAAGTCTGTCTTTGGGGAGAGGTCCAACAATGTCAAGGGCCCACTACTCAAAGGGTTCTATGGCCTTAATGGGCAGAACAGACTTGGGGGTATGAGTTTAGACGTGTTCTTTTCACACAACACACATGTTTTGAGGAGATCTAAGATGTCTTGGCGCATACACAGCCACCAAAACTTACATTTCATAATTTTGAAGAAGGTACATCCTCTGATGTGACCCAAGGTGTGGTGATAGTGTAGTATGGTGTTGCCTTGTTGTATGGCGGGAATATAGGGTGTCTTTTCTCCTGTCTTCATGCAGCGGCAGACATTGCCTGCATTGGTGGTGAACTGGATTTTATTGTCCTTCAGTTTGGAGATGGTTACTGAATTAAGACCTTTGTATCAAGTTGTCTCAGGACAAAGGTAAAGTATTTAATTTGGGTCCATGCCATTGTCCCCAGTAATTGAAGCTACATAGAGCCTTGAGAGAGTGTTAGCTGTGACAAGTTTCTTCTCAGGCTTGTACTTGATGCGCAGCTGGTAGGGGGATAGACACTTGACCCAGCCTGCTTGGCGGCATGTCAGATGGGACTATGTGTTGAAGTAATGGAGCAACTTGTGGTTTGTCAGGATGTGGGGAAGAAAGGTGGCCTCTTCCAGGTAACAGCGCCACTCCTCAACACAGTGAACAATTGCGCTAACTCTTTGTCATGGATTGAGTAACATTGTTCTGAGTCAGTGAGCCTCCTGGATTTTTATACCACAGGGAGGAAGACGCCCTTGTTGGTTTCCATCTGTAGCACGTCCCCTATGGCCCTGTCAGAGACATCAGTCTTGAGTTTGTACTGGTGGTTTTGATTTGGAAATCACAGTATGGGTGCAGTTGTAAGTCTCTTCTTCAACGTCTCAAAGGCTTGAACCCTGACCAGAGTTCATTGGAAGTGCTACTTAGTGTTTAAGAGTTTGGTGAGAGGTGCAATTAAATTTCCATAGTTGGGGATGAACTTCTGCAGGTAGGCAACCATGCCTAAGAAGGTGCACACCTGACCCACGTTAGTGGGGGTGGCATGCTTGTGATTGCCTTGATTTTGGCGGGATCATGCTTTATTACTTGGGCGGAGATAGTATGTCCCAGGAAAAACAGCTCTGACTTGAGGAATTCACATTCAGATGGCTTAGCTTTTAGCTGATTTTTACAAAGGGTGTCAAGGACAGCACAGAGGTGTTGGAGATGTGTGGTTTAATCTTGACTGAAGACAATAATGTTGTCAAGGTACACAACAACACATTTCCTAATCAATTCCTCAAATGCTTTTTTCATCAACATGGCAAAGGTGTAAGGAGTGTTAGTCATTCTGAAGTTCATGACCTGACACTCAAAAAACCCGTAGCGTACGCAGAAGGCAGTTTTTACCTCATCCCCTGGTGCAATGCGGACCTGGTTGTACCCCGTAGTGAGATCAATCTTGATAAAGACCTTCACACCCGTAAGCATGATAAACAGGTTGTTAATCAGCGGCAGGGGGTATTTATTCTTAACAGTCACCTCATTTAGGGTGCAGTAGTCTGTGACCAAGCAAAGGGATCCATCCTTCTTGGCTACAAAAAAGACAGCTGCCCTGTATGGAGAGAGCAAGGGGAAGATGAAGCCCTTATTGAGAGCTTCTACAAGGTTCTGGTGGAGGGTCTCATCTTCTTTTGGTGTTAAGCAATAGAGGAGGCATGCTTTAGGAAGCAACCCTTGCAGTTGTACAGAATGCTGGATCTCTTGGGGAGGGGATAGCTGATCCAGTGTTTCACTGAAAACATCCTTATACTCCTCAAGGAGTGCAATAAGTGCTGGTGGAGACAGAGTGGTCAAGGGGAGGGATGCAGGTGATTCTGTGCGGATAACTTTAACTGAACATTGATTGAAGTCTGGTTTCCCCCCTTGAAATCATAATAGCCCGTTTCTGTTATTCTACAAAACATGTTATTGTGAAGCCACTTGATAATTTTGACAGAATATATCTGGAAACCCGCCCCATTTCTATTGAGGGTAATTACAGACGTATCCCAGTTGATGTAGGGACAGTTGTGACAAAGCCAGTCAAGGCCAGCAACAACATCATGTCTGAGCCCTGCCATTATTGGCCCAGAGAGCTTAACCTAGATGTTCCCCATTCTCACCAAGAAGGGTACCGTCTCATGGGTAACTGCTACTCTATGGGAGTCAGCCACTTGTACTGCCTTGAACCTGCTTGGTACTTGGTCTAGTTGTTGAGTGTTGGCAAACGCCTGGTCAACCATAGTGTGATTGGCCCCAGTATCTACCAGTAGTTTATGAGTGTTCTCACAGAAGTAGAAGGAATAGGCCAAGAAAGTTACTTTATTTGAAGAGTGGCTGGCTTGGATTATGGTGTTGTTGCTATGAACTTGGAAGATGTTGAGGGCTTCAAATTTATGCACATTGTAATTTCAGGGTTTTTTCACAAGGAGGTATTGAGAGTGAGGGTCAAATGGGGTTGTAGAACCTCTTGTAACTACAAACCCCAGGCTTTTTCCTGGTCCTCAATTTGTGCTAACTGGAGTTCCCCCTTGCGGGGGTGCTTAACCCCATTGTTCTGTTGGCAAGGCTAGCAACAACCTACTTGATTGTGGGCACTGGCTGGTGCGGGACAAGGTTGGGGTGGTGCATCATTGGACCTGCGGAAGCCAATTGAAACCTGGTTATTGGCCTCCACAATGGCCTTGTAGCAGTTGTTGATGGAGGTGCAGCAACCTACAGGAACCCACTTGCAGATATGGGGTTTAAGCCCATTAACAATAAAGGTAAGGAGCATGGTGTTCCCATCAATCACGGCTTCTGGGGCGGCAGCAAGATATTCAGGGACAAACCCAGTTTGTTTAATGGCCAGGAGGGGAGTTCCCATTGTTGCAACTGAGTTTCCAGACTTGGCTGCTAACATATCTTACAATACACAGGGTGCACTTGATGAGTTACCCCTTGACGTGTCTAACAACATGGATTAATCTGGTGGCAACATTGAATGGCAGGTACTTCATCCTAATTAGGAGCACTACCAATTTGACCTTCTGATCCCCACACAAGTTATTCCTTGGCTTCAAACTTACATGGAACTTCCCACTATGCCACCCCCTTGTGGCCATGTGGCTTTCCCCATATGGTATATTAATCACAATATTCTACAATAAACAATACCTTATTCTTATTATTCTGTCCTTTCCATTGGACTGTTGTCTTCCCCAATTCCAAATACTGAACTCTCATTGGTTCAGTTGCAACAGTGGTAGCAGCGGTAGGTTGACAACCTACCTAAAACAAAATCCCCCTAAGAAAGGACAGAGTATGGGCCATATGGCTACTCCCTAACAAGAAATTTTCTGCAAATCCCCAAGGGAGACATCCCTGACAGGTAAATCATCTATCAAGACCATCTAGTTCTCACAAGCGTGTACAATTGGCTCCGCCTCAGGCAGCGTGACGCCAGCATCACCCCGCCCCAGTCAGATCTGTCCCAACACATGCCCAACCTTCAGCTAGAATCCTTTGCAGGGGGCATCAAGGGGGCCAACATTGTCAGTTAGCTCCAATCTACTAAAACCTGCCTCTGCATCTGCCAGGTCCCTTAACCCATGTGGGTTGTCACTGTGTCTGGCCGCCTCATGGGGCCTACCACTGTGTGGTTTACCAACTAGGCCAGCCAGAAACTCAACATTACCCGGGCAGCATTCCAAGATGCTGCCAAGTCCTGCTACAGTGAAACCTTCTCCCCCATTGTCGTGGGAACCCCTCTTCTAGCAATCAAACAAACTGGTTTTGTCCCTGAGTACCTTGCCGCCTGGCAACAAGCTCTTGCTACTGCCCCCAAAGCTGTGACCAACAGAAATGCAATGCTTTTCACTCTCATCATCAATGGGTTAAAACTCCATATCTGCAAGTGGGTCCCGTAGGTTGCTGCACCTCCATTGATGACTGCTACAAGGCCATTGTGGAAGCTAACAACCAGGCCTCAATGGGCTTCCATCGTACCAGTGACGCTCCATCCCAACCTTGTACAACATTTGGCAATGGCTAAAATTAAGTGGGCTGCCACCAGCCCTGTCAGCAGGATAATGGGAATAAACACCCCCACAAGGGAGAGCTCCAGCTAGCGCAGATTGAGGAGCAGGGAAAAGCCTGGGGGTTGTAGCAATGAGAGGTCCTGTAACCCCACCTGACACATCCTATCAATCCTTGCTCACAAAGAATCCCTGCAACTACAACATCCATAAAGTTGAAACCCTGGATGTCTTCCAAGTTCATAGTGACTACCCTGTAACACAAGCAAGCCACTCCTCAAATAAAGTAACCCACTTATCTCTTCTGTTTCTGTGAGAACACACACAAATTACTGGTAGATACCAGGGCGGACCACACTATGGTGGACCAGGCATTTGCCAACTCTCAACAACTGGACCAAGTGCCAAGCAGGTTCAAGGCAGTACCAGTAGCTGACTCCCGTAGAGTTGCAATTACCCATGAGATGGTACCCTTCTCTATGAGAATGGGGAACATCCAGGTTAAGCTCTCTGGTCCAATCATGGCAGGTCTCATCCACAACGTAATTGCTGGCCTCAAATGGCTTTGGCACAACCGTTCCTACATTGACTGGATACATCTGTCATCACCCTCAATAGAAATGGGGTGGGGTTCTAAATCTACCCTGTGGAAATAAGCAAGTTACTGCATGATACTGTGTTTGTTAGGATAACAGAGACAGGCTCGTACAACTTCAAGGGGGGAAACTAGACTTCAACTAATGTTCAGTCAAAGTTATCCACACTGAACCATCTGCGGTTGCTCCCTTGACCACTTTGCCACCACCAGCGCTCACTGCACTTCTTGAGGAGTACAAAGATTTGTTCAGTGAGACACTTGAATAACTTCCTCCTCCCTGGGAGATCCAGAACGCTGTACAACTTCAAGGATTGCTACCTAAAGCACAACCATTATACTGTCTTACACCAAAGGAAGATGAGACCCTCTGCCAACACCTTGTGGACGCACTTGATAAAGGCTTCATTTGCCCCTTGCTCTCTCCATACAGAGCAGCTGTCTTCTTTTTAGCCAAGAAGGACGGGTCCCTTTGCCTGGTCACAGACTACCACACTCTAAATGAGGTGACGGTTAAGAACAAGTACCCCCTGCCGCTGATTGACAGCCTGTTTGATACACTTGTAGGTGCAAAGGTCTTTAGCAAGATTGCTCTCACTGAAGGGTACAACCAGGTCCACATTGCACCAAGGGATGAGGAAAAACTGCCTTCTGCACACGCTACAAGTTGTTTGAGTGTTGTATCATGAACTTTGGAATGACCAACACTCCTTCCACCTTTGCCATGTTGATGAGCAAAGTATTTGAGGAACTGATTAGAGAATGTGTGGTAGTGTACCTTGACAATATTATTGTCTTCAGTCAATATCAGACCACACACCTATAACACCTCTGTGCAGTCCTCAACACCCTTCAGAAAAACCAACTAAAAGCTAAACCCTCCAAATGCAAGTTCCTCAAGTCAGAGCTGCTATTCCTTGGGCACACCATCTCTGTCCAAGGGATAAAACCCAACCCTGCCAAAATTAAGGCAATCACTAGCATGCCGCCCCCACCAATGTGGGCCAGGTGCAGACATTCTTAGGCATGGTTGCCTACGTGCACAATTTCATTCCCAATTGTGGGGAACTAACTGCACCTCTCACTGATCTCCTCAACACCAAACAGCGCTTCCATTAGACCACTTTCAGAGATTGGGCCTTTGAGATAATGAAGCAAAGACTCACAACAACACCAGTACTGCAGTTCCCAAATCAAATCTGTCAGTACAAATTCAAGACCAATGCCTCTGACAGAGCCATAGGAGATGTGCTAAGGGTAGAAACTGACAAGGGCGTCTTCCTTACCGTAGCATATGAGTCCAGGAAACTTAATGTCTCAGAAAAACACTATTCCATTCATGATAAAGAGTTGGCAGCAATTGTGCACTGCGTTGAGAAGTGGCACTGTTACCTGGAAGGTGGTACCTTCCCACCACACATTCTGACAGACCACAAGTCACTCCAGTACTTCAACACGCAGTCCCACTTGACACACCGCCAAGCAGGATGGGTTGAGTGTCTATCCCCTTACCAGTTGCACATTGAGTACAAGCCTGGGAAAGAGATTGTCACAGCTGACGCCCTTTCACAACTATACGTAGCGTCCATCACAGGGGACAATGAGTTGGACCTAGATTGGCCTATGCTCTACCTCCGCCCTGAGACAAATTGCTACAAAGGCTTTAACTTGGTAACCATCTCCAAGTTGAAGGACAACAAAAGTCAGTTCACCACCAATGCTGGCAACGTCTGCCATTGGGCAAAGACAGGTGAAAAGACGCCTTACCTTCCCACCATACAACAAGGTGACATAATATTGCATTACCACCAAACCCTGGGTCACATCAGAGGGCATAACTTCTTCAAGATCATGAAACAAAAGGTTTGGTGGCTGTGTATGCGTCAAGAAATCTTGGACCTCCTCAAGATATGCGTGCTGTATGAGAAGAATACATCCAAACCTGAACCCCCAAATCTGCCCTGCCCATAAAGGCCATGGAATCCTTTGAGCAGTGGGTCCTTGACATTGTGTGGCCACTACCCAAAGACAGGCTGGGGAAGAAGTACATTCTTACTGCCATTGACTACTTCACTTGCTGGCCAGTGACCTGGGCAACAACTAACCACACTGCCACCACCATTACCTGCTTCATTGGCAAGGAAATTGTGGCCTGCTTTGGATGACCCAAATGTCTCATCACAGATGGCGGCCCTGAACTTGTTGGGCATGTCATGAAGGCATACTGCGCCAAGAATGCACTCCAACATATAGTTACAACCCCCTCCCACCCACAAGCCAATGGGCGTGTGGAACAGTTAAATGGTTCCCTGGTCCAGCTGATTGCCAAGCTCTTTCAGGAGCATCCTAATAACATGTGGACTGAACACTTGTCCACTGCTCTATTTATTTTACAAGCAATAATCAACAGAGACACTGGGTTCAGTCCCAGCGCCTTGGCCTTTGGGACGCCTGACAGTCTGAAAGGAGTTGAACAGGGAAAGTTACGCTCTACAGTTCCCAGAAAGCCCCCTGTTGATGACTCAATCCTTGAACCAATGGTGTGTCAAAGCCCAAGAAATTGAGCACAAACAAATTGAAGGAGGGACAAAGCACCTTGAAGCCAGATACACTGTAGGCAACCCCGTCTACACCCTCAACCCCAATTATGCCAAGTTGGAGCCCAACCACCTAGGGCCCTTCAAGATAGCCACTGTCTATAACAATCATACCTATCAACTCAAAGATGCCCAAGGGAATACCAAGAAGCTTTATCATGATTGCTTGCGCCCCTGCTGCGCCATCCCCACACAAAGGCTGTTTGTGTGGATCTTCCCCAACCTTCTGCAGACTCTGGTCTTGGTGTCTGACAACAAGCAGGGGGCAAGGGGGTGTTGCAACCAAGTTTCCAGACTCAGCTGCTAACACATCTTACAATACACAGGGGGCGCTCAATGAGTTGCTCCTTGATGTATCTAACAACATGGATTAATCTGGTGGCAATATTGAATGGCAGGTACTTCATCCTAATTAGGAGCGCTACCAATTTGACTTGCTGATCCCCGCACAATTTATTCCTTGGCTTCAAAGCTTACATGGAACTTCCCACTATGCCATCCCCTTGTGGCCTTGTGGCTTTCCCCATATGGTTTATAATTACAATATTCTACAATAAACAATACCTCATTCTTATTATTCTGTTCTTTCCATTGGACATTTATCTTCCTCAATTCCAAATACTCAACTCTCATTGGTTCAGTTGCAACACCATCACAATGGGTGAAAATGTATCCCTGTAGCAGGACTTTGAAGCATACCTGAACAACGCCCAGGTAATATTTATTTCTTGGATGGCCCAGTTGGTGAACTAGACTGCAGCAGGCCCTGTAAGACGGCCTGAAGCAGTGGAAACCCACATGGGCTCAGGTACTTGGCATATACAGAGGCAGGTTTTGGTGGAGTGGAGCCAAATGATGATGTCAGCTCCTTTGAAACCTCCTGCAAAGGATTCAAGCTGGAGATTGAGCATGCACTAAGAGAGAGGTCTGGTTGGGGCGGGGTGACACTTGCATTGCGCTACCCAAGGTAGAGCCAATTATATATGCTTATAAGTACCAGCTGATCTTAATAGATGTCATATCTGTTGGGGATATCCCCCCATGGGGATTGGCAGGAAGGTCTCTTGGTGGGGAGTAGTCATACATCCCTTACTCTGTCCTTTCTTGGGAAGAATTTTCTCTTTAGGTAGGTTGTTAACCTACTGCTGCTACTACTGTTGCAACTGAACCAATGAGGATTCAGTATTTGATTTGTGGAAGACAACAGTCCAATAGAAAGGATATAAATAATAAGAATAAGATGTTGTTTATTATAGATTACTGTGATTAATATACTATATGGGGAAAGCCACTGGGCCACAAGGGGGTGACATGGTGTCATGTAAGGTTCAGAGCCAAGGAATAACTCATGAGGGGATCAGCAGGTCAAATTAGTAGCGCTCCTAATTAGGAGAAAGTGCCTGCAGTTTGACATTGCCATCAGATTGATCCATGTTTTTAGACACGTCAAGGGGCAACTCATCAAGTGCCCCATGTGTATTGTAAGATACATTAGCAGACAAATTGGGACACTTGGTTGCAACACTATTGAAGCAATAGAACTACATATAAGCCAAAAATATTCCCGATTGACCCAATAAAGACCAGGGATTCAGCATATATGAATATCTGCCACATTCTGTGACAGAAATTGTTGGATAGTAAGAAGCAGTCTCTAGGTGGTGAGCAATCATCACTCAAATCCACATAGAGTTGATAATTAACCACCAAAAAAGCTTCAGATACCATTTTGTGAAATTTCCAAAAGATACACTAGGGTTAAGAAAATGGTTAACCTTACCAAAGGAGTCCAAGATAAATAACATGAGAGAGAATCAGAGTATCTTAAGCATGAAATTCAGGACATTGAGATGTTGCCAATGTCTCAGCTTTGGATACAGTGGGGAAAACTCCTAGATTTGCGGGCATTAGATTGACATTGGGCAGAGGCAACTTCAAAGCTCTGACTGCGGGGCCCATCTTCCTGTAATGATTTGGCTAAGAATTAAATTGTAGGGAATGTAGCACAGCAGACCAACTACAGGATGAATTTGAAATTAAAGTTAGACCAGAGTATAATTGATTTTTATTGAGTAAAACTTTGGGAGGACTCAACTCTTAAGAGTTGAAACAGTGAAAATTATTCAATATATATCAAAATTTGACTAAGTAATACTGCCTGAATCCTGGGCTCCTATTCCTTCCACATTGTCAAGTGAGTATCTAGTCCAGTTTGCAAAGAAACCTTGAGTGACCAACTTCTGATGACTGTGCTGATAAATAAGATCATATCTGATGACTCTCATATTATGTCAATTTATCAACATCAGCTTGCAAGGGGGAATCAAATACAACTGACAGACAGGAGCAACTGTAACCCATTTTTGATCAACTATTTGATTTAAATTCATCAAATCAGTTAATTTTTTAACAGCTTTTCAGCTTTTTGAGCTTTCTTATTTGGGCATATAACTCTTGGCATTATGGCATCTACTGTGACACATATCCAGTTCATCAGTTTGGCTTGGTGAGTAAGGGTTTCATGAACATAGGAGCAGTCAAGGTTGACCCCCAACACCCTACAACTTTTAATCCCAAACTTCTATGTCAAAAAATGCCTGCCACTCCAAACCACATCAATCAGGAATAACTTCCCACTAGAACCCATACCCACTGGGATGCCCTGATACCACACTTAATACCAATCTTTTTTTAGCATTGTATATTTTTTAGAACGGCTAAATATTATTCAGGTGGGACTCTATATATCCCAGAAGTAGTTACATGTAGCTTCTCACAACCTATCCAGCTAGGTAAACCAGTATTTCCTGATGTTAGCTATCCTACACAGGACCACTTAAAAGATCCCCAGTATCAATAGAGCTGGATCCCTTTTAATTTGAACCTATATTGTATAGCATCACCCAGGTACTCTACATAGGGAAAGCAAGAGATAAACACTTGGAAAATATTTTTAACAAGAGATAGTTTGGGCTTATTACAGTAGTTTTAGAAGCTATGGTGACAACCAGTAAATACCTCAGATTTAAACAATCAGATTTCAGATGTAAACAAAATCCAAGTTGCACAAGATTCAGGATTCAAACAATTTAAATATTTTTGGTTAATAAATGAACTGCCAAACAAAAACAAAGTTTTACAAGCTGATTATACAAAAAGATAGCAAATATCAAGTGGCGTTGTTTATACCACAAACAAAACAAACTGACACAGCAAGTGAGATGGATGGATGCTGTTCCAGAGTATATTATAATCCAATAAGGATTCATATGAGGCACCAGCAGAAGAACTTAATTGAAACAAAATTTGAGTAATTGGGAAGTGAGATTCCACAAGGATGAAACAAAATGAAGTCACACAATATGTGTAGTATGAGCAGCCTAAAATAGAAAAGTAACAGCTTTACAGCCAATCAACAGCTATCTAATTTAGGAACAGAGGCATTTTATCCATTTTTATGGCTTCTGAATTGTGTATAGTGGTTTTGAGAACCTTCCAAATATGGACTCAAGATTACAATGAAAATAAATCATTAATTTTTAAAATTTCTACTTTTAGTGATTTTATCCTAGGTTTTTTACAATGGTTTTTACTAGCAATATCTTTGACGGCGCCAGCAGCCAAGTCAACAGCAGCCAAGCCAGCTTCAATGGAGGCAAAGCTCAGAACGTGGAGGCACCTGTTTACACCCAAGCCTTTGAGGCAGGTAACAAGGAAGCTGACCTGTACCTGACCCCCAACCCACATGGCTTTGACTTGTTCAGTAATCACTTAGTGTCTAGCTCTGCCCCTGCTCCTGTATCCACCCCTACACAAGCTGCCCACCAACCAACCAATCATGATGGCAACCTTGATTTGGAACAACTTCCTGCCACCAGCCAACCTTCCCCCTATAGCCAATCAGGCTTCAGCTCTCCCGGCCCAGCGCCCTAAACACAGAATAATTACTGCTCAGATTCTTCAGGAAATTGTGGCACTGAAACTGCAGGGCCTGTGTTGGGATCAGGTAGACAGCCAATTAAAATTCACCCAGGCTACTATCATGCAAAAATTCAACAACCTGATGAACAGGGGGAACCTGGTCAGGATAGCCAAGAAGCCCAAGAAGGCCCCAGAGTCCCAGATCAAGGAAGCATATCCTATAATGCTTGACCTCCTGTAGTGGGACCCCAAGCTCCCCTTAACCCAGGTCTGCAAACAACTTGCAAATCATAACATATGGGTGTATGAGTGCATGGTGCAGCTCTGATGTATGGGAAAGTGGCATCAGTCTGTGTGCTGATCAAGGTTGCCAGCAACTGATGGAATGGTACTGAGGATTCCCTTTATGATCAGGTTATTGAATCAACCCTGGTCTGATGCCTGACAAGCTTGTCAGATGACGTCATGTTAATCTTGAACTATAAGCTATTGATAGCTTTTGACAATTTTGGCAAGCAAGGAAGAGCCGCCACCCAAAAAGGGAGGAAAAAGGTCAAGAAGGGGACCTTCATTGGTGCGTTTCTGGCTGTTTTGGCCAAGGGTTTTGTCTACTATCAGAAAAACCCAGATTTCACCAATGGCTACAAGTACAGCCAAATCCTTGGTGAATTGCTTGACTTCTGGGATAGCTTGAATTTCACTCACTGGGGTTTCTTGAGCCACCAGATGGAGGGTAGCTCCACCACCCTTGAGTCCATCCAAGGATGCAGACACCAGGCCTTCATGTACCCAGCCAGCCAAGCTGATATTTATCTGGCAGATGTTGTGTTCTTCAACATTGGAGACAAACTCTGGGAGCCTCGCCCTCAGGCTTTCAATGATCTCTATCTTGGGGTCCTTGATCATTATTCTCTCTTTGGTTGCCAAATGGTGGCAGACTTGTTTTCCCAAATGGTTTTCCATGTGAATATGGGCAAACAATCACAGAAGGACAAGTGCCTCCCACCCCACCCCATGCCATAGCCACCTACCAGCCAATCAAGGCAATGACAGACAAGAAATATAATGAGTGTTATATGGCAGCCATCACACACAATCTTCCTACCCCAACCCCCGCCACCCCACCCCCCACCTTCCAGCCCCACCCAATCCCAGACTCCCCAGACCAGCACTGCCTCTACGTCTTCCTTCCTGCGCTATTCTGCCTACTAGGAATCACTCCCCTGTCCCAAAATTAACTCCCTCTTGCCAAACATTTTGTTTTTATAGTATCTTTATCTGGAATTTAATTTATTCATTTTCTCTTTGTTTATAGTTTTTTATATTCTTTATGTTCATTTTATTTCTATAAAATTTATGTTTATTATACCATGTATCTAGATCCAGAACACAGTTATTTTTAGCACCTAAACACAGCCCCTTGTGAAAATATTAGCAACAATTTGGTGATCAGCTAAATTTAAATTAGAAAATTAGAAGTTTATTATGTTTAGATAAAGTTGTTGCTGATACAAATTCAAAACCTTAATGAAAACTTTAAGCCAATAAGGAGCCAAGTAAAAATATGATTGTTGTGACATAAAGGGTCATTCAATAATTCTTTGATGTACTGTAAATTCAGAACCTGAACGTAAAAATGCGGGATTGTCAAATCCTTGGTCCAAATTTTGAATCACTTTTGCAGGATAGCCTTTTTTTAATTAAATTGAATTCTTTGAGTATTTATTTGAATTTTTAAAAATGCGGGAACTCATAGACACTTTGCAAAGTTCAAGTCAAGCTGCATATTTCCAATGGACAAAGTGAATTAACTGGAATTAGATTTGAAGAGTTCAAATCCATCAACCATTTTTATTAAGTTCACTATGTTTTTTGAAAATGCGGGATTGTCAAATCCAAGAACCAAATTTCAAATCACTTTTGAATGCCACTAGTAAACTCAGATATTAATTGCAAGAACTGGAATTCAAATTTAATGTACAGTAAGCACACTAGGAAACACCAACCCAAATCAAGAAACTCCACCACAACTAAAATCAAATGAAAAATTCAATCTTGATAACCATAATTAGACATAAAAAGTTATTAAACTTTAAAATCATCCAAACCCAGAAAGTATACAATATTATTCACTTCAAATCACGGATATAGAAACTCTGCTACTATTCAAGGCTATATCAAGAGAAAACAACTTCCCACAACTAAACCAATAACTCCAAATAAATACATATTTAATCTAAAATATATATATTATTTCATTTTTATGGACTGTCAATCACATTCCCAACCCGTTCCTGCACCAGCCCACAGGGCAGCCCATCCACGAGGGCGTCCCAGAGGGTCCAAGAACAGACCCAGAACCCAACTCAAGGGGAGTCATGTCAATACACAGGCCTCCCAAGGTGTCATTGACAGCAAACCACCTCCCGCATCTCAAGCCAGGAACAGTAGCCTTAATCCAAGACAGAAGCTGCTCTCAAAGCCTGCAACCAAAGTCTCATAAACCAGGGTTAATGGGAACACTGAGGTTACTTACACCTCCACTGTGTACCAAGTTGTCACCCGGCCCCGCACTCTTGAGCCAAGAGTTGTTACTTCCTGCCCCGCGTCTTTGACATCACCTACAAACCATTGGCAGCCACTGTTGAGCCATCTGCACCTGTGATCTATTCCACCATTGACGGCGCCAGCACAACCAAGCATGATCCAACCTTCTACACAAAGGTCCCCGTCCCCTGTGTTGATCCTGGTAGCCAGGATGCTGTGGTACATTCCAAGGGCCGGCGTTGGTTGACAAGATAGTGAGCGTGAAGCTCTTCTCAACTGTTTGAATGGGGGAATGGCAGTTTGGGATATTGCGTCCCAATTTGGTGTCACAGCCAGGTACATTGCTGGCATCAACACCAAGTATGGCAATACCGGGCAAATTGCCAAATCCACCAAGGCTAAGTGGCAGCCAAAACTCTTGCAGCCTGTGCACATCAACACAAACAAGCAGTGGGTAGCCAGAGATTGCCACCGGGACACACTTGCTGTCCTATAAATGCTTGCCACAGAGTTCAGGCTTTCTGTTTCTAAAACCCTTGTTTACAAAACAATGGTTGATTTGGGCTTCTCTTGGAAGGTGCTTTGAAGTTTTCTGTACAATAGAAACAGGGAAAAGACCATCAAGGATCAACACATTTATGCCAAGACATATCTGGCACTAAAGGAGACTGGGAATGTCCAGTTCTTCTATATTGCCAAATTGTTGTTTTCCTCCTCACTCAGGTCCAGGCATGGGTGGGTTGAGAAGGAGTCCAAGTTAGGCGTAGCCCATTGTGCAGCTGTCTGTTCCCAGACCTATTCAATGGTTGCGCTTCTTGGTCCTTGTGGGTTGGGTTAATACCAGATGATTAAGGGCTCCCATAACAGCAGGACCTTTCTTGATTTTCTCCAAGTTGTCAAGGAGTACCTTCAGATAAATTATAGCAGCACAACTAATATTGTTGTGCTTGATAATGTTGGGCTCCACAAAGTGGATCTGGTTGTGTCCAAGTTCCCCCCATCAACAAGAATAGCCACTCCTCCAGCCACCACCTTGCTGATTGTCCAATGAGAATTCTCTTCCTCCTGCCATATTCCCCATTCCTGAATCCAATCAAGGAGGTGTTTGGTTGAATCAAGAATAAGGTGAAACAAGGCCTTCCTCAGGACACCAAGGACCTATTCAATATTCTTGAGGTCAGCCAATTTGCAATGCCACCCAATGTGGTGGCAGCTTTTTACAAGCACTCAGAATCCTTCCTCCAAAAAGCCCTGGCCTCCAAGCCAATCAGATAAATGGGCACTCTGGGTTTTATTTAGCTTTAATTTTATTTAGTTTATTTTTGTTAGGACTCAATAATTATTATTTATATATAATAATGTGACATTTGAATGTATTATAGACATTTAAGAATATGTAGAAAAGGTAAGTAAAATTAATTATACTAGGTAAGATGGATATATTTTTATTATAATGCACTGAATATTATTATTGGCTTTTGCGCTAACAAATAAATAAGTTAAAAAAGATAGTTTTAGATTAATTTTATTTAAATAATTGTTAATTGTTGATGGTACTTTGGCTTTTTTACACCACAAATTGGACCTTGTGTGTCATCATATGATCATTGTTATTTCAGTGCCACTTTAGTCACACAACACAGCAACCAATGATTTTTATGTATTCCTTACTAATTTGTTCTTAGGACGCAGTTCAAGTATATTGAATATGTTTATCAAATCATTTTACAAGGGAAAGGTAATTTGAGTTGTAAACAATCTTTGTTTAGAACTTTAGTGGAGCAGGCTGCATGATGCAGATAAATTCAATTCTCCATGTTTATCTTTGTGATAAATGGACCTGTACTCAATAAGTAGTAAATAAAAACATTTTTAATTCTTTTTTATTTGATGTATTGGCAACTATATCTAATGTCTTTTAATATACTTAGAAATATTCATATTATAATTTATATACTAAAATTTAAAATAAAATTAAAATATTTTTTTTAAATCTTAAAAGTTAAATATTTAAGTTTAAATAATTGAAATATAACAATTTTATTAAATTGTGATTTATTTAATATCAAAATATATGATATTAAATATGTCAATATTAAAGATCTTAACAGTGAAAATTTTAATATTTAAAAACAAAAATAAAAAATAATGATTTTAATTTGAAAGGGAAAATGATTTATTAGGGGAATGCAAATTGCAAGGGGAATGTGTTTATTCTGGGGAATTATACCCCAAAATTAAATTTTCAGCTAATGCATCTAATTGGGACCACATACTCTTCTGTATGTGGTGGATGACTCTGGCGCCAATTGCTAGAGGGGTGGCACTCAACACCCTGGTGGCGGCCAAACGTCTTATAAAAGGCAAACAGGTGAGGGAATCCACTAGCAGGTTTTTTGGGGGGCACATAGTACCCGTATAGAGTTGCCAATGCAAATGAATCATAGAGGACGTGCTCAACTGTCCTGTATCCCCTTGGTGTTTTCTGGCAGTCTAGGGCTACGCAGCATATGTCAATCTGTATAGGTACATCTTCTAATTTTTCACGTTGGCTTTCAGTATGAAATGGAGCAGGATTCACAGGTACACCGCGACATGGATCCTTTGCAAGGTATATTTTTCTGAGAACATGCACAGTTTTTTGAACGTTTGTACTAACCTATTGATATAGGAAGTTTGGTTGAACTTGAAGAGGGTTCTGGGGGGTGCCTGACTTGTATCAGCCCCCCAGGCCTCGGCAAAGGATATCAATAAAGGCTTAAAATTATTCACAAGGACTGCATCCCCAACTTTTTTGATAGAGCTTTAAAAATTTCATTGAAAATTGCAGATTTTAAATATTCATTTCCAATTTGAAAGTAAGTTTTTATTAATTTTTTTTTATTCATTGATATTTGTGATGGGGAACCTTTGAACACTTTCATATATGTATTCATCATAGTTCAATTTTATATCCCCGCAAATTTTATTCATTTCTTTGATTTTAATTGTTGATCCTAGTTCATAGGCTTCCCTTATCCATGGTGAGCACCCCGCAGGTGGTTGATAATCCCTATCTTGAGCTTCACTATTAAAAAAAGTATTCATATTCTGTTGAATTATTATATTTATTTGGTTTTTATTTATTTGTTTTATAGGGGCCACCAGTGACTGGTAACCCCCATAAAACCAACTCAGCGTATAAGCCACCACTTCCACGACCTCATCCCCATCCCTGGTGATGACTAAAATAAATATAAGTTAAACATAAAAAACTTACAGATTGTTTCCCCTGTGGCCCCCTCAGCCACAGGCGCCATATTGGCAAACTTCATGAGCGTTGGATGCTCTTCATTAATTTTCTTAGGCTTAATTTTTCTTATTCTTCTTGCAACTTGTGCTTCCTCTTGATTTCCATTTGATAAAGCTTCTGTATTTCTTGATGCGCTTCTGCTTCTTGCTTGTGTTTCATTTTAATCTGTTTCCATTTTGTTGGTTTCCTCTTCATTGGTGTTGATTTCCTTTTGAATTTCTGTTCCTTCAATTAGTTTTATCTTCATATTGTTTTCTTTGGCCCCCTGCCAGAACTCCCACAAATTGTAGGCCACATTGTTTAATTCAAGACTTGATAAAATAGTTCCCTGTAGATTAAGTAATTTTTCTTTATTTTTTTCATCTATAATATTTCCCAACTTATCCAGGACATCTTCTTTTGGCTGTATCAGTGGCTGGCCCTTGTTACCCAGCTTCCCTGTCACTATTTCCCTGATATTTCTTTCTATCTCAACAACCTTTTGATGGTGTGCTTCTAATTTGTTGATTAAGTTATAGATTGTTGACATATTGTTTTAATTCCATCAAAAAACTGGTTTTTATAGTACTATATTCAGCGCATAAATATTTTTCATCATCATTAATAAATTGAAGACAATAAACGTAAATATTGCATTAAAATATTGCAATTAGACATCAACTCCTGCTATTTTGATATTATGTGCATAACTCAATGCATTTTGTTTAATAAAATCCACTGTAAACTTGGTCTTTTCTATTGTAATTTAATGAAATGGATTGTGTTTATATTAGGGCCATTAATGCTTAGTACAGATATTGAAAATTAGTGCATTCTACAGCCTGTATATTTACCTATTGGTAATAATTCTATAAACTTTTCAGTTGGATTTTACAATGTAATAATAATATAATGTGTTAATATATTAATGTAGTTTGTCATTAATTGGCTGATTTTCTTTGCTGTGGCAATTGTATATTTTCTGATATTTCTGCACTAGTATCCAATTGGTTGGCTTCACATCCAATCACACAGGCAATAGAAAAACAAGCCCCCACCCCAAGACTGGATGTGGTTGGGGTGGCGGGTTATTTTCCTATTGCCTGTGCAATTGGATGTGAAGCCAACCAATTGGATACTAGTGCAGAAATATCAGAAAGTGCACAATTGCCACACCAAAGAAAATCAGCCAATTAATGACAATAATCAGTAATCTATTAACACATTACATTATTATTACCTCATAAAATCCAACTGAAAAGTTTATAGAATTATTACCAATATGTAAATATACAGGCTGTAGAATGCACTAATTTTCAATATCTGTACTAAGCGTTAATGGCCCTAATATAAAAACAATCCATTTCATTAAATTATAATGGAAAAGGCCAAGTTTACAGTGGTTTTTATTAAACAAAATGCATTGAGTTATGGACATAATATCAAAATATCAAGAGTTGACGTCTTATTGCAATATTTCAATGCAATATTTACGTTTATTGTCTTCAATTTATTAATGATGATAAAAAATATGTATGCTCATAATTTAAGCTTTTTGTAAAATGTACAACATTGTATTAATTATGGGAAATGTTGCTAATGTAAAAAGAAAATATTATTAATTGTTAATTGAAAGAGAGATATCAATTTTAATAAGTTATCACAAAGAAAAGATTTATTTACTAATCAAAGGAGGGGAAGGTAAGGGAATGGGCAGAATGGATGTTGCCTTCATCTGCGCCTATGAAAGGGGCAGCATCAGAGATAGTGGGGAGGGAATTGGTAGTGGCTTGGGAGTCAGGGTTTGAAGGCAGGTGGCTTGTTGGGGGGTTGGGGAGGCAGGGTTTGTTGACTGGGAAGGGGCAGCAATAGTGGTTTGCTTCAATTGCTTGAATTCTTCTTCTGTCACATATGCTGGCTTACCAAACCGGATGGCCTGGCATGGGGGGAGACAGGGTCCTTTCTAGACTTATCACTATCACTTGCATATAAGATGATGAGATCAAATAAGTCCTGGACTGACACGGAAGGGAAATGCTCATACCCCTTATCAATCTGGGTGCATAGTTTGTTGTAGGTGGCAGGCTTCAAGCGCCTGAGGGCAGAGCCAAAATTGTAGAGACATACATCTGCAAGATGCATGTTGGCATAATTGGTTGGGTAGGACCAGCAGGTATGCCCCACAGCCCTGATTTCTTGGGTAGCCCATTCCTGCTGCTCCATCTCCGCACTTAGTACAACTGTGTGCACGGTGTTTTGTGTGGCCCACTCCTCCAGCATGGCCTTGAGCTCCGTCTGGTAGATATACCCATCTGCGGTGTTTGATATTGCCGAGTAATAATTGACGCCCAATGGGGAAACTGCCAATAAAACCCCAACAAAACAATACAAGATTGGGCCGCGCTTGTACACGTCAGATTGGATGCGCTTCTCTCCAAAGTTTTGGATACTGGCCAAGATCTTGTCGTATGATAGGAAGAAGACGTCATTACGGGCCCTCATTGCCCTCCCTTTAATAAAAGTAATAATGGTTGCATTGTATGGGTTGGTATCCACCAAAGTGGGGCCACCAAGAACCTGATTGGATCGGATTCTGGCGGCAACCACAACTCCTTGCATCCATGAATTCACCGTTCTTTTGTTGGTGAAGATGCCGTAGAGTCCCAACTGGAGACGTACCTGGACCAGGGGCATCCGTGGGTCATGTTCCATAATGGCCATCATAAGGAGATGGGCTGTATCACTTTTGGTTGAGGTACAGCTCAGTTGGGGTCTTCTTGGTGAGGGGCTTCAGTTGGCATGGGCTTGCAGGGTTGCAGCCACAGTGGACTTTGCAAAACCCATTGTGGCCGCAATTTCCATAATGGTCATAAGCTTCCCTTACTTTTCAACCATTTTGAGAACAATGTCTGGAGTGATCAATTTTCTTCTGCGCCTTGCAGGCTGATTGGCTGGGGGAGGGACATGTCCATTTTGGGAACTGGTTGATGTCATCTGATTGGCTGTTTTAGGGTTCTGAGCCTCTGGGTGACCCCATGGCTAAAATGGCTGGTTCCGGATGCCATTTCTGATAAGGGATTTAGGTTGGCAGCTGCCTGTGCATGGTGGGCAACAGGGCCATGCTGGAAGTTGCAGGGGAAAGAACAGACTCCTGTGTGGCGCTTGTGGAGGGGCCTGCAGGTCTGGAGTGGCCATAGACAGAGGCTTCACTGTTAAGAGACCCAGTGTAGACCTGCATAATTTTGTCAAGGCCAGGGAACAGCTTGTTGACTTGGTTGTTGTTGAAAGCAGACATAATAAAAAAATTAATATAATTTTAAACTCAAGAAGAGAAATATATTTTAGTCAATTTTATTGTTATATATGTCAATTTTGTGAATATTACAATCTAAATTTTAGCCGTCCTAAATTGGAATAGGGTGATTTTTGAGAATGCCTATGATTCCTAAAAGAATTTGCACAAATACACTCTAGATCCTTTGAATTCCTTTTTGAGACACTCATAAATTATATTTATTTCAAATTCATTGCAATTATGATTTGAAACTTGGTTTTTGGATTTGACAATCCCGCAATTTCAGATTTGTTAATTTTCACATGATGTCTATGATTTGTTTGACATACAGAAAATTTAAATTGTACATAAGAATCCCAAATTTATGATTCATGTATCCCTCATTTGTTTGTTGGGTTTTGTCTTTTGTTAGTTGAGTTATCTGCTCAAGAGATTTGAAATTTGCCAATTTAAATAAACCAAAAAAGGTAAATTAAATGGTTTCTTTTATTAAATATTTTAATTATCACTCAGCTGAGTTGCCCACAAAAGTGATTCAAAATTTGGACCAAGGATTTGACATTCCCGCATTTTTAAGTTCAGTTTCTGAATTTACAGTATGTGCTCTAATTAATATGATTGGCTGGTTGTTTTGTCATTGTATGCCATTGCCGCTGTGGCAAGTTGTTGGTGGACTAGTGTTAACCCAGAAGCTGATTAGGCACTAGTCCACCAACAACTTGCCACAGCGGCAATGACATACAATGACAAAATAAACAGCTAATCATATTAATTAGCGCACATACATCAATGATTTATTGAATGACCCTTTATATCACAACAATCACTCTTTTACTTGGCTCCTGATTGGCTTAAATTTTATTATTAAGGTTTTGAATACAGATCATTAACAACCTTATCTAAACACAATTAACATATACTTTTCTAATTCAAATTTAGCTGATCACCAAATCATTGTTAATATTTTCACAAGGGGCTGTGTAAAGTGCCAAAAATAATCTGGCAGTTAGGAAAACAATGCCAATACAAAGCAAACAACACATATTGAGATGAGCATAAAACATATACACAAGGGGTAAAAAGATGGGATATTGGAGTAATGGGAAAACAAACAGAGATAAACAAAGAGGCAATAGTATCAGAATAACATGGATTTTATTGTGGTGAAACCTATAAAAACATATGCAAAGGGTAGTAAAAAAATCATATGAGAGAACTGGAGAAGCTGCTAAAGGACCTCAACTCAGCAATTGCTGAAATTAAAGAGATTGACTACAAGGTCAAAGAAAAAGTAAAGTCTGCTGTCCTCAAAGGTAAAAAAATTGACAAGGTGACAGCCAAGGAGCTTATGGCCAAGATGCCTGACACCCCTGAAAAAACTATTGTGCGTCTTTTAACAGTCAAAAAACTGTGATTGAGGTCCTCCAGTTTAAGTCATTTGTCCTCTCTGCGCTGTCTATATGGGTCAACAATCCTGATATGTATGCATGTCTCAAGCCAGCCAAGCGCTCCAGGGCAGAGGACACTGAATTGCCAGCCTAACAGCTTGCGCCAAGAATGGCCAAGCCTGCCAAAGCAGCTGGCAAAGAGGAAGCACAAGAAGATAACCTAAAAAATAAAATTAATATAATTTTCTAAATACTTACCTTTTTTTTAGAAAACATAGACAGTGAACTCTTTTAAGTTCTGGTTCCTTTTGTCCTGCCCACCTTCTATTTGTTTTTGCCATTCACATGGCCAACAAGCTCTATCTGTTCCCCCTGTCTTGCTAGAGCTCAAGGATAGGATTCACAGTACATTCCCAATGTCCAGGGAGGCATTGGCTGGGCTTTCACATACTGAGGGGGCATCTGAGTGGCCAGTTACTGCCTACAAGGATGCCCAAGGTCTGCTTTGACCTGGTGGTCCTTAGTGGAGTTTACTGTGTAAACTCTATTGAGCTTGTTTGGGAAGTCCTGGAGATGCTCCCATTCAAAAATGTACCAGAGATGAGCCAGGCCTATGAAGCTGCTTGCTTCTGCTTTCTGGTAGAGCATACACTCTCTTACCTGCTGGAGAACTTTGGGCGTGTGGTGGGGAAATTGGCTATTGCAGATGTAAAAGCTGTCAAGAAAACTAAGATACTCCTGGGAGACTTCAGGCTGGCCTGTAGCGCTAATGAGACAGGGGTCCCTGCAGCCATGGAGCTGTACTTTGCAAAAACCAAGCATAATAAAAATATCAGCACAGTATACAAAATAATTTGTGAGTTTACAGAAGCCCTTTCTGGACAAAGGCTTCATCTGGTTGTTTACCTGGGATAAATTTTCTTCTTTGGGATGGGCGCCAGCATAAAGACCAGGACAGGGTCCTCATAGGGATTGAAAAGGCCAGGCTCTCCCTGGACAGGAAGAAGGTCCCCCAGGATACAACTTGGTTGACCATGTGATCCAAGACGCCCTGTACTGGATGGGATCTACGGGCCAGCAGCCCCACCAGAAAAGCTGCTCCTGAATTCCCATCTGACAATCCTGCCTTTTATAAGTTACCAAAAATATTTTAATCAGGGTGTATTCATTGTCTACAGTGTGGCAGTGGAGGTTTTGCGCTACCTCCATTGCTGGGTGGGTACATACCAAAGAACTCACTACAGGCACTTGTAATAAACTCAATTTTCCAATAAATATATTTACACTTTAGACTATTTTTATTATAAATAATTTTTCTAATTCTTATTTTAGCAAACAAGTTTTGCTAAATAAATCCCAGAGAAGGTTTTCATAAAAGCATACTAATATATGTAAATAAAATATACTTCTAATTTGTACATTTTACATTTAAATTTTTCCATTTTTATTATATTTATTTGAAAGAAGTGACAATCCATATAATTATTATATTGTATTTTAAATATTTAAGATAGCCATCTCAGAATATAATAGATATAATTAATTTACAATTAAAAATTAAATCTCTCTATCAATGGTGCCGCTGTATGAAATTGCAGGCTTGGAGTCATCTAAACATAAAACAATAATCCATAAATCTAAAAGAGTAAATTAGATAATATACAAAATTGGACACACTAAGCCTTTAATTGATTGGCTGTTTGGCAAGGCACGTGGGGATAAACAAATCAGCGTGGCCATAGAATTTGGCCACAGTCTCAGCTGGGAGGGTATGGATCCCAGCCTGCAGCAAATCAAAAAGGTCCTCTGTCCCAGTTGGGGTTCCTTGCTTGACAACTTGCTTGAGCCACCCAAAAACCTCTTCAATTGGATTTAGGAAGGGTGAATAAGCAGAGAGGAAGAGAAGGCACAAATTTGCCGTAGTCATTTGCTGGGGCCCCACTGCAATGCTGGTGTCAATCAGTGGGAATTCTTCAAGAATATTGGCCACCTTGTGGAGACCAACATTGTTCAACACAATGATGTTGGTGAAGCCCAGGCTTGTGCGCCTCAGGTGCTTCTGGACTAATCAGAGGAACAACAAAAAGGTCTTACTGTTATGGGATACTAAGATTATTTAGTACATCTCAATTCCCTTTGGACTGAGTAGAGCCACCATGGAATAGGATATGGTGCGGACTGCAGCACACCAAGCTACCCCTTCATTTGAGCCTTTGGGGACATACCCATATGCATTCCGCATAGACAAGGCAAATGCTGATTTGTCAATATAATAAAATTTGACTGTCCCCTTGGTTTTGAGGGCAGTGTACGCCTCAGTGTATTTTTTCCAAGTCTCAATTTTGGTTGAGTTGTTTCTATTATAGGGAGATACCCTGAGCTTTTTCCAGGAAAAGCATATCCCCTTTACCAGATGGTAGTTAAAGGAATTGAGTCCTCAGCCCCAAAAGTATATTTAACCATTGAATGTATATTTGCCAGTTCAAGATGGCAGTCCTGGGTTATACACTGGTAGATTTCTCATTTGTGCTCCTTGGTGAGCATGGTGGATACATGAATTGATTCCCCCTAGCAAGGACATGGCCAGTATTGATGAATTTGTTGAAGGTCTTGAAGGCGTACTTGGGATCCACTCCAACAGGAGCTGCAGCTGCCTTGTAGTTGCCAGATTCCCACAATAGCCTGAGCAGGATGATGTGCTTGATGTCAGGTATGTGCTTCTGGGCGGGCTTAGTGGGCTCAGATGAACTGGGATCCTGATTGGTGATAGGCTTGTAAGGCATGGGGGCAACAGCACCCATGTTGACAATAATAATGTTGACATGGCCACTGTCAACTCAAAACTCTAAATCTCCTATGTTTTTTTGCTAGTTGTGCTAGCTTAATTATTTTTTTAAAGTGTTCAGGGGTTCAAAACCAGAAAACATAACAAAATTGTAGCCATCTCAACACAATTTAATATTAAGCTTAATAAAAAACTTGATTTAACCTGATTTTTCTTTTATGTTTACTAATAAAAATTAGTTTATTTTTTATTTTTTTCACAATGTAAAAGTGTCAATGTTGACACATTTTAAGCATAACTTATTTTTAATAACAAAACTAAAACATCTACAGTAAAAAATAAGTGCACATTTAAAAATGTTTTTTTATTGAATTATTATATTGAAAAAGACGGTGCACATACATTTGATTGTTGAAAGGGTCATTTTATAAAAATTTATGTGGCAATTATTATGGCTTGTAATATATTAAGTGGATTGGTGGCTAACAGTGATCCAATAATTTAAGTGTGAGTTACTATGTAAGTTACTATAGAATTTATTAAAAAATAATGTTGACACTTGTAAATGTTGTTTAATTGCTCATGATCATTGCCCGGTACAACACGCCATTTTGAAAACGCCATCTCAAAAAATGCCATCTCAAATTTAATTCAAGATGGCGTTTTTTGTGTTAGTGGTTTTGAATAACAAAAAAATAAAATAAACAATAAAATAGTTAAAATTTACATATACTTTTATAATATGGCATCTCAAATTTACGCCATCTCAATTCTGTCACTTCAAGTCAGATTAATTAAATCTTATTTTGCTAACTTTATTTACATATGAAAACACTTAGTGTGGGGCGTGTTTACGCCATCTCAACTTTACGTCATTTCAAATTACGCCATCTATCTTAAACTAAAATAAGTTTATACCCAAACTAAAATAAAGCCTGTTGTATAGTGCCAGAAGATGTTCCTATAGTATTAATCTAAGACACTTATAATAAGAACAACCTAAAAAGACGCCACTATGATAGTCCTTCTAGTGATTGTCATTGCTGGGTAAAAAAACCAGTTTTGTTATATGTAATTTATAACTTTATTATACATGGATACATTGATAAGGGTTTCATCAATAAAATATTTTAATAGTGATTTTAATATAGAAGAGGGTGATTACGCCATTTTGATTTACGTCACTTCAAATTCCACCGAGTTTCACATCACCCAATTGATTCAAGGCGCATAATGGATAGGGGAAAATAAGGGGAAATTACCTATGACGCAAGGCTACGCTACATTGATTCCCCCACCGCAATTCTTGCTTTCCAATTTTCAGAAGTATAGTTTCACGTCAAAACCAACATTAATAAAAAATGTAAGAAAACATATGAAAATTTGCAAATATATATTTTTTCATCTCCTCTATACAACTGGGTACTTTTTAACCCCAGTTGTATAAGCTAGTTTTTGAGAAATTCAAGTTTTACTCTTTGGCCCGGTTGAGGTAGCTCCACCGTAAATTTGTTAAATTAATATAAAAAATGGTCAAAAACACTAAGTTTTTGAGCTACAGCACCTCAATTACGTCACTTCAAAAACGCCATCTCAAGAGCAAGTTTTCAGTCAAAACTCAAAGTTTTGCCTACTTGCGTTACTAATAAAAAAATTATTTTTTCAAAAAAAACATTGAAATTTTGATAGTATATATTATTTGATCTCCTCTACAATTCTATGTAAAAAAATTGATACTTTTATATTAAAAACATTCTTGTTTTTCAATTTAAAAACAACCCCCAAATTGCTCATATTTTGATACTAATTCACTTTTAGATGCCTCCCAAGTCCATCAACAAAGCTGCGTCCAAGGCCTCCAAAGGCAAGACCACTCCTCCCAAGGCCAAGAAGACCAAAACTACCCCTAAAAAGCAGCCTGATAAGGGTAAAGCTCCTCCCAAGACACCTACGCCCTCACCAGAGCCTGAGGAAACAAGCCCAACCCCTCTTCATTCTCCTTTTGTTTACTCCCTGACAGACCCTCAAGAGAAGTTGTTCAACTTCAATTGCCATTCTGACCCCACTTCAGAGCCTGAGGATGAAGAAGAGCAGGAGCAGGAGCCTGGTGCTTCTGCAGATGAGCCAATTGAGCTCTGTGATATTAACTCAATCCAAAATTTATGCAACAGAAATGGCACTTTTGCTGTGCTCACCACATACCATGTCAGCTATCCAATTATGACAAAGAAAGGGGGTGCTGGCTTTGTCCACAAGGGCTACAGCTTCAGCTGCAGCAACAAGAAGAAGCCCATCCGTCAGCATCACTTCAAATGTGATAATGTTGGCTGTCCAGCTAGACTTACCACCTATGGGTTCACTTGTTTTAAAGCCCTGACTATTGGGCATGACTGTGCCAAGCCCTTTGATCCACTGTATCAACTGATCCGCTGGTTTCTTTGCCAGGTCATACTAACCACCAAAGACCAAACTGCAACTGAGGTTATAAATGATGCACTCATTAATCTAAATGATACCCAACTGGCAACTGTTGGTGGTGCCTCAAAACTTTAGAGATATCTCACTGACCAGAGATATGCTCTGAGCACTGAAGGCGTCAGTGCTACATCAATTGACCAGTTGATTTTAACTGAAGAGCAAAAGCTTTCACAGCATGAAGAGAGATTCCTCCTTCATGATGATGGGCAACATGCCCCAGAGCAGATCATCTGCTTTGCTACCTCCCAGGATCTTTGCAACCTTTTAAAATGCAAGACCTGGCTTGCAGATGGAACATTCTCAACCTTCCCAAAGCTCTTTAGCCAGCTTTGGAATATCCATGGGCAGGTTGGCAATCTTGCTCTTCCCCTGGTCTTCTTTTTCCTCCCAAATAAGAAGCAGGAAACTTATGTCTGGGCTCTAACAATATTAAAGGCCAAGTTGGATGAGATCCTCCCAACTATTGAAGAGGAGCCAAAGGAGACTAGAGGGCGCAAGAAAAAGGCCCAGTCAGAGGAAGCCACCCCAATCAAGAAAAAGCCTAAAAGCCTTCCATACCATGAATACCTGGTAGTAGATTTTGAGCAGGCTCAGGCCAATGCTTTTATTAGAGTCTTCAAGAGCTCCCCTCAGGGATGCTACTTTCACTTTTGGCAGGCACTCTGCTGCCGCCTTCAAAAGTGCTCTGCACTTCATGAGCTGGTTTACACTGAAGGCACAAAGGAAGCAAAGGACGTGTTCAACTGCTTTGCTGCCCTTGCCCTTGTGCGGAAGGAGGAGACAAATGCCTTCTACAACGCCCTCCTCTGCCATCCCTACATTATTGCCAACCAAGCAGCCTTTGCTCCATTCATAGAGTATTTTGAAACTCAATGGGTTGGAGTGTTTCAAGGAGCACACCGCATCAGAAAGGGTGGTGACTCAATCCAGTGGAACTTCTTTAATCAGGTAAAGAATGGCCTAATCAAGACCACCTCTTCTCTTGAAGGGTGGCATAGTCAATTTGCCACAAGGGTCCAGGTTCAGAAGCCCAAGTTCAACAAAATCATGGTGCATCTCAAAACTCAGCAGGCCATCTCTGCCTGCCTCTTTAAAACAGGCATCAAGACCAAGGATGATCCCCCCAAGCAAACCAAAGCGGTGAAAAAGTATACAGAGATTAGCAAGGTGGTCCTTGCCTACTATCCCAAGGATAGCAAGCTTGAGCATCTCCAAGCTATCTCAGTTGCTCTTTCAACCAATGTATGATCCTTCCTCAATAAAAGTCTTCTTTATCTTCTCTCTTATTTCCTTTAATTTTATCATTATTTTAGTTTTATTTAGTATTTGGTACAATTTTATGCTTATTTTAAAGTATAGTTTATAGTTAAAATAGATGAAAATGATTGTTTTTGGATATATTTTAACTTTTGGGCTTTACGCAACTATGTTGCTACTTATTGACCCCATTTTTTATTGCAGATTTGGAATTCTGAGGCTTTTTTAAGCCTATAAATGTTTTTTGAATTTTTATTTTTGGGAATTTTTTGGGTAGTTTTTGGAGTTCAAAAAATCTAAAATTTTAAAACCGTTTTTTCTTAGTCAAAATGCTGTAAATCAAAATGGCGTTTTTACTAGTAAATTGAGATAGCAGAAATTTGAGATGCCGTATTTTGAGATGGCGTTTTTTGAGATGCTGTTTTCAAAATGGTGTGTCTTACCCATCCCCCAGGGTGGAGTTAAGCAAATTAGAGTGGTGCAATTAAGCCTAGATTAATATGCCGCCTCATATAAAGAATGTTGTAAGTGTTGTTGTCAACACTTTACCCTTTTCAATACTTGAATACAACTTCTTAACAACTTCATATAAGTGCAATGGTAAAATATCATATCACCACCCCCAAAATATAATTTTTAATAAAGAAATAAAGAACCTTGATACTTTTTTTACTCATTTTCATATGTTTTTTTTAATTTTACTATATGAACAAAAACACACAGAAAGCGGCTAATTTTTGCTAGCCTGCAAAAATTTAATTAAGTTTACTATGAAAAAACATAGTAAATTTTTAAAAAAAATGTCGACAGTGACAATGTTGTCAAAATCTAATGTCTACAATTTTTGTAATTGACAGTGAGAATTCAGCTTTTTTTTTACTAATTGTCACTCATAATGTCAACGCTTTTCAGTTCTCACATATAAAAATTTGTGTTTTACATAATAAAAACTTCTCATTTTTTGATATGTTGTATTTTTAACTTTTCTCTTTCATTTTTTTTAATTTTTAAAACAAAATCTATATATAAATATAATACTTTCACATAAATATCTTAACTTTTAACTTGTTATTTATAACTTTGATAAAATAAAATCTATACAAGTATTTTTTAACTTTTAAATGCCAAGAAAAGCCATCTAAGATTTACTTTTTATATAGTATGCTTTTTAAGTTGTTTTGTTTGTTTTTTCCATACATTGCTTTATTTTAAACCATTTTACTTATTATTTTAGGACAAGAACACTTCCAAAAAGCCCAAAGGAACCAAGCAACCCTCTAAGCCAACCAAATCTACCAAGAAGAAGCCTGTCTCATCAAAGAAGGCCACCCCCAAACCATCCCCCAAGCCCTCCCATGAGCCCTCTCCTGAGAAGAGCCCTGCTCACTCCACTGGGGGAGAGGAAACTGATGGCTCTCTTACAGAGCACAGTTTCTACAACTCGGCTTCTGACAAGGAGCCAACCAAGAAGAAGCGGCAAGGCAAAAAGACCCCTCCCAAAGATAAGTCTCCTGCACATGAGGAGCACCACAATAAGCCCCCTTCTGCTTCCCCACCCCTGCCAAACTCCCCCCTTCAAGCTCATCTGGGGATGATTCAAAGCCCTGCCCCAATTACTTCCCTGGCTTCTGCCATGCTCCTGCTGGCCCCTGGGACCCTCTGTTGGCCCACAACATCTGCAACATTGACAGCAAATTCAAGGTTCCCTTTTCCTTGCTCAAATACTTCCCAATCATGAGTGTAAAGGGTGGGCTGGCCATGGTGGCCAATGGGTATATCTTCAGCTGCAACAATGCCAACTAGGGCTTCAAGAGCCGCCATTTCACCTGTGAGGACTGCTCCTGCCCAGTGCAGCTCAACACTGAGCGCTGGGACCTGGTCCAAACCATCAAGGGCAAGCATACCTTCATCATGCCCAACACCACCATAGCCCGCCTTCTCAAGTGGTATCTGGTGCAGGTGATGCCCACCTCCAAAGATCTTTCTGCCACCCAGCTGGCTGTGCTTTCTTGCAAGTGCCTCTCCCCAACCAACTTGAAGAGGGTTCCAACTCACAATCAGTTGGTCAAGTTTGTAAGTGATAGGCGTCAAGCCTCCAATCCCCTGGCCAAGAGTGCCACCAGCATCAAGGACCTTATCCTCACAGATGCCCTCAAGAAGACAGAGGATGGTGAGATGTTCCTGCTCCATGACAATGGGCAGGAAGTGGAGGATAGGATTTTAGCCTACGCCACAACCCAAAACCTGGAGCAGCTGAACACTGCTACCATCTGGCTGTGCGACGGCACATTTGCTACTTGCCCCTGTCTATTCAAGCAGCTTTGGGTCCTTCATGGGCAGTTTAATGACCAGGTTATCCCCCTTGTCTTCTTTCTCCTTCCTGGTGCCAAGACTGAAGTCTACACCAGAGCCTTCAAGATTGTCCAGGATGCTTTGAGCTCCCTTCCTGACAACCAGCTCCCCCCTCCCACTTACTCCAAAAGGGCAAACCCTTCCTCCGCTGAGAAAGATGAGTCAACCATAGCCACTGAGCAGCTAGCTCATGAACACTCACTTGGGCCAAAGGTTGTCATAATGGTATTTGAGCAGGCTCAGTTCAGAGCCTTCCAGGCCACCTTTGATTGAGAAGTCTAGGGCTGCTTCTTCCTTTTTAGGCATACCCTTTTCATGAATCTCAAGAGTGAGAAGGACCTTTTTGAGAAGTATCTTAACAATGGTAAGGGGAAGTGTCACTTTGCCTTGACTCAGTTTGCTGTCTTGGCTTTTGTGCGCCCAGAGCATACTGGGCTTGGCTTTGAGGCCCTCCTGGAGGATGCTTATGTGAAGAAGCACTCCACCATCTTCAAAGGCTACCTGGATTACTTTGAGCAGCAATGGGTGGGCAAGAAGGTGACTGCCCAGAGAGGTAAGAGCGAGGCCACTGCCCCTTGGAACTGTCAAGGCGCCTGCCTCAAGGGGGAGATGAAGACCACCTCTAGCCTTGAGGTTTGGCATAAGCACCTGAAGGTGAAGTTTGGGACCAACCCCAAGTACAACAAATTCTCTTCTAAGCTACAAGAGGAGCAGGCCCAGACTGTCTCCAAGTTACGCAACCTGGCCAACGAGATGACCCCCAAGAAAAGGAAGTCCAAGGAGCAAGACTACCAGGAGGACATGCAGAAGGTGGTCAAGAAAAAGTATAAGGTGGCAGAGATTAAGAAGTACCTTGAAGATGTTGCCACTGCTCTTGCTGGTGGCTTTAATTAGCCAAACAAACTTTGCTTTGCCTATATATTTTTTACTTTTAAACTTTTGATTTTTTAATTTTTTAAATTTTTTGAATAGTACTAATCTTTTTAGGTATAAATGGTAAGTTTAAGATACAGTTCAATGTGGTTTTGTAAGAAATATCTTATATTTTGTTAATTTATCTTTAAGGTATGAGATATTTTCAGTTATGCTTATATAAAGTATAATGAATTAAAAACAGAGTTCTCTTATATTTTGTAGTTATTATTATATATAAAATATCTTTATTTTGGGCTCATTGGAATTTTAATTTTTATGGGAATAAAAAATAATTTTATGATAAAGAGTGTAATTTACATAGTAAATTGAAAAATAGTTGCTTATATCTTCTTATCCTTATTACTTATGGTATTTTTTATTGCATTTTTGAGCTCTCTGGGGGCATTTTAGATTAATAATATATTTTAAAATAATTTTTATATTAAAAATGTTCAGGCTAAAGGTTTTTGTTAATTAAAAAAGTGTCAACATCCAAGAAACAACATTTAGTAAAACCGGGTTGTCACTTTACTATAGTGTTGACATTAAAAGTGTCAACATGGCCACTGTCAACATTTTTAGTGTCAACATGGGCGCTGTTGCCAGCATGGGCACTTTTTTGTAGAAGGCTTCAACCTTCTTTAGAACCAGCTGTCCCTCTGTAGTTCTATAGAACTTGGGCTTGGCGTTTTTTTTCTTGGTTGCCATCACTGAAGTAAGGCTCATAGTTAGTATCAAGTACAGGCTTAACTTTCTCCAGCATAGCTGACAGGACCAACTCTTGGTAATACACAGCGTTGAACACATACAAAGTAAGTTCTACTTCCTTGTTTATAACTGTTTTGGTAGTGGTGACCTTTGTGGCTTCCAGGCCAGCTTGGGGCCCCAAGGGTTGATGCTCTGCACCCTAGCAGATTGTGCTCCTTAAACCGGCTGTGTCAGTGCAGTGTCACTATTGAACTCTCCTCTCCCATCTCATTCCTAACTAGGCACCTGGGCTGCATTAACTCTGCTCTTTGTCCCCCAGGGGCAACTGCAACCACGGCACACAACGGGTGCATTACTTCTCTGTTGGTGTGTACCTTCCATTTTAAAATTTAATAAAAATAAAAAATTCAATTAAGTTACTCCCTAATTTTAATTTTTGCTTTTACCTGAATATGGATACTGTAAATTCAGAACCTAAACATAAAAATGCAGGATTGTCAAATCCTTGGTCCAAATTTTGAATCACTTTTGTGGGCAACTCAGCTGAGTAAAAAATAAAATATTTAATAAAATCAACTATTTAATTTACCTTTTTTGGTTTATTTAAATTGGCAAATTTCAAATCTCTTGAGCAGATAACTCAACTAACAAAGACAAACATACAGCAAACAAATACAGGATACATGAATTGGAAATGCAGGATTCTAATGTACAATTTGAGATTTCCTGTATGTCTAACAAATCATAGACATCATGTGAAAATTAACAAATCTGAAATTGCGGGATTGTAGAATCCAAGGACCAAATTTCAAATCAAAAATGAGGTGAATTCAAAATAAATATAATTTATGGGTGTCTCAAAAAGGATGCTAAAGGATCTAGAGTGAATTTGTTCTAATTATTTTAGGAATCATAGGCATTCTCAAAAGTCACCCTATTCCATTTTAGGACTGCTAAAATTTAGATCATAATATTCACAAAATTAACATACTTAACAGTAAAATTTGATTAAAATGTACACTTCTCTTTTTGAATTTAACTTTTTAATAAAAAATTTATGCCTTCTTATAATAATCAACAAATAAACAAGCTGTTCCCTGGCCTTGACAAAATCATGCAGGGCTACACTGGGTCTTTCAATAGTGAAGCCTCTGTCTATGGTCACACCCAACCCGCAGGCCCCTCTGCAAGCACTACCCATGAGTGTGTTCTTTTTCCTGCAACTTCCAGCATGGCCCTGTTTGCCCATCATGCACAGGCAGCTGATAATCCAGATTGCAGTATCAGCATTATCATCCAGAATTGGCCAAGTGAGCCATGGGGTCACCCAGAAAGCCCAGAATCCTGAAACAGCCAATCAGATGGCACTGTCAGGTTTCCAATACAGACACATCCCACCTCAAGCCAATCAGCCTGAAAGACGTAGAAGAAAATTGATCACCCCAGAAATTGTTCTTGAAATGGTTGAAAAGCAAGGAATGTTTATGTCTCTTGGGGAAATTGCAGTTGCAATGGGTTTTGCAAAGTTCACTGTGGCTGCAACCCTGCAAGCCCATGCCAATTGTGGCCCCCCAAGAAGACCCCAACTGATGCCTGTACTTCAACTAATGGTGAAAAAGCTCATCCCCTCATGATGGCCATCATGGAACATGACCTGTGGATGCCCCTGGTCCAGGTCCGTCTTCAGCTGGGACTCCACAGCATTTTCACCAATAAGAGAACTGTGAATTTGTGGATGCAAGAAGTTGTGGTTACCCCACTAGAATCCGATCCAATCAGGTTCTTGGTGGCCCCATTTTGTGGATACCAACTCATACAATGCAACCATTATTACTTTTATTAAATGGAGGGCAATGAGGGCCCGTAATAACGTCATTTTCTTGTTGTATGCCAAGCTTTTGCCAAGTATCAAAAGACTTTAGGAAAAAGTGAATCCAGTCTAACATTTAAAAAGCAGGCCAATTTGTGTCAATTTTTTGGGGTTTTATTGGAAGTTTCCTCATAGGGTGTAAATTATTACTTGGTAATATCAAACACAGCAGATGGGTATGCTAACCAGACAGAGCTCAAGGACATGCTGGAGAAGCAGGCTACACAACAAACTGTTTACACAGTTGTAATGAGTGCTAAGATGGAACAGCGTGAGTGAAAAACCCAAGAAATCAGGGCTGCGGGGAATACCTGTTGGTCCTACCCCACCAACCACGCCAACATGCATCTTGTAGATGTATGTCTTTACAACTTTGTTTTGGCTCTCAGGCACTCAAAGCCTGACACCTACAATGATCATGCTCCTGAATTGAGAAGGGGTATGAGCTTTTTCCTTCTGTGTTTGTCCAGGACCTATCAGATCTCATCATCTTCTATGCAAGTGATAGTGATAAGTCCAGAAAGGAACCCACCTTCCCCCACACTCATCCATTTGTTTCACCAAGCCTGCATATGTGTCAGGAATATTCCTGAAAACACCCTTTTACAAGACAAGATTTTGGGCACAATTCAGCTCAAAATACAAAAAAACTGTGGCAGTTTCCCCCTATTGGGGAAACTGCTGCAAAACAGGAAGGGTTAGAAAAAGAGATTGAAAAAATCATGTTCTTCAAATTTGGCTTTTATAGGC
The DNA here is from genome assembly GCA_014839935.2 of Entomophthora muscae. Classification (NCBI taxonomy): domain Eukaryota; kingdom Fungi; phylum Entomophthoromycota; class Entomophthoromycetes; order Entomophthorales; family Entomophthoraceae; genus Entomophthora; species Entomophthora muscae. The sequence continues at coordinate 12,059 of QTSX02005012.1, read as the reverse complement.
CGGCTGTCAGGCGTCTGCTAGCTGCACGCCAGCCTGCCACCAGCCAGCAGGGAAAAGCACACCCCCACAGGGGGCTGTCCACCCCAGCTGGATGGGAAATTGCCCTTTGGGAATCCAAAAAAGTCAATTTCCCCAAGTCTGAAAATGGGGGGACTGCTGCCCAAATTTGGAGTCTACCAAATTTGGAGGGGGTTGACAAGCAGCCAAGCACAACAATTAATGCATCAACTACAGAAGTTAAATTTAGATTCATGAAAGTGCCTGAAGATGCTCCAAATCCATGCAATGCCAAGGTTAACAATTCATTGCTTGCCAAACCACTCTAATCTCAATCTCAAATTGTAATTCCAAACAACACCAAGTTTTTGAGATTCCCTATTCAATAATTTTTACTATTCATGCCCAACTAAGGAAGATAGTTTATAAAAAAATCACAATCACTTGATGGTAGTTTGTGCTATCATTGAGTGAAACTACCCCTTAATAGTATCAAAAATTAATTTAAAGACTTTATCTACAATAAGTTAAACAGGACATTAAGCTTTTTCTGCCCTTTCCCAGGATCAGAAGATGAATTATCTAATCTTCTCAGCTGTCCTCACAGCATTCCTAGGGATTGAGGGTCATCAATATAATCAACAGCATGGGCCATTCAACAATCCATCTGGCAAGTACTACTACAAGGAGCTGGCACAGCTCAACTCCTCCAAGCAGCACTCCTGGCCCACTGTCAGGGATACACTAATTGGGAAGTCTCTCTCCAATTGAATGAAGGAGAGCACCCAAGTTGAATTTGACTAGAGTGGACCCTACTGGAATCCCTATCATTAACATGTGTATGAGGTGACCAAATAAGAAGAATATCTACAGTAAGGGAGTGAAGTAGTTTAGAAGGTAATAGAAGCTGTCATACCCCAAGACCAACCAGGGGGCCTTGGGGTGGATAATAAGAGGGAATTGTGCTGTTTCTACGTATGGGGCATGGCAGCAATGTGGTCCAAAGCAATACCAAATTGAGTCTTCTTATTTATTGGTGGGAGTTGGTTTGGGGGTTTCAAAGTTCACATTGGCTTTCCCATAACTGATTAACACACAAAAAGTCCATGCAAGGAAGATGAACTTCATGCTGTTGAAGGGGGAACCTTTTGAATCTACTAATCAAGTTTTTAGAGGTTGAAAATATAGATTTATTGGTTTGATAGGAATAAAAAAATTGTTGGAGAAATTTGAAAGGGAAGAATTTGCCAGTTTTAATACTGAGATCAAGTGATGAAGGGAACATATTGGCTACCAGGTGATCCTGCAAGAGTGATTTGAGAAATATTGTCTTGCAGAACTGCAGCAGGCTGCAGCCTGCAATGTAAGAAGAGGCAGGTTGGGGTATTGTATTGTAGTATTGTACTTCACTATGGTTGGGGATGATTTCTGGGGTTAGATGTGATGTAGTTCTCTGTCTTGGTTGGTCTGCTGTCTTTGATTGTCCTCCTAGGTCCTCAAATAGCTTATTTCAATGGTTTTTGCATTTTATTTCAACTTGATTGTCTGTATTGTATTTATTGGAACCAATTTTATATGCTGAATTGATATTCCTGTTGCTATGATTATTGTCTGAAGCCTTAGAATTTGAAATTGAAGTAGAATTTATGTATTGGTTTCTGTATTTACGCTTGTTTTTTTTTGCATTTGTTCTTGATTAAAACATATTCATTTATCAATTTTGAATGTGTTTTGAAACAATTGAATTAATTGTTCTGTTATTGTTGTTGGTTTCTAAATTTTCATTTAAAAATACAATTTCTGGCTTCTGAATTGTACCCAGAGTCCTCAAGTTTGGTTTGTTATTTGTAGAAGGGGTGGAATCCCTTATATCCACGCTGGTATTGCCACACTCCACCCAGTCTGTAGCCATAAAACACCTGCATATACTACGTACTCACATATTTTGCCAGTAATTTTGGACGTTATAACATACAAACCAAAGTATTTTGATTGATGATGACGTCTATCTAATTGTGACGGCGCTCACAGGTTTCCAAGTTGCCAACTTGGTACCTTATTTTGCCAAATTACTTCCCAATTGTTGGGTCTTTACAGTATGATAGCACCCCTACTGGGGCTAACTCCAACAGCCTCAGGCTCAACCATATTTGGATCTCTCACCTTGATATGCCTTACATTCCTGACATCCCTTCTGCTCATCTGCTACACTTGTCTTTGATGCTTCCAGGCCTTCCAATCTAGAGAAGGGGCCACCCAACCCACCAATACCCACCAGATCCAGAATGTCATCCTAAGTCAGCTTTCTAATTCCACTTTCCATTTTTCCAAGAAACAAGCAATCTTCACCCTGCTCTCCTTCTCTCATACTTGTTTGAAGCTGAGCCCACCTGCTTTACTACTGATGTCTAAAAGGTCCTTCACATGGCCAGTCAATTCACTGGTCAACAGAAAGACTGGTTTGCCGCCATTGTGTTAAGAGAGCCTGGATTACTCCACAACTTCAATTCCTTCAGCCAAAAGCTATTGGACTTGGTCAGCTCCCCTGAGAATCTGAACAATATCTTTCAAAAACTATACTCTCTGAGATAAGGAACCTCTACCACTGCCCACTACACTAAGCAGCTCTCAAAGCTCAAGGAAGCCCTGGACTTGGATAATGATGAATCCTGCTATCTATATTATACAGGCTTCTCACCCCAAGTACAGGAGTTTCTCCTCCACCATAAACTTCCTGAGACTTACAAGGAGGTCATCCACAACTTCCAAACCTGGGGATCCCTTTATGAGAATGCCCTACCTAAGGCCACTCACCTGAACTCTGTCCAAGTTGAGGTTTCTGGACCTCCTGCTAATGCCAAATCCCCCTGTTGCAGGGTGATCCCCAGAACAGGGGTGCTTCATGCTCTCAAGCAAAGGGAAAGTCCGCCGCATGGCACAAGGTCTCTGTCTGTACTGCGGTCTTGCAGTCCACAAAGTGATGAACTGTACCACCACCATCCCTATTCCTTTTAAACCTCCCTCTAATCCACAACCTCTTATGGCAGTTGAGGAAGGAGGTAATAAAGTCACTACTTTTCTTTACTCCACTGTTCCCATCACACTGGCTTTCAATACCAAGAATATACACACCACTGCTATCCTTGACACAGGATCCATGGGGAATTTCATTGACCACCTCTTGGTACAGAGCCTTGGCAAACAGGCCATGCCAGGAGGGACTGCCAAGCTGGCCAACAGAAGCACTCCACCAGTATACCATATTGTGGAACCAACTGCCGTGGAAATTGAAGGGATGAGGTGTGAACTAAACTTCTTATCCTTGGAGAGCCTGGCCTTTCCGGTCATACTAGGAATGCCATGGTGGCAGGAAGCCCAATGCAATATTGACTGGGATAACCATCAGGTGCACATATCCAGTTTGGGTCAGACCAGCACAGCTCCACTTGGCAACAACTCCAAACCAGCAAGCACAGTCATGCCCATACAGGTGATTCCCCAACTAGATGAAATGTTGGGTGAGTACTCCAACATCTTTAGCAAAATCCCAATGTAGGACCTCCCCAAACAAAGAGCAAGTGACCTCAGAATTGACCTTCTGCCGGGCAAAACTCCAAAATGGGGGAAGGTCTACCCCACCACACAAACCCAGGGCCTAGTTCTAAAAGAATACATCTCTGAACTAATGGCCAGGGGGCACATGAGATAATCTCAATCTTCCTGCTCATCACAAATCTTTTTTGTAAAGAAAGGTGACAGAGGACTACACCCATGTGTGGATTACAGTCCCCTGAACTCCATCACAGTCAAGGATCAATACCCTGTTCCTTCAGCAGAGCAACTCACAGACTGACTGACAGGCGCCTTTGTATTTTTGAAACTGGATCTTTGCAATGCTTACAATCAGGTCAGAATTGCAGAGAGAGACAAATGAAAAACAGCAGTCAGAACAGTCTTTGGCCTTTAAAAGTGCCTGATCATGCCCTTTGGACTCTGCAATGCCCCCTCTGCCTTTCAAGCCCTGATGAACGCAATTCTCTTTGACCTTCTGGATGTCTGTGTAGTGGTTTACCTAGACAGCATTCTAGTGTATTCCAAGGATAAAGATTCACACCTCTGTGACCTGAAGAAGGTCCTGGAACGCTTATGCCAGGCCAAGCTATACTGTAAAAGGGAGAAATGTGAATTCCTCAAACCAGAGGTAGAATTCCTTGGGTACGCAATTCGGAAAGGCAGCTTTGCCATTGCACCATCCAAAATTACAGCGGTAATCAAATGGCAGATCCCAGACACCCAATCAAAACTGAGAGGGTTCCTAGGGTTGGCTAACTTTTGCTGTAAGCTCAATAAGAATTTTGCAAAAAAGCGGAACCCCTCATGTCCTTGACTGCCAAAAGTGTACCTTACACTTGGACAGAGGAGGCACAGAAATCATTTGAGACCCTCAAAACCGCCTTCACAACAGCCCCAGTACTCTGACAACCTGACCCCAAGCTCCAATTTTTTTGGAGACTGAAGCTTTTGACTTTGCCTTGGGCACAATCTTGCTTCAGGAAGGGGATCCTGGAGTATACCACCCTGTGGAATACTTCTCTAAGAAACTGCTGGACTGCAAACAAATCTACAACATATACAAGAAGGAGCTTGTGTCCATAATCAAAGCCTTCAAACATTGGAGACAATACTTGGAAGGAGCCAAGCACACATTCATTGTGTGCACTAACCGTAGGAACTTTCTCTACTTCACAGAGAAAAGGAAGATCTGTCAATGACTTGCCAGATGGGTTTTGGACTTGTCCTCCTACAGTTTAAAGATCAGTTACATCCCAGGACACACCAACAATGCACCAGATGCCTTGAGCAGAAAAGAAGACCACAACAACAAAGACCTGTCATACATCCACTCCAACACCAGACCAGTCCTAGACACCAATCAGTTTTTAATGGCCATCCTTGGGGCCTCCTAACCATCCTCATCCTTGGAGGAAGAGGTGAAGAACGCCCAGAAGGACTCACCACTCATCAAAGACCTAACTTCCAAAATGAATTCTGTAAAACCCAACCCCAAATACTCTACTCACAAAGGTTCCCTTTAAAGGCTCAATAGATTGGTGGCACCCCTTGGAGCAATTCAGAACCAGGAGCTACAGGAGCTACATGACTTTCCGCTAGTCAGCTACAGTGGGATAAAGAAAACTTTGGTACGCCTTCAGATCAGCTACTGGTGGTCATCCATGTTTCCCCAAGTGAAAAACTACATTTCACAATGTGTCTCCTGTATGAGGAACAAACAATCCACACATAAACCACATGGGTTGCTCCAACCACTCCCAATCCCATCCATCCATGCTATGGGAATCTATCCCCATGGACTTCATTATGGACCTACCACCCAGTCAAGGTTTCACAGGGATCTTGGTTATTGTGGACCACCTTACCAAAGTTACAGAGTTCATTGCTTTCTCCTTAGGAATGTTGTCTACTGGCACAGCTTGGTTATTCCTTAACCACATCTACCGCCACCATGGTCTCCCCAAAACATTGTCTCAGACAGAGAGACCCAGTTCACTTCCAAATTCTGGGGTAAAATAATGCAACAACTCCAAGTGAAGTTCAACCTGTTAACAGACTTTCACCCTCAAACCAATGGACTTGCAGAGTGAGTTAACCAGATACTGGAAACTTATCTCTGCGCCTACGTCAACACTAAGTAGGATAACTGGGCTGACCTCCTACCATTGGCCCAGTTCAGCTACAACAGTTCTTACCACTTGGGAGTCAAGATGTCCCCATTCACAGCCAACTACAGTTTCTCCCCGCAAGAAATCCCCACCAAAGGCTGCCCAGGAACAGTACCTCAAGCCAATGATTACTTTAAAAACCTAAGAGATACCCAGAGAATCTTACAGGTTAACCTCTGAGAAGCTCAACAGAAATACAAGGTCCAAGCCAGCAGACACCAATGTCCCAACCCTGAATTTGAAGAAGGTTTCAATGTATACCTCAACACCAAGAACCTCAAGATCAACCAAGATTGTAGAAAGCTAGGACCCTGCCACATTGGATCACTCAAAATACTTCAGCAAATCTCTGAAACAACGTACAGAGTAAAACTTCCTGAACAATCAAGTGCCCACAACGTCTTCCACGTATCCAAATTAGAAGCAGAGAGAGGAAGACCACCCGCACATCAGACCAAGGATATCAAAACCCCACCAACTATCTTAAAACACACCCCAGAGTGGGTGGTGAAGGTCATACTAGGATACAGAAAGGTTTGCAACCAGGTCTAGTACCTAGTTCATGGGTAGAGTATCCTCCAGAATCAAACTTGTGGGAACCCACAAAGAACCTCAACAACTCTCCCAAGCTCATTGCCCAGTACCACCAACAGACAGGTTTGCCAAAGGGGGAAGGAAAGGCAACTGTCAGGAATATTCCTGACAACACCCTTTTATAAGACAAGATTTTGGGCACAATTCAGCTCAAAAGTCAAAAAAATTGCAGCAGTTCCCCTCTATTGGGTAAACTGCTTCAAAACAGGAATGTTTAGAAAAAGAGATTAAAAAATTATGTCCTTCAAAATTTGGCTTTTATAGGCCGTCCACAGACTGCACAGCTGACAGTCAGGCGTCCACCAGCCGCAAGCCAAGCCTGGCAGCTTGCTTGCGCGCACCTGCTGCCAGCCAGCAGGGGATGGCACACACCTACAGCAGGGCCGTTCACCCCAGCCGAATGGGAAATTGCCCAATTGGGAATCCAAAAAAGTGATTTCCCCAAGTCCAAAAATGGGGGGACTGCTTCCCAAATTTGGAGGGGGTTGACAAGCAGCCAAGCACAACAATTAATGCATCAACTGCAGAAGTTGAATTTGGATACATGAAAGTGCCTGAAGATGCTCCAAATCCATGCAATGCCAAGGTTAACAATTCATTGCTTGCCAAACCACTCTAATACCAATCTCAAATTATAATTCCAGACAACACCAAGTTTTTGGGGTTCCCTATTCAATGCTTTGTACTATTCATGCCCAACTAAGGATGATAGTATATAAAAAAATCACAATCACTTGATGGTAGTTTGTGCTATCATTGAGTGAAACTACCCCTCAATAGTATCAAAAATTAATTTAAAGATTTTATCTAAAAGAAGTTAAACAGGACATTAAGCTTTTTCTGCCCTTTCCCAGGATCAGAAGATGAATCATCTAATCTTCTCAGCTGTCCTCACAGCATTTCTAGGGATTGAGGGCCATCAATATAATCAACAGCATGGGCTATTCAACAATCCATCTGGCAAGTGCTACTACAAGGAGCTGGCACAGCTCAACTCCTCCAAGCGGTACTCCTGGCCCACACTGGTATTGCCCCACTCCATGCAGTCTGTAGCCATATACACCTGTATATACTACATACTCATGTATTTTGCCAGTAATTTCAGACATTATAAGATACACGCCAAAGTTTTTTAATTGATGATAACAGTCTGTCCAATTGTGACAGCGCTCACAGGTTTCCAAGTTGCCAGCTTGGTACCTTATTTTGCTAAAGTACTTCCCCAATTGTTGGGTCTTTACAATATGTGACAGAAGAAAAATTCAATCAATTAAAGAAATAAGCTCTTGCCATCCCTTCCTAGTCAACAAACTCTGCCTCCCCAACCCCCCATCAAGCCACCTACCTTCAGAACCTGACTCCCAAACTACCTCATATTCCCTCCCCACTATCTCTGATGCCGTCCCTTTCACAGGCTCAGATGAAGGTGATTGTTATTCTGCTCAGTCCCTCCCCTTCTTGTTCTTTAATGATTAAAATAAATATTTCCTTTGTGACAACTTATTAAAGTTGATATTATTTCTTCCAATTCATAATCAATAATATATTTTTCAAATTTATTGTCATTCCATACAATTTTCAAAATGGTATATATCTGATACAGTAACATATAATTATTTTTATGACTATTTTTCATCATCAATAATAAATTAAGGGCCATAAATGTAAATTTTACTTTAGAATATTGCAATTAGACATCAACTCTTGATATTGTGATATTATGTGCATAACTCAATGCATTTTGTTTATAAAATTCATTGTAAATGAGGCCTTTTTCATTGTAATTTATTTAAACAGACTGTGTTTATATTAGAGTCATTAACGCTTAGTACAAATATTGATACATAGTGCATTCTACAGCTTATATTTGCTTATTGATAACAATATTTGTACTAAGCGTTAATGGCTCTCTAATATAAACACAAGTTGTTTAAATAAATAACAATGAAAAAGGTCTTGTTTACAATGAATTTTATTAAACAAAATGCATTGAGTTATGCACATAATATCACAATACTGTAAATTCAGAACCTGAACGTAAAAATGCGGGATTGTCAAATCCTTGGTCCAAATTTCAATCACTTTTGCAGGATGGCTTTTTTTAATTAAATTGTTTTTTTGGGTATTTATTTGAATATTTTAAAATGCAGGAACTCATAGACACTTTGCAAAGTTCAAGCCAAACTGCATATTTCTAATGGACAAAATGAATTAACTGGAATCAGATTTGAAGCATTCAAATCCATCAGCCATTTTCATTAAGTTTACTATGTTTTTTGAAATTGCGGGAATGTCAAATCCAAGAACCAAATTTCAAATCACTTTTGAATGCCACTAGTAAACACAGATATTAATTGAAGGAATGGAATCCAGATTTAATGTACAGTAAACACACTAGGAAACACCAACCCAAATAAAGAAGCTCCACCACAACTAAAATCAAACTAAAAATTCAATCTCAATAACCATAATTAGACAAAAAAGTAATTAAACTTTAAAATTATCCAAACCTGGAAAGTATACAATATTTTTCACTTCAAATCATGGATATAAAAATTCTGTAATTATTCAAGGCTAACTCAAGAGAAAACAACTACTCACAACTAGACTAATAAATCCAAACAATTACATACTTAATCTAAAATTATTTTTATTTTATTTTTATGGACCAACAATTGCATTCCCAACCCGCTCCTACACTAGCCTGCACAGCAGCCTGTCCATGAGGGCGTCCCAGAGGGTCTAAAAACATACCCAGAACCCAACTTGAGGGGAGTCATGCCAATACACATGCCTCCCAAGATGTCAGCGCCAGCTAACTACCTCCCGCATCCCAAGCCAGAACTACCAGCTTGAATCCCAGGCAGAAGCCACTCTCAAGGCCTGCAGCCAAAGTCTCATACACCAGGGTCACTGGGAACAAAGAGGTTACTTACACCTCCACTGTTTGCCCAGTTGTCACCTGGCCCCGCACTCTTGACCCAAGAGTTGCCACTTCCTGCCCCCGCGTCTTTGACACCACCTACAAGCCATTGGCAGCCACTGTTGAGCCATCTTCTCCTATTGTGTATTCAACCATTGACAGTGCCACTGCAAGCAAGCGTGATACCACCTTCTACACAAAGGTACCTGTCTCCTGTGTTGAGCCTGGTAGCCAGGATGCCGTGGTACCTGCCAAGGGCCAGCGTTGGTTGATGGATAGTGAGCGTGAAGCTCTCCTCAACTGCTTGAACGGGGGAATGGCGGTTTGGGATATTGCGTCCCAATTTGGTGTCACAGCCAGATACATTGCCAACATCAACACCAGGTATGGCAATACCGGGCAAATTGCCAAATCCACCAAGGCAAAAAGACAGCCCAAACTCCTTCAGCCCGTTCATATTGATGCAATCAAGCAGTGGGTAGCCAAGGATTGCCACCTGGACACACTTGCTGTCCAATCAACGCTTGCCACAGAGTTTGGGCTTTCTGTTTCCAAAACCCTTGTCTTCAAAACAATGGTTGATTTGGGCTTCTTGTGGAAGGTTCTTGGAGTTTCTCTGTACAATAGGAACAGTGAAAAGACCATTAAGAATTGACGCATTTATGCCAAGACATATCTGGCACTAAAGGAGACTGGTAATATCCAGTTCTTCTATATTGACAAATTGTTGTTTGATCTTGCTCAGGTCTAGTCTAAGGTGGGTTGAGAAGGGGTCCAAGGTCGGTGTAGCACATTGTGCAGCTGTCTATTCCCAGACATATTCCATGATTGCGCTTCTGGGTTCTTGAGGGTTGGACTAATATCAAATAATCAAGGGTCTCCACAATAGCTGACCCTTCCTCAATTTTCTCCAAGCTGTAAAGGAGTACCTCCAGATCAATTATAGCAGCACAACTAACATTGTTGTATTGGATAATGTTGGGCTCTACAAGGTGGATTTGGTTGTGTCTGAATTCCCCCATCAACAAAAACAGCCATTCTGCCAGCCACTGCCTTGTAGACTGCCCAATGAGACTCCTCTTCCTTCTACCTTATTCTCTGTTTCTGAATCCAATCAAGGACGTGTTTGGTTGGATCAAGAATAAGGTGAAAAAAGGCCTTCCTCAGGACACTGAGGATCTCTTCAACATTCTTGAGATCAGCCAATTTGCAATGCCATCCAATGTGGTGGCAGCTTTCTATGAGCACTTGGAATCTTTCCTCCAAAAAGCCCTGGCCTCCAAGCCAATCAGATAAATGGGCACTCTGGGTTTTATTTAGCTTTAATTTTATTTAGTTTGTTTTTGTTAGGACTCAATAATTATTATTTATATATAATAATGTGACATTTGAATGTATTATAGACATTTAAGAATATGTAGAAAAGGTAAGTAAAATTAATTATACTAGGTAAGATGGATATATTTTTATTATAATGCACTGAATATTATTATTGGCTTTTGCGCTAACAAATAAATAAGTTAAAAAAGATAGTTTTAGATTAATTTTATTTAAATAATTGTTAATTGTTGATGGTACTTTGGCTTTTTTAAGCCACAAATTGGACCTTGTGTCAGGATTTCTGGATATTGACTAATTAACAGTTTCAACAAAATAATGCAGGAAGGCAGTTAATTGCTCATGGAAAGGGTTTCAACAAAATAATGCAGGCCGCGGGTTGTGGAATCAGTGATCAAATCATATCCTGGCATCAACCTACTCATGCATTACAATTAATTAATGGTATATGCAATTACTGCTCATTAATTAATCCACCTCAAACCACCACCTCAAACATGCTTCCCATAATAATTACTATTCTAAAACTTTAAATGAATCCTAGAACAAGAGGGCTGTCATATGAACCGTCATCTGCATTACATCTAGAAGAGTCCAACATGGACTGGGCCGTCAGGCCAACCACTCTAAGATAAAAGGCTTTGAGCCTATTGTATTAGAGTAGCTCTGATTAAGCAAACAATCATCTCCGTGAACTACAGCCAACCGCTGGCTAGCTAGCCCTGGAAGTGGCCCAGGTAGACAGAAAGGATACCAATCTGTGGAAGATGTCAATTTGGCCTTCCGTTAAAACCACCCCAAAAAGGGCCGGGCCTCCTGCCGTGTTGCCCTAATGCTACTTCAGTCTCCTTTAGCGTTGTGAGCTAACTTGGATAAAACGCAGGCAGGCGGACCGCCTTAAAACCAGTCCATTAGAATAAAAGACTGATGATTTCTTAACGACTTGATGATTGATCCAAGTCTTATTCCCTCAATGTGATCCTCTCTTAAGTTCTATTAGTGGAGAGCAAAAGATGATACTGTCGTCATACAGTATAATTATCTATAGCAAAATATAGAGAGAACTTATGAACCTATATCCCAAAGTAGGAAGGATTGTCCCAAATCCTTTGGGCCTTGGGCCCTGTCAGACTTGCTACTTCTGATGACAACAAAATATCCCGGGCCAAAGGTTACGCCAAAATCACAGGTTCTCTGTACTTTCCTAATGTTAGAAGACTTAGGATATCAGCTGGAGGATGATAAAATACTATGGTCCACAATTTTCTGATACCTTGCATGTCATCATCTGATCCTTGTTATTTCAGTGCCACTATAGCCACATGACACAGAAACCAATCATTTTCATGTATTGCTTACTAATTAGTACTTAGGACGCGGGTCAACTATATTGAATATGTTTATCAAATCACATTACAAGAGAAAGTTATTTGAGTTCTAAACAGTCATTTGTTTAGAACAATAGT